>OZ010607.1:69149023-69249023 GCA_963932145.1 Acanthosepion lycidas | reverse complement strand
ATATATATATATATATATATATATATATATATATATATATATATATATATATATATATATAATACAGTTCAAATGTTTGTACATATATATATATATATATATATACACTACAGTTCAAATGTTTCAAATTTTTTTTAATTTGACTCTAAATGTAGTTGTTTTATGCTATAATATTTCCTATATATATATATATATATATATATATATATATATATATATAGTCTTAAGGTGTGCTATATTTATGGGATAAAGGGCTCAATATCAGAGATAGAGCGTGTGTTCATATAAAAGTGAACATTGAAGTCAACACTTAGAGGCGACAGGCTGTTTCATGCTCGATGCAATCATCAGGCCTGAGGATTGCGTCTAGCATGAAACAGTTTGTCGCTTTTAAGTGTTGACTTCAATGTTCACTTATATATGGTACAGTCTCAAAAGCTTGAAGCGACCACCAGAGTTAGCATGGGATGGACTTGACAGAAGAGTGAAAAAAATGAAAAAGAGCTCTTAGAATCATTGAAAAAGACATTATTTACATTATTCGGACTATTGTCCTCATCTTTGTCGCCAAATGTATTACAACGTTTCGGCCGTTGTACGCTCCGGGCTTCTTCAGGTGGTTGGAATGTCGAACTGAACCCTTTATTTCGCTCACTGGGGTAGACTGTTCCTACAATGAAAACGGAACGCAAACTGTCTCAGATACTAATCAAGAACAAGGATCACTTCGCACCTAAGACGTACAGGCAAGCTACCTCACATATACGGTCTCCCTAAGATTCACAAAGACAGTATTCTGCTCAGGACGATTGTTAGTTGCCAAGGCTCTCTGTGCCATTCTCTGAGTCGCTTCCTTATAGATATAATTGATCGGAAAGTCTCCTTCATATGTCCGAAACTCCGCCCACTTCGTGGAAATAATCAAAGATGCTCCCATCCTATCCAACCAGATGGTGAGCTTGGACGTGGTGATGTTGTTCACCAAGGTACCCACGGAGGAGGCACACTCAGTAGTCAGAGACAGATTGGCCTCTGACTCATCCCTAGAAGATCGGACCAGTATTCCAATAGATAATCTGATGGAGATGTTGACTTTCTGTACACAAACAACACACTTCGGAATTGGATCACACATATATCGACAGGATGAGGGCTTGACAATGGGCTCGCCATTATCACCAGCAATGGCGAATATATACATGGAATACTTTGAGAAAATGGCATTATCTCTAAAGCCAACTATATCGTTAAGGTACGTAGATGACACCTTCATACTCTGGCCACACCAGGAAGATGTTCAGGTTCTACTGGACCATGTGAACTCAATATGACCTTCGATACAGTTCACAATGGAGAAAGAGAGTAACAACACACTCCCATTCCTGGATGTTCTAATATCTCGAACAGATCATGGGTTCAAGACATTCGTATACTGTAAACTGACATTCACCGGACAGTACCTCAATTTCAACTCCCACCATCCATACAGCGTAAAGAAAGGGATCGACCGTTGCTTACAACACCGAGCAAAAGTGGCGACCCAGAGACATTTGATAAAGAATTGGTCATATAAGTAGTACCTTACAACGTAACAACTACCCTGGGTACAAAAAGCTGGGATAGGCGGGTACAAGGTGAGGACAACAACATTCAGAAAACAGTCTGCCTGCCTTATGTGAAGGGGTTATCAGAGAAAATACAAAGGATCTGCAGTCCATATAACATCAGGACATCCTTCAAAAGCCTGACGACACTTCGCAGATATCTCTCCCGAGTAAGACCCCCCATAGAGGAGAACATGACTAAATACTGTGTGTAAGCTATCCCATGCAGCTACGGAAAGAAATATAAAGGGGAGACAGGCCGCCCCTTAAGGTAAGGCTTCAAGAACACCAGAAAGCTGTAACACAGGGGGAAGTGGAAAAATCAGGCGTGGCTGACCAGATCGCCGCCCTCTGTGGGATCAGGTTGAGATCATAGTCAAGGAACACCATTGGAAAATTCGTAAACTTAAGGAATCAGCACATATGCTAGACCAGTAATTAGGAGTCCCAGAGAAAAGCGATAATAACAACAAAAGTTTCAATATGAGCTCTGGTAAAAATATACAATGAAAACAGCAAAAAATTGCAATATGAGCACTGGTAAAAATGGTTGCTGAAGACATTAGGTTTATAATACCCAGAAATTCATACACAGATGTTCTCAAGGACACATGGCACAGTGGATAAAGGTGTTGGTTAGATCCAGTGACAGGACCCAAAGAGTGTGAGTTCAATACCCGGTTAAGGGTGGAGAACTTTCAGAGAGAAATTAACAGGCTATTGTATTGGACTCTTGCAGGGATTTGTTTTGTGGACCGGATGTGAAATGTATTTGTGAATCAGAAAGAGATATTGATTAAGTAGTATAACACAGAACTTAGTATTTGCAGGCACAAAATCGTACATTATTGTAAAATTAACAATTGTCATAACGAGCGTTTGGTCGCAAAGGATAGAACAAACAAGGATTAAATATTCAACAGTGTGTATTCGTCAAAATTCGGAACATATATATATATATATATATATATATAATTATTTGAAATTTGACAAAATTTGTTTATCGGTGGTTCTTCAGTTGCTGTTCGTAAGGTGTAAGGGTGTTGTTGGTAGGGCCAGGAGTTGCCTGATTTATTGGCTTGATAAGCCGAGCGAGGCAATTCTGTGAGAATTAGGGATCCTGCCGGGATTCAGCATTGGCGGCCACAATCTTATCAACATAAGATACGCAGATGACACAGTACTGATAGAAGACACGGAAAAGAAATGACAAAACCTCCTACAGAAGGTAGCGAGGGAGAGCGAGAAGAAAGGACTAACTATAAACTACAAGAAGACAGAATACATGGTAATCAGTAAAAAGATGAGCCCAAAAATACGATTTGCAGGTCGGGGACACTAAAATAAAAAATGTGCGGAAATTTAAGTATCTGACGGAGGACGGTAGGTGCGACGCTGAGATCCGAAGACGGATTAGGATGGCCAAGGATGCATTCCAGGAGCTGGGCAGAGTATTGCGAAACAGGAAGATTTCATTGCTGACAAAGATTACTGAGCTGCTACGTGATATCTGTCCTCCTATACGGCAGCGAATGTTGGACGGTCTCCTCAAAGATGAAGAAGAGACTCGAGGCAGCGGAGCCGTGGTTCTACATGGAGCGAGCGTCTTGGAGAGGAGACAAACAACAAGGAGGCTTATACTTAACATCAGGAAAAGACAGCTGAAATTTCTGGGACACGTAATGAGAAAGGAGGGTCTGGAGAATCTGATACTCACAGGTCGAATAGAGGGTAAAAGAGACAAGGGAGAGCAGCGCATGACATTCCTGGCGGGTTTAATCAAGTGGATGGCAGAACGTAGTCTGAGGGAGTTAGCAGAGGCATGAAACTTATTGGGGGCTACAAGGGATAAGGTGAAGTGGAGAGCCATGATCGCCTGACGTCTTGAAAGGACACGGCACAAAAAATAAGAAGCCAAAGTCACATTTGGAGTTAGAGGACAGGTCTGGGGCGTATTAGTGTAGGTGATTATAGTATCGTTGGTGGGGGTTTGGCATACACCTTTCTTCAGGGTCGAAATCAACACTAGTTAAGTGTTTGATAGTCTGGCAGGTCTGTGCCGAGTCCAAAGTATTGAAGCCGAACTGCCTGTCGTTTTTATATCTTTGGTTTAACAGGCGCAGGCTCCCAGGGACATCCTTTTGGGGGCGGTAATGTTTGTAAATGGCTATTGCATTTTTGTATTTTTTGCGGGGATTTATTTTGGGGACCGGATGCGATGCATGGAGTTGAGATATCTGGAACACATAGTAAGGAAAGAAGACTTGGAGACTGTAACACTCACAGGACATATTAAAGACAAGAGGGGCATAGGAAAACAGTGAGTTTCTGTAAATCGATGGCAGAATGGAGAGTGGGAACGATAGTAAGGAGACAAATATTGCTTAAAGATAAAAAGGATAGGACATTGTGGAGAGCCAGGATCAACCTACCTAAGGAGTTTATGCAAATAGTTGGCAGAAAAGCGATTGAGAGAGATAGTAAGGAGACAAACAAAGGATAGGATGTCGTGGAGATCCATGATCAAGCTACCTAACAAACTTGTGTAAATGGATGGTAGAACAAGTAATCGGAGTGATAGTAAAGAGAAAAACATTACTTACTGCTACAAAGGATAGGACGTTGTGGAGAGCCATGATCAAGCTAACAAACTTGTGTAAATGGATGGTAGAACAGGTAATCGGAGTTATAGTAAAGAGAAAAACATTACTTACTGCTACAAAGGATAGGACGTTGTGGAGAGCCATGATCAAGCTAACAAACTTGTGTAAATGGATGGTAGAACAGGTAATCGGAGTTATAGTAAAGAGACAAACATTACTTAGCGCTACAAAGGATAGGACGTTGTGGAGAGCCATGATCAAGCTAACAAACTTGTGTAAATGGATGGTAGAACAGGTAATCGGAGTTATAGTAAAGAGACAAACATTACTTAGCGCTACAAAGGATAGGACGTTGTGGAGAGCCATGATCAAGCTAACAAACTTGTGTAAATGGATGGTAGAACAGGTAATCGGAGTTATAGTAAAGAGACAAACATTACTTAGCGCTACAAAGGATAGGACGTTGTGGAGAGCCATGATCAAGCTAACAAACTTGTGTAAATGGATGGTAGAACAGGTAATCGGAGTTATAGTAAAGAGAAAAACATTACTTACTGCTACAAAGGATAGGACGTTGTGGAGAGCCATGATCAAGCTAACAAACTTGTGTAAATGGATGGTAGAACAGGTAATCGGAGTTATAGTAAAGAGACAAACATTACTTAGCGCTACAAAGGATAGGACGTTGTGGAGATCTATGATCAAGCTATCTAACAAACTTGTGTAAATGGATGGTAGAACAGGGAATCAGAGGGATAGTAAGGAGAAAAATATTGCTTTGAGCTAGAGAGGATAGGAAGTTGTAAGTATTTTGAACTGTTTCCCATTCCCTGCCCTAAACACACCTTGGAAATAACCAGTGGTAATAAATTTACCTTACCATCATTGCATCAGTATTACCATCTGATAACACTTTGTCACACTTTTTCAACTTTACCCCAAAAGGCCGTAACCCAACATATCATACCATTTTGGAATCAGGCCAACTCCGTAAGCAAATTAAAATCATTCTGGTTCGGATCCAGACCCACAATCGTGAAATTTTGGATTTCCAAGTTTTCATTACTGCAATTGTTTACAGCGATATTTTTACATGATTTTTTGCAGCAATAACAATTTTTGTACGATAACAATTTTTATAACTTGGAAATAAATTTGGGAATAATCAAAATTAATTGCAAAATCCACCGAAAGTCATCCATGAAATAAAAGTAATTGTTTGTACAGAAAGTAAGGACCTACGTCCATCAAATTGTCTTTAAATTAAGTGGCGGCAGAAGAATAATCGTTGAACTTTTAAAAGGTAAGATTAAATATTAATGCAATACTTAAATGTAGCGATCAATTTTGGGTTCTTCTGTAGTTTATTCTTGCCTATTGCATCTACTTCAACCTGCCTATCGTAATGAAGGCCCAATCAAGAGCCCTACACAGCAGCTAGCTCAAATGCCATTCAATAGGGCGGCTTTTAAGCTAGTATGCAATATAAGTGAACAACTCAACTAGAAAAATTGGAAATAAATACAATGTATCTAAATACAAATTAGAGACATGTTGTAATAGATCATTCCATCTTAAATCAATCAACAATATTTTGCAGCTGTTTTAACGACAACTTGAAATTTTTCTTGTTAAAAAGTTAAATAATTTTGATACATTCAACATTATAGAAAAAAAAAGCTTTATAGAATGTCTTTTTGACACTTAGCATAAGCAAAACAAATTCATGGATTTAGACGAAAAAAAACTTTTCATCCTTTGTCAGTTGTGCCTAGTTTAATTTCTATAAAGGATAGGACGTTGTGGAGATCCATGATCAAGCTACCTAACAAACCTGTGTAAATGAATGGTAGAACAGGGTAGAAAAAAAAGAAGCAAATGTTGATAAGATAACGAGAATCACAAAGCACTACCCTAGTTCCTCAAGACAGTGATGATAGTCTGTCCGTATATTGCTTAATATGTTGTAATTGACATCTTTGATAATGGCTTAAGTAAGCCGAAAGTTTAGATTGTATTAAAAAAAAATATGGATCAATATTGTGAATTTCTTTCTTTGTTCAACGATAATGTTATTAAACTTATCAGATGTTACGAAAATATTTTACATAAAATAAATAAACAACACTTGTCTATAATATTTAATGAAACGTGTATCAATATATATACATCGTAGAATCTTCGACTGACACCGATTCAGTCGGGTTTCGATCCTAGCTAGAGGCAACCGGATGTCTAGCCACACTGATGAGCTGTGAAACAGCGAAACAGTCTGTCTGTGGATGACGTTATATTGGCTCCTGAAATAAAAATTAATTCCAGTTGAGCTCTCTAGGGAGTAGGTATGGGTTTGTAAACAGTGGCTATTATAGCTAATATAGTGAGACTCTTCGCATAGCGAATTGAGTCACTGTCAGTCACTCGGCGTGTTTCTAAAAATAAATACGCTAAAAATCCACCTACATCCCTGCCGTGCGCCGACGGCTTAGTGGTAGAATCTCCAACTGACACCAATTCAGTCGGGTTTCGATCCTAGCTAGAGGCAACCAGATGTCTAGCCACACTGATGAGCTGCGAAACAGTCTCTGTGGATGACATTATATACACACACACACACATATATATATATATATATATATATATATATATATATATATATTTATTCGAAAATTATAACATAGATATGTTATAAAATCACTACAAAAATAGTCATTTTGTTTCAACACTTCTGGTGTCTTATCAAGTGATGGTGTTGAATGTAGAATAAAGGGTTTTAAAAGGTTCAAATGAATCAAACATCCCTAGCTTGGGGAAACTCTGTTACATAAGCTGGAATGGCCAATTTGTAGAGTTAAATGGACGTTTGTTTGTGGTAGGAATGTTCTTTAAAGATAATCCGAAATAATTCGAAATTGATTCTATCCATGTTATATATATATATATATATATATATATATATATATATATATATATATAAAGTAATGTTTGTAATGATGGTCTTTATCATCTTTCAGGACCTAATAACGTGTAGACATAATTATCGAAAATAAAGCATAATATTTTTTTTTTTTTAAATCCACATAACAAAAACGTTTATGGTTTCTCTCTTTTTATTATACACACTTTTCTCTTGTTTGAACTACTATAACCTCTTACCTCTTTATATATATATATATATATATATATGAGTAACTGAAGAATTATCTGTACTTTTTCTTTAATATATTTTTAGGTTTGTCACACTGCCTTCTACTCATATGTGCTTATAGTTCGTACTATTGTGGTCATGTGATCGAAGATAGTTTTGTTGCTGCTGTTACAGTGTAAACATGGCCGCTCCACTAGAAGTGTTCACCAAGGAGGAACAATGAGCAGTGATTCAAATCTGCAGAGAACATACTATCTTATTGATGATAACTCACTGGTTTGCCATTACCATCTCTCAAGCTTGCTGTATCTTCTTTCCAGTGGTGGAGGTTGATGGGCGTCCTGCTCCTTCTTTGTGTGTCATGTGTTTCCGGTCACTTTTAAACTTCTCAAGCCACTCAAGTACATGTCTACATCATAGTGCACTGTCGCCATATTGGTTTAAAAGCCTTTAATGAATTCCAGCTCCCTTCACCACTGATTACTTTTATAGATATTTCTTTTTTAGATTTTTGAAATTTAATTATATTAAAAGACAAAAGAAATGGGTTCATTGTTTCACTGTCTTTCCTTTCCTTTAAAAATAAGCTTGTCTTTTGTAAAGATAAAATATATTTTCCAAAATTACAGTGTGACAAGGATTATATCCTTAGGTCTGTAATATCCATAAGTTCAGATAACAGGAAAAAAGGGACAAACCTCTACACTTGTTGAAATGACCAAGGAGGAGTGTGAACCGGACGATAGGCAAATATATCTACTCCTATTGAGGAAAAATGAATAACTGAAGAGTAAATAAAACTAGAAACCCCATCGTAAACAGAAAACGAGGTACGAACCTCTACTCCTGTTGAAATGACTGGGGAAGATTTTGAACTGAACGATAGGCAAACTTATCTACTCCTAATTGTCAACAACGATAGTGGACGATTCCCTTGATGGAATCACATGGCTATGTGTCCATGATCAAGGTAAGCCTTCCCTTTGAATGACATTCAAATATGGACTCTGCCAGGTTTACTTATCCAGGACAGGCTACACATGAATCATTTGGCCATCAACGTAGATAAATAAAGGGAACTGGTCAGGTGATCATTTTTATAGTAAAATCATTTGCAATGCATTTTATAATAAAATTATTTACAATGCATTTTTTATAAAAAATCATTTGCAATGCATTTTTATAGTAAAATCATTTGCAATGCATTTTTATAATAAAATAATTTGTAATGCATTTTATAGTACAGTATAACCCGATATAAGAGAGTTGTCGGGACCAGAGAAGAAGCCTCTTATATTCGGGTTTCTCTTATATCCGGGTTTGGTCTATTTTGTTTAGGTAAGTATGGCTCTAATTTGGGACCAGATAAAATCTCTCCTATATCCGGGTTTCTCTTATATCAGGGTTTCTTATATCCGGGTTACACTGTAAAATCATTTACAATGCATTTTTAGAATAAAATCATTTGCAATTCATTTTTATAATAAAATTATTTACAATTAATTTTTATAATAAAAGCATTTACAATGCATTTTTATAAAAAATCATTTTTAATGCATTTTTATAGTAAAATCATTTGCAATGCATTTTTATAGTAAAATCATTTGCAATGCATTTTTATAGTAAAATCATTTGTAATGCATTTTTATAGTAAAATCATTTGTGCAAGGCCCCTATGACCAGTCATGTGACTCATGATGATGATAATTACTAAAAGATAGAGTTTGGGTGGGTCACTTGGTGTGTTACGATTTAAACACCAGTAAGCAAAGGACAAACATCTATTCCTGTCCAAAAGACTTGGTAGGAGTGTGGACCAGAGAATAGGTGAACTCCCCTACTCCTAGTAATAATGAACCACTGAACTGTATTGAGACATATTGAGAAGTCTCTAAGAATCATATTCTTCAATATGGTCTGTGGAATAGACCCCCAAGAGAATATTTCTTGATCATTACAATTTTAACCTATTCAAGTCTAGATTTAACTTATCTGCCTCTCCTATTTGTATAAACTATCCCTTAATGTAATCCTCTACCTCAAGTAGACCCCAGGGTGAATCTTACTTAAAAATAACAAACTCCAAGCAAAGAGCTTCTTAGAGAGCGCAATCATTCATTGGGACTGGTCAGAAATCAGGGTCTGCTCAGTGATTATGAAAAGTTATTAGTTTGGTTTTGGAGCTACAGAATCTTACAGCTCCAGGATCACTCCCTCAAATTCAGCCTATGAACTTTTCAGACCATCCACATACTTATATAATGGTGAGAAAATTTCTCTCAATATTATTATAAAACTATAAAAATTAGTGAGGAAAGGTTTCTCTCTGAAATATACAGTGTGAATTTTAAATAAAATCCTACATAAATATACTGATAAAATCTTATATAATTATAAATTGGTGAGTAAACGACTCAGCATAAAATATATAAGTATTGTAAAATTGAAATAAAACCCGATCCAGATATCCAGTGTCCTTCTAAAAACATAAATGATCAGAGCCTTATCAATGCATTTTTATAGTAAAATCATTTAATGACATTTTTATAGTAAAAACATTTGCAATTCATTTTTATAGTAAAATCATTTCTAATGCATTTTTATAGTAAAATCATTTGCAATGCATTTTTATAGAAAAATCATATGTAATGCATTTTTATAGTAAAATCATTTAATTACATTTTTATAGTAAAATCATTTGTAATGTATTTTTATAGTAAAATCATTTGTAATGTATTTTTATAGTAAAATCATTTGTAATGCATTTTTATAGTAAAATCATTTGCAATGCATTTTTATAGTAAAATCATTTGTAATGCATTTTTATAGTAAAATCATTTGCAATGCATTTTTATAGTAAAATCATTTGCAATGCATTTTTATACTACAATCATTTGCAATGTATTTTTATAGTAAAATCATTTAATTACATTTTTATACTAAAATCATTTGCAATGCATTTGTATCTCGAAATCATTTGCAATGTATTTTTATACTAAAATCATTTGCAATGCATTTTTATAGTAAAATCATTTGCAATGCATTTTTATAGTAAAATCATTTGCAATTCATTTTTATTGTAAAATCATTTGTAATGTATTTTTATAGTAAAATCATTTGCAATGAATTTTTATCGCGAAATCATTTCCAATGCATTTTTATAGTAAAATCATTTGCAATGCTTTTTTATAGTAAAATCATTTGCAATTCATTTAAATAGAAAAATCATTTGTAATGTATTTTTAAAGTAAAATCATCTGTAATGCATTTTTTATAGTAAATTCGTTTAATTACATTTTTATAGTTTAAATCATTTGCAATTCATTTATATGGTAAAATAATTTGTAATGTATTTTTATAGTAAAACATTTGTAATGTATTTTTATAGTAAAATCATTTGTAATGCATGTTTATAATAAAATCATTTGCAATGCATTTTTATATTAAAATCATTTGCAAAGCATTTTTATACTGAAATCATTTGCAATGCATTTTTATAGTAAAATCATTTAATTACATTTTTATAGTAAAATCATTTGCAATTTATTTTTATAGTAAAATCATTTGTAATGTATTTTTATAGTAAAATCATTTGCAATGCATTTTTATCTCGAAATCATTTGCAATTCATTTTTATAGTAAAATCATTTGTAATGCATTTTTATCTCGAATTCATTTGCAATTCCTTTTTATAGTAAAATCATTTGCAATGCATTTTTATACTAAAATCATTTGCAATGCATTTTCATAGTAAAATCATTTGTAATGTATTTTTATAGTAAAATTATTTGTAATGCATTTTTATCTCGAAATCATTTGCAATGCATATTTATACTAAAATCATTTGCAATGCATTTTTATCGTAAAATCATTTGTAATGTATTTTTTATAGTAAAATCATTTGTAATTCATTTTTATCTCAATCATTTGCAATTCATTTTCATAGTAAAATCATTTGTAATGTTTTTTTATAGTAAAATCATTTGTAATGCATTTTCATCTCGAAATCATTTTCATACTAAAATACTTTGCAATGCTTTTTTATAGTCGAATCATTTGCAATTCATTTTCATAGAAAAATCATTTGTAATGTATTTTTATAGTAAAATCATTTGTAATGCATTTTTATCTCAAAATCATTTGCAAGGCTTTTCTATACTAAAATCATTTGCAATGCATTTTTATGCTAAAATCATTTGCAATGCTTTTTTTATAGTAAAATCATTTAATGACATTTTTATAGAAAAATCATTTGCAATTTATTTTTATAGTAAAATCATTTGTAATGCATTTTTATCTCGAAATGATTTGCAATGCATTTTTATAGTAAAATCATTTGCAATACATTTTTATACTAAAATCATTTGCAATGCATTTTTATTCTAAAATCATTTCATTACATTTTTATACTAAAATCATTTGCAATGCATTTTCATACTAAAATCATTTGCAATGCTTTTTTATAGTAAAATCATTTGCAATTCATTTTCATAGCAAAATCATTTGTAATGTATTTTTAAAGTAAAATCATTTGTAATGCATTTTTATCTCGAAATCATTTGCTAGGCTTTTTTATACTAAAATCATTTGCAATGCATTTTTATAGTAAAATTATTTAATTACATTTTTATAGTAAAATCATTTTCAATTTATTTTTATACTAAAATCATTTTTAATGCATTTTTATACTAAAATCATTTGCAATGCTTTTTTATAGTAAAATCATTTTCAATTTATTTTTATAGTAAAATCATTTGTAATGCATTTTTATATTAAAATCATTTGCAATGCATTTTTATCTTGAAATGATTTGCAATGCATTTTTATAGTAAAATCATTTGAATGCTTTTTTTTTATAGTAAAATCATGTAATTACATATTTATAATAAAATCAGTTGCCATTCATTTTTATAGTAAAATCATTTGTAATGTATTTTTATAATAAAATCATTTGCAATGCATTTAAAAATCATTTAATTACATTTTTATAGTAAAATCATTTGCAATTCATTTAAAAAGTAAAATCATTTGTAATGTATTTTTATAATAAAATCATTTGTAATGCATTTTTATCTCGAAATCATTTGCAATGCATTTTTATACTAAAATCATTTTCAATGCATTTTTATACTAAAATCATTTGCAATGTTTTTTTATAGTAAAATCATTTAATTATATTTTTATAGTAAAATCATTTGCAATTCATTTTTATAGTAAACATTTGTAATGCATTTTTATAGTAAAATCATTTGCAATGCATTTTTATCTCGAAATGATTTGCAATGCATTTTTATAGTAAAATCATTTGAATGCTTTTTTTTATAGTAAAATCATTTAATTACATTTTTATAGTAAAATCATTTACAATTCATTTCTATAGTAAAATCACTTGTAATGTATTTTTATAGTAAAATCATTTGTAATTCATTTTTATAATAAATCATTTGCAATGCATTTTTATAGTAAAATCATTTGCAATGCATTTTTATACTAAAATCATTTGCAATGTATTTTTATAGTAAAATCATTTAATTACATTTTTATAGTAAAATCATTTGTAATGCAATTTTATAGTAAAATAAATTTGCAATGCTTTTTTATAGTATAATCATTAACAATGAAGGTAGCCACATCATGAGACTTGTGACTAACAAATGCCTCAGCGACCATATCTCTATTGAAGATCTATTCAACATTACCAAGTTTAAACCAATCATATCAGCGATTATGTCAATTTCAAGAGTACTTAATGTGTATTGTGACATTGTCCTATCAAAACATCAATTCGTGATGTGAGTAAGATATGCTTCAATGGGATGCAAAGGTCGATAGCTAAAATGCTGGCTAGCTTGATAATATCCACTTATGGACTGGATTTGGACTCTGCTCCTGGTGATTGAACTTTGTGAAGAAGAATATCAGATATTGATGCGCTGTCTACATCAAGCACAGTAAGCGACTGATGAATGAAGCTTGAGGAAAATTCATAAATACATAACTTGAATTTGAACTTAATTCATGAATTATTTTCGATTTACAAAACCTAGAACAGTTCAAGGGAGGTAACTTTATTAGGAAGAATTATCTCCCTTTATTTACGAGATTGCCAATTTTGATATTCTCTTATCATTACAATTCATCGTAAAGGAAAGAAACTGTGTAAATTCTGAAGGAACATATTATGTAATAAAAAAGAATTTTCCTGTCTTTTGTATCGGATTAGACTTGTCTCACTTGAGACTTAGAGGAAGGATGTGTCTTACAAATCACAACACGAAAAAATTTACTTGTTCCTATCTCTATAGTTTCATAAAATTAAGTGGGTGAAACAGGTAAAACATTTATCTTAAATAATTAGCTGGGGAGATAAGAGATGGATTCATACCTTTCTCAAGTGTATTTGTGCATAAGCGAATATAACAAACCCAATGTGAATTAGAATTCGGGTACCCGATTAACAATTTCCGAGCCATTATCTGTTACACCGTCGCACACCCAAGCTTAGCCTCACAGTACTTCGTATTCCCATTTGGTCACCCATTTAGGTGCTGGTCAGGCTTAGGTGTTGCTTAACTTCGGTGGTCGTACGGGAACTGGTGTTGTAACGTGATGTGGCCCAAAAAGCTATTTCTACTCGCACATCTAAGCCTACATCAACTGGTATTCCCAAGCGGTCGCCTATCGAGGTATTGGCCAGGCCTGACGTTGCTTAACTTTGGTGATCGTGCGGGACAAATTTGTGCTCTAATGACTAAGCTTGGTCCGCTAGTTAAGAAGACGTTTTCGACCAACCACAGGACTTTGAATGACAGATTTTGTGTTCTCGCGTCTTATGCATTAATCATTGGGCTACTTCACAAAGAAAACCATTACTTTTTGTTTGTATCTCTTTTTTGAGAGAGTTTTTTTATGGAGTTTTTTTTAAAGAGAAACTTTTTCAATAAAATTCATATCGCCACACCTTAACGAATGGCGGAAATATTTTGAATTTGCAGACATTTTTCAGTGAACAATGAATACAAACAAGAAGGCTTTGAACAATTACGGATATGATAAACAAATAAAAAATAAAATATAACATATTAATGAAAATTATAAATAGAATAAAAAATAAAATAAAACTATAATATTACTTGTTTAAAGTAAATTAAATAAAAAAAAATACTCCCAGCATGCAACAAAAACTGTTCCTGCTAAAAGTTGCGTTTCATCAGAGAATGAGATATGAAGAAAAAAAAAAAGAAAATTCTCTTACATTATTTGGACTATTGTCCTCATCTTCGTTGCCATATTTATTACAACGTTTCGGCCGTTGTACGCTCCGGCCTTCTTCAGGTGGTTGGAACGTCGAACTGAACCCTTTATTTCGCTCACTGGGGTAGACTGTTCTAGTTCCACGTGTCATGTTTAATGGATATCAGTTATCTCCAATTAATTTCCCTCTGAAATTCTCCACTGCCTTAACCGAGTATTGAACTCCCACTCTTTGAATCCTGTCACTGGATCTAACCAACGCCTTTATTCACTGTGCCATGTGTCCTTGAGAACATCTGGGTAGGAATTTCTGGGTATTAAACCTAATGTTTTCAGCAACCATTTTTACCAGAGCTCATATTGCAACTTTGTTGTTATCATTGCTTTTCTTTGGCACTCCTTATTACTGGTTCCCATATTGTATTCATTTCTATGCTTGGTCGGCTCAGGAGATTATGCCTAGCATATGTGCTGATTCCTTAAGTTTACGAATTTTCCAATGGTGTTCCTTGTCTTTGATCTCAACTTGATCCCAAAGAGGGTGGTGATCTCCCCTCTCTCTCCATATGTGGTCAGCCACGCCTGATTTTCCACTTCCCCTCGTGTTACAGCTTTCTGGTGTTTTTGAAGCATTTCCTTGAGGGGGCGGCCTATCTCTCCTTTCTGTCTCTCCTCACGAAACATTGTAATAAATATGGCGACAAAGATGAGGACAATAGTCCGTATAATGTAAATAAAGTACATAATATCTCATCTCAGAAATATAGACAGATACTGAAAATTCTGGTATCCTTGAATTCAGAACTCTATAAATTATAATTGGTTGACAAGTCGAATGCACGTGATTTATTAAAAACTGAATAAAAATATTACAAAATTATCAAAATATATAAACCAGCTACAATGCCATATTCATCATTTAGCATTTTATAAATAATTATGAAAACAAGATTTTTTTATTCCCTATTTCCTAAAAAATATCAAAGAACTATAGAACAAGTGTTACATTATAGTTGGTTCGTATATATTTATAATCTTGTAAATATAAAATTAATCTAACCTAATAAAGATGGAGGTATTTTTTCGGACAATACGTACCAACAGGAAGAGCATCATCGGCCCATCGATTATCCAAATCACCCAGGACCAGGAAATCCAGCAGCTACAAAAAAGACATTCAAAAGTCAAAATAAAAGCAAAAAGTATTAAAAGACTAATCATACATTTTTGAAGGTTGATCTTAAGATTGGTAAAGTGAATTACTTGTAGGGATATCATTATTATTATAAATAAATAAAAATAAATTATAAAATAATAATAATAATGAAAATTATAAATAAAATAAAACAATAACATTTAAACCTTCTTTTAAAAAAAAAAGAAAAAGAAAATGCTCCCAGCATGCAGCAAAAACTACCGGAAATACGGAGATCCCACCAAAAGACGTGATATCCAATCTCTTCACCCAAGAACTGTCGGGATGACAACACATGTGTAACTTCCCTCCATGATAGGACTTGTAATATTACAGAGTAAATTGATCCCTTTTATAGCATGTACATAAAAACAATTCTAATGTAAAATACACACAATAAACCCTGTTTAAAATAAACTAAATAAAAAATAAATATAATAAAATTACTCCCAGCCTTTTTTTAAGCTTTTCTTCCCAAGCAAGGCGAGAGTGCCACTAAAACGCAGAAAGTTACAGAGAGTGAAGGTCAGGGGAAAAGACTGTATAGCGGGGATTGAGGAAAGGATAAAAGAAGAACGGAGATCAAGGTAAGAGAAGATGACGATTGACGTTGCATTTAAATTTTTGAAGATTGTAGTTATCAGGGAAGCAAGTAGGAGGAAGGTAGTTCCACTGTCGGGAAGCGCGAGAAAAGAAACTGCTGAAGTAAAAGTGGCGATTGCATTTAAATATTTCAACGGTAAAAGGGTGGGACCTAGATGCCAATCTAGTAGCACTCTTAAATTCATGTAGTTAGGGAATCAGGGGAAAAAGCCCATCAGAGCAGTAGCCATGAAAATATTTGTAGAAAAGACAGAGGGAAGCCACATCACGTCTATAAGAAAGTGACTGAAGTCGAGCTGCTAAGTCAGGAGCGATTACATTGCAGATCCTTCTTTAGATTTTACCGAGAACCTCGAGATGAACTACAGGGGTACCAGACAAGATATGGCAACAATATTCAATGCATGGACGAATTGTAGATTGGTAGATGTATAAGATGGACTCTTACGAGAAAAAAAACCTTTTGGCACGACAGAGTGAACCGACTTTCCTTGCAGAAGATTCAGCTATTGAGTCATTGGAAAATGTAAGGCCAAAAAAGGCGCAGTTAGACATTCTCTCGGAGTCGAGCATCAACCATGGTGATGGTGGGCAAGGAAGTTTCCCTGTGGCGGTTAGATGAGAGCAGTCTAGTTTTGGAGGCATTAAAGTTTACAAACCATTTACTGACCCAGTTAACCACTGATTGGAGATTCTTTTAGAGAGAAGCAGCAACTTTGTCAGCGCTGCCGGGTTTATTAATGAGACCGGGGTAATTGGTAGTGTAGTCTACATAGATGCCAACTTGATGCAACGAAAAACTGTTCCGGCCGTTAGATTCAATCTCTTCGCCAAGAACCCTCAGAAAGTCAACACGTGTGTAGCTTCCCTCTGTGATATGATTTATAATACTACGTAGTAAATTGCTCCCTTTTATAACATGTACCATAATACTATTTTAACCTAAAAAAATACACCTATACACACATAATAAATAAATATATAATAAATAAATAATAATAAATAAAATTGTATGAAATTAACATACAATTTGCCATCCTTTTCCTGTTATTGTGTCTGTTTATTCTCCTGTTTTTATCTTCGTGAAAACAATAATTCCTACTACAATGGTGTGAGTGAATACCCCACTTTGAATACAATTGAATACATCGAAAGAGAAAAAAATAGTATGCAGGAAAATCGAAACTTGTAGTAAAGGCAATGGATGCATCTATCGATTAATAGCGTAAACATAAACATTTACTTTATTCAACAAGCATTTATCTCCTTCCCCCAAAATGAACCCTGTTCAGTAGTTATTATACAGTGAAATTTAAAGTTTAATATTCAGCTAACAACAGTTTTTCGGACAACGGACTTAGCCACCTGCTTTCATGAATATACTTAAAATAAAATGTTAAATAATAGTAATAATGAAGAGTATAATTGTAGCGCTAATATCACATCGTCGCGTAAGTCACCAGATATTCCTGCACTTAGTGAATATCCTTTATTTGCATTTTCTATATTATTGATATCAACGATATAATAACACCTTGTGTCACAGAATGACTGAAAGGAAAGGAATTATAAATGTTTTGTTCTCAGAGAGAATTTTATACCCGCTAAGTCGTACACAAAATTATATATACATTTGTCCAACAGAGAGAAATTATAACACAAATATGCAACTACAAACAGTGTGAAAATCAAACGAAAAGCTGGGGTCTTACATATAATTCCCAACGGAAAATGAGGCTGCTAGAGATTCTTTTCTGTTTATGGAGCAGCCATATTTGTGATACCAGATTCGAGCTAGCCGGATTTATCTACTATGTCCCTACCGAGGAAATATTCCGAAAACGGGGAAACTCAGTGAACCGGAGATTCTATATCGAGAGAAGTTATTTTTCCAGGTTTTCGGGCAAGATGTTTAGCCATCTTGACACCATTTGTCAGCTATCATCCGCTGAACCACTGTAGTAACTGTACCAGGACATCCGTTTGTCGAAGACTGCCACTGAATTCTACTACCACCCAGGATTATTTCAACGATTACTCCGCTATATACGCCGTATTCAGCAACTAAACAGGGGCACCACAGGTTGAAAGCACCTCATGTTTGATCCCAGTTTGCTGGTGTTGTAGCATACCTACGATCAAAAATAAAAAACTTTTAAGGAAACAAAAGAGACAGTAACACTGAGAACATTTTTAACACATACAATAACAATATCTGTATTGCACAGCATGAAAAAGAAAGATGCAAATTTTTGTTATTAATGTCGACACATGTCTGAAGCCTTATTGTTTATATTATCGTTGTACGTTTTTATTCATTTTGTTTCCACTATTAAAAAAGCAAAAGGATTCCTCTATCAACTACTACTACAAATACATATAACAACGGGGTAATTACTTAAACAACCACAAAAATTCAACCCCGTTGCAAGTAGTTTTTTTTTGGAGGTCCTACCAAAGGGGAAGGCGTCGACCAGTTTAATTATTGTTCATCACGACTCAGCTCAGTGTCAATAGTCACGAGAGATGATGTCAGAACAATTAACATTCCAACGCTGAGTTTTATTATCATTTCACTCCAAGCAAGGTTTTAAAGCCACTAACACGCAAGGGGGGGATTATGAAGTGTGAAAGAATACGAGAAAAAGAAAAGCAGTGTTAAGGAGAGAGAAAAAGAAAAGAGGAATTAAGGAGAGAGAAAAATAAAAGAGGAATTAAGGAGAGAGAAAAATAAAAGAGGAATTAAGGAGAGAGAAAAAGAAAAGAGGAATTAAGGAGAGAGAAAAAGAAAAGAGGAATTAAGGAGAGAGAAAAATAAAAGAGGAATTAAGGAGAGAGAAAAATAAAAGAGGAATTAAGGAGACAGAAGATAACGATTAACATTGCCTTGAAATTTTTGAAGATCAAAGTTGACTGGAAAGTAAGAAGAATGAAAGAGAATTAGAAGACTTTAGTGAGGGGAAAAGACAATAAAAGAAGAGGTATTAAGAAGACAGAAGATAACGATTGACATTGCCTTGAAATTTTTGAAGATCAAAGTTGACTGGAAAGTAAGAAGAATGAAAGAGAATTAGAAGACTTTAGTGAGGGGAAAGGACAATAAAAGAAGAGGAATTAGGAAGACAGAAGATAACGATTGACATTGCCTTGAAATTTTTGAAGATCAAAGTTGACTGGAAAGTAAGAAGAATGAAAGAGAATTAGAAGACTTTAGTGAGGGGAAAGGACAATAAAAGAAGAGGAATTAGGAAGACAGAAGATAACGATTGACATTGCCTTGAAATTTTTGAAGATCAAAGTTGACTGGAAAGTAAGAAGAATGAAAGAGAATTAGAAGACTTTAGTGAGGGGAAAGGACAATAAAAGAAGAGGAATTAGGAAGACAGAAGATAACGATTGACATTGCCTTGAAATTTTTGAAGATCAAAGTTGACTGGAAAGTAAGAAGAATGAAAGAGAATTAGAAGACTTTAGTGAGGGGAAAGGACAATAAAAGAAGAGGAATTAAGAAGACAGAAGATAACGATTGACATTGCATTGAAATTTTTGAAGATCAAAGTTGACTGGAAAGTAAGAAGAATGAAAGAGAATTAGAAGATTTTTGGGAGGGGAAAGGACAATAAAAGAAGAGGAATTAAGAAGACAGAAGATAACGATTAACATTGCATTGAAATCTTTGAAGATCAAAGTTGATTGGAAAGTAAGAAGAGTGAACGAGAATTAGAAGACTTTAGTGAGGGGAAAAGGACAATAAAAGAAGAGGAATTAAGAAGACAGAAGATAACGATTGACAATGCATTGAAATTTTTGAAGATCAAAGTTGACTGGAAAGTAAGAAGAGTGAAAGAGAATTAGAAGACTTTAGTGAGGGGAAAGGACAATAAAAGAAGAGGTATTAAGAAGACAGAAGATAACGATTGAGTATGCATTGAAATTTTTGAAGATCAAAGATGACTGGAAAGTAAGAAGAATGAAAGAGAATTAGAAGACTCTTAGTGAGGGGAAAGGACAATAAAAGAAGAGGTAATAAGAAGACAGAAGATAACGATTGACATTACATTGAAATTTTTAAAGATCAAAGTTGACTGGAAAGTAAGAAGAATGAAAGAGAATTAGAAGACTTTAGTGAGGGGAAAGGACAATAAAAGAAGAGGAATTAAGAAGACAGAAGATAACGATTGACATTACATTGAATTTTTTGAAGATCAAAGTTGACTGGAAAGTAAGAAGAGTGAATTAAGAAGATAGAAGATAGTGATTGACATTGCATTGAATTTTTCAGCAATGTGTTTATATGAGAGAACTTAGGATTAACTTTTCAGGGGTGAGTTGATATCAGAGAACACTAGATTAATATTTCAAATTGATATAATAATACCCTGGATTAACTTTTACTGGGGAATTGATATTTTTCCTTACACACGGTTTTGTCTTTCATTTTAACCTGAAGAAGTCGAAAGCA
Organism: Acanthosepion lycidas; assembly: GCA_963932145.1. NCBI lineage: Eukaryota > Metazoa > Mollusca > Cephalopoda > Sepiida > Sepiidae > Acanthosepion > Acanthosepion lycidas. The sequence goes on along the minus strand of OZ010607.1, from coordinate 69,228,154 downwards.
GCAAACGTTCTCGGCGAAACGTGTCGTTCATGGCTTTTTTCCACTTTGTCTCGTTATCTTCACTTTTGTTTTGGATGCTATTATACATTTTTCAAACGCACATGTCTGGGTAAAATAGAGAGAAAGTAGACTCGTATGCATAAACGAATACATTAAAAGTCAGGGATTGTGTTGGTGATAGACGTCTATGTGTATGTGAGTGTCAAGATTCAATTACTAAGGGGGAAAATGTCCTCATTCCCGGGAACAGAGTCTCGTATATGCCGTCGATGCAACGTGCTGTTGGATGGAAAAGAGAAATGAGAATGACGACAGGAAGTGTCCCATTTTTATAAGTCTTTAACAACGCACTCATTAAGATCCCTTTGTAGTGGACTGTGTGTGTATTTACATGTTGTTGTATTAGAAACACATGTGTAACTCCTGGTAGAATATTAAGAGAGCCAACTTCAAGAAAATTGCCGGACTCAAGTTAAGTCCAACTGAAGATAAAGAAGACAAGACCGATATATATAAAAACAAATATATGTATTAACGACAAATTACAAAGCACATAGACAGATAACATTGTGTTTGTGTGTGAACATTTGTGTTTGTTCTTTGGTGAATGTCCGTATTTTGGTGAATGTTCGTACGTACGTGTATGTTTGTAATGTTCATAGCGTCTTCCCAGAAATGGGAAACGCTGTCTTTTGTGAGAGCTCACATAGTAGCGGTGTTAGCTGAAATGACGAAAGAAGAGAGATTTATCTCACCTCCACGCGAGGTGGGATTCGGCACAAGGCCCAGAGGCAAAAGAGAATGAGACAAGAAGTTTCCCAGTATTTATAGTATAGAGAAAGAGACCCCTGGTGACAATATGGGAATTAAGGAGGAACTAACTCCGACACCTTTGTTATTGTACACACAATGAGCTGACAAGCCGTATATATTTTTTCCGCATAAGAATAGGAAGGTAATGATAGTGGTTTGTTGTAATGTGCGTGGCATGGTGTAAAAAACATACTTTTGAGATGTCAGTACATATAGATTATTTTACAATGATATTTACCCTGTAAAAAGCCCGGGGCCACTCGAGGTAGAGAGTTACATTAAGAGTCAGTTTATGAGGATAGCAGATGAAGTTTATAGTTAATCTTAGACTTGAACAGTTTAAGATTGTAGTGATCGAGGAAACAGCCTCCATATCATTATTACGTGCAGGCTACATATTCGTTAACAGCCGGTTATTTTACGGATATTTCTGTTAACTTTAGAATTTCATTCGGCTTTTGTTTATTTGTGTCACGACTCAGTGAAGCTTGCCACCGATTTTCTTTTGTATGCGGACATATACCTGAATTAAATGCTCACCGCCACCTCCGACACTGCCACAAAGGCCACCACACAAAGGAATTTAAAAATAGCTTCGAAAGAACTGCTAGTTTGTTTCAACGCTGAGTCATCGCGAAGATATTCAAATATCTTTCAGCAAACAACATCATTTATTCAAGCGTGATTGCAAGAGAAAGTGGATCAGAATTGAAAGGAAAAAAAAGAGTGATACTTGACATAAGAATGATATAAGTAAATATTTGTATACATTGCTAGGTCAGCTAGGTTCACTGTATCGTGAGAGACAACTTTTCTCTTCAGAATTTATCATTCATATCTACACCCTTGTGCAAATTAATGAAACCACCTTTTACCTTTCTTTCGCCATACGGTCAGTTTTAGAACGACCGGAGTGACAGGGTGTAATCGATTTCTATTTTTTCCTCAGATTAGGTCATTTGCAGCGGTGTGCAGTAATACGAATCTATTTGGGGGGTGTATAAAATTTGGCCTTGAAAAATATTGCATCATCTGTAATTGCATCAGATTTTCATCACACCCAGACACTATTGTCTCGACTGCCGATTAGTTGTCCTACGACCATTGTCTGCAATGGACGTTACTACAAAGAAGCGTACGGAAATTGTAACGCTGCACGAACACACTGGCAAGTCTTACCAGTGAGCAAATCAAAGTACTATAGACTGGCCCGGAAACTCTCTTGATTTAAATCCAATCGAGAATCTGTTGTCAATCTGCAAGGAACGACTTCGTGGAATGGACATACGAACACACTGGTAAGCCTTACCAGTGAGCAAATCAAAGTACTATAGACTGGCCAGGAAACTGTCTTGATTTAAATCCAATCGAGAATCTGTAGTCAATCTGCAAGGAACGACTTCGTGGAATGGACATACGAACACACAAGCAAGCCTTACTAGTGAGCAAATCAAAGTACTATAGACTGGCCCGGAAACTCTCTTGATTTAAATCCAATCGAGAATCTATGGTCAATCTGCAAGGAACGACTTCGGGGAATGGACATATGAACACACAGGCAAGCCTTACCAGTGATCAAATCAAAATAATATAGACTGGTCCGGAAACTCTCTTGATTTAAATCCAATCGAGAATCTGTGGTCAATCTGCAAGGAACGACTTCGTGGAATGGACATACGAACACACTGAAAAGCCTTACCAGTGAGCAAATCAAAGTACTATAGACTGGCCCGGAAACTCTCTTGATTTAAATCCAATCGAGAATCTGTGGTCAATCTGCAATGAACGACTTCGTGGAATGGACATACGAACACACAGGCAAGCCCTAGCAGTGAGCAAATCAAAGTACTATAGACTGGCCCGGAAACTCTCCTGATTTCAATCCAATTGAAAATCTATGGTAAATCTACAAGGAACGACTTCGTGGAATGGACATACAAAGTAGTAACATGTACACTGGGTCATGTTTCATTGGAAAAATACGAAAAAGAAATAACAGAATTATTCGTTTTGTTTCAATTAATTTGCACAAGGGTGTATAAGTCTACCATTCGTCCATGCTTAGAATATTGCTGCCAAATATGGTCCGGTGCTCCTGTTATGTATTTGAAGCTCCCTGATAAAATCCAAAGAATAATTAGTAATATAATCGGCCTTGATCTGGCAGCTCAGCTTCAGTCACTTTCCCTACCGCCGTAAAGTTGCCTCTCCGTGTCTTTTCTGCAAATACTCTCCTGGTAATTGTTCGGATAAGCTGTTCGCTATGGTACCTAGAGTTTTCTAATTCAAGCACAGCACTAGACTGGCATCGAGATTTCATCAAACTACAGCTGACCTGGCTAAATGTAGCCACAAGTTCTATGCTAACAGTTTCTTTTCTCGCACTTCTCGCTTGTGGAACTCCCTTCTGGTTCTATGCTTTCCAGCCAACTTTAATCTGCAAAGATTTAAATGCAATGTCAAATGTAAAACTGCAGATTATGCCCCGGAAACCAATTGTAATAAAAAAAAATTCCATTCGGGTGTAAGTTTTCATGGTTATTTCGAAAATAACAATAAAAGTTTGAGGAAGAAAGCCGTTTAAGAGTTATCGACAATATAAGTTCGGCCTCATTCGCGTCTAGTCCGACCGCCATTACTGGCGTTGTTTTTGCCTCAATGCGCGGAAGCTTATTTAGTTAACGACCTTTTTATTGATCTTATTTTCTTATTCTTCTTGATTACTGCACAGATTTAAAGTTTGCGCATTGCGCAGTAATCAAGACAAGTGAGCCTTCCGCGCATGATTACATGAGGCAAACATAATTAAAAGAAGAACAAATTCATTATGGAAGTAGAGTGTTTAAATATTTAAGTCTTGTTGCAAGGACACTTATATAATATAACCCTACATCCTGGTATGGGACTAAATACTAAATATTTAAAATATATATTTTCAGGTGAATAACCTCTTTAGTAGAAATGAAACTTAATGTTTTGAGTGGAGCACAGAAGGAAAATAGAGCTGCAGAGGAGAAAGAGAAAATAGGAAAACTTCCAAAATTAACATCGTGACTCAACACAAGTGCAACGACAGCCACTAAAGCCATTCCTTTAAATATAGCAGCCATCTCAGTATCCACTCCTGCAATGTCAGCCATTAGTACTGTACCTTCAGATATAGCATCTACATTTACATCCATTCCTGCTACCAATCATTCAGTTTTAGTGGACATACTGTCATTGCCTGCTGCTGCTGCTGGTGACATATTACAAAAGGAAATAGCCAAATCTGTAACAGTAAAGAAGTCTACAACCCAAGAGACAGATCCAGGGTGATGGAACATTAATGATACTAACACAATAGATTACTGGATTCGTAGTGGGCCCTCATCATGTCAAAATCCTGACAACAACTTTTCAAACTCATGCAGAGTGTATAAAACAGCTTGAGTAGAGAATATGAAGGCAAGATATATATATATATATATATAATTATTTATTCGAAAACTATAACATAAATCTGTTATAAAATCACTACAAAAATAGCCATTTTGTTTCAACACTTCCGGTGTCTTATCAAGTGACGGTATTGATAAAATTCACTTGATAAGACACCAGAAGTGTTGAAACAAAATGGCTATTTTTGTAGGGATTTTATAACAGATTTATGTTATAGTTTTCGAATAAATAATTATATTTGCTCTACTCTGTATTGAGCACCCTTTTAAGAATAGTATTTTTTGGTTATTGGAATTTATTCCGTATACACCAATCCTATACTTGGGTATATATATATATATATATATATATATATATATATATATATATATATATATATATAGAGAGAGAGAGAGAGAGAGAGAGAGCCTCGTGAGCCAGATAAAAACCTAACCGGATCGTCAGGGAAAGCTTAAAAAACCTTTTTTTCCTTCGAGATTGATTTGATTATTGGCAAATCAGAAATTCAAAGGTTTTTCGAAACGAGTATAGTTATCTATCTATCTATCTATCTATATATATATATATATATATATATATATATATATATATATATATATATATATATATATATCAAACAATATGTTCGAACGTGAATTGCGGAATGGCGAGTGTGTAAAACGTGAATAGCTACTCAATTCACTATCGCAAAGTCGTTTGTACTGATTTGTATGTCACTTATTGCCCAAGAAAGACTCCCCTTTTGCTACATCGGGTTTCAATGACTGAGAGTACAATAATGCTATTATAAAGGGCGTTCCAATAGCTTGGACCGATTTTAAATGTGAATTAAGTTTAAGCGTCTAATGATTTTTTTTTTCTTTTTCTTTCAGATTTAACATCTTAAGTCTTTTGCAATTTCTACAATGGAAAGATTAACAATCAAACAACGTGTTAAAGTTATCGAAGCCTATTACGAAAATGGACGTTCAAACATGAATTTGAATGAGAAGTTCCCACGTCGCATCAACTCTCGAAACAGCGAAGTCAATTGGCCATCACAATCGTGCGACTTGACGCTTTTAGATTTCTTCCTTTGGGGTCATCTCAAAAATAAGGTCTATGCCAACAAGCCAACAACAATTCAACAGTTGAGGGATGAGATAATAAGGTATATTGGTGAGATCGAGGAGCAACTATGCAGAGACGTCATCAAAAATTTTGGCCATCGAGTGGAGGTGTGCCACCAAAACCCTGGCGGACATTTGGGCGATATTATTTTCCACACATAATTGCCATGACTTAAATAAATTGATCCAATAGAGAAATAAATAAATTTTCGCCAATAACACTGATTTATTTACTGCTGACTTTCATTCGTCTTAATGAAACGTCTTTATATATAACCGTCTTAATTAAACACCCTTTAGAACATGAAAATCGAAAGTGCCTGACAGCATATTTGATAAGGCATAAAGAAACTGGAAGTGTAGATTCTTTATTACTTGAACAACATCGCTCAGAGTAGGACTATTGGCAAAAAGTGTTGACACGTGTGGTTTCTGTAATTCACTTTTTTGCCTCCAGAGTTTTGCCATTTTGCGGAGAAAATCAGATTATTGGTTCAGCAAAAAATGGCAATTATTTAGGTACACTAGAGCTGCTGAGTGAATTTGACTCTTTCTTCGAAGAACATCTCAAAATGTATGGAAATCCTGGGAAAGGAAATCCGTTATATTTATTTGCAAATATTTTGAAGGAAAAGAGTTGGTTTTAAGTTTGACACTGCCGTCAAAAGTAGAAGGAGGAAGATAGATTCTTGTAGTCTTTCTTAGTCTCCGACGATATGCACACCCGAACCGTGCGACCAACTCAAGAACAAAAGACAAAGAAAAGACCCCCCCAACCTGCGAGATTGCTCGTTTTATATCAGTTCTAACTGGTCGAAATTTGCATACGTTACATGTCCGTGACTCATAAATAACGCACGCTCGTACTTTTTTTGTTTTTAGGCTGATGCAAAAATAATGTCGGTTTTTTACGTTAAAAAATACGTCAAAAAACGACATTATTTTTGCACCAACCCAATAACTTCCGACACTCTGCAGGCGAAACGCGTTCGCGCCCATTTCAGATTCTAAGGTAGGCCATTTTTTTTCTCCTTGTTCGTCCAGCATTTCATTTAGCCAGGGACTGTTGCTACATTTGCGTAAGCGTCCACTATTCTATCACGCATGCCACTCGTTGCCTCTTAGAACGGCGAACTGTAGTCAGTTCAGCAGAACCCACAGACTGCTGCCTTTCACTTTCGCTACATATTCGTGAAGAATTTATTGAATTAATGGGACAAAAGGGTCTTTGTACTATTCTTGACGAAGTAGAAGAGGCAAAATATTATTCAATAAGTGTAGATTCCACTCCAGACATATCACACACAGATCAACTGACATTTACTGTTCGACACATTAAAGGCTGTGAGCCTGTGAAACGTTTCTTGCTGTTCATCTCCATCTTTTCTTATGGAGTAAAGGATTTAACGGGCATTATTGTGGATTTTCTTAATAAGAACAAAATCCCACTATCAAACTGCCGTGGTAAGTCATACAATAATGCCTCAGATATATCCGGACGATATAGTGGATTGTATGCACTAATTTATCAACTTATTCAGTTTGCCGTCTATAACCTCTGTGCTGGGCACAGCCTGAACTTGGTGACAGTAAAAGCAACAGAGTGTTGTCTACAAACTTAAAAAGTCTTTGACTTTTTTCAGCATCTGTATTCATTTTTTACTGGTTCTACTCATCGCTGGAATGTATTGACATCGTCTCCAGGAAAAGATTCTGTGGCCAGGCGTCTGTTTGAGATACGATGGTCACCACATCGTACTGTCCATGCTCTGTATGTGGGTTTCGAGAAAATAAAAAACGCACTTATGATGTCTACCCCGGCCGCTCCGTATTCAAGTTCGATCTCCTCGGCTGGTAATACAAACATATAGTCAAGTATTCATCATACTTGCTCTGCTTACATATAACAGCTGGTTTCGAATTAAACACTTATTTTGGCTTTTTTTTTTTCTGTTTTCAGGATTATTTGCTACCAGAAAGATAATAAAGTGGATCTGATGACAAAGTGATGTCCCTGCAGACAGTAGGTAATTACTGTGCTTGTTTGCGTTCTTTCTTTTTATTTTTCTTCTTTCTATTTTATTAACTATAAAGTGAATCCGTAGAGAAATAGGTTTGTCCAGAAGCCAACACTTTTCACTTTTGAGAAGATACTGGTCCTGACTGAAATGATTCAAATAGAAAATAATTGATATTTGAATTGAGGTGAATTCACCTATGACAGCTCTTGTTGATTAAAAATAAATACTGTACATTGAGAATAATACATATCTGCTTTTCATATTTTAAGTGAAAATATAGTTTTTCATTTGTTCTCTTGTGTCATTAGTATGAATATTGATCGAAAGAAAGATTATTGAAATTTATAGCCAATATAAAAATAATAATATAAAAGTGATCTCTTCGGCTTAAGTCTTGTGTCGCCCCACGTTGTGATAAAATGATCGTAAAACTGGCTTGGTTCGAATGGTCGACTGGATCCGGTCAGAGTCACACAAAAGAAAAAAGAATAAATTTGATAAAGGAAAAAAGTATTTATATACAATTCCTTGATACAAATATAATAGGACAGTTATTGATAACTTAAGCAGGCCTATGTTCTCCATGCAATAACTGTCGACCCTACCCGATTATCGTAACACACTGTTGTAATGATTTTGGAACAAGACTTTAGGATCAAAGGTTTTAAATCGGAGGTTTTTTCTTCAGGGAGGCAAATCACATGAGATCAGGCAAAGCGATGGTTTTCTGCTCCCTCTACAGTCTCTCAGCTGTAGTCTGTCCGCGGTCTCCCCGCCGTTTCTGTCTCTGCATCTACTCGGCGTTCTGTTTTTATGGACCCATACGCAAGGGTTGGGGTGAGGCATAATGTGCTCTGGGTATGCCAGCGCTCCCCAAATAACTAATCAGGGCTCTCCCTGCAAATGTCCAAATATGGGAGGCGCCTCCACCCTTGGGATTCTACCTGGGTTATTTCCTTCCTGCTTTGTGCGAGTAGCTCTCACCATCACTGCGCGAGGGGCGTGGAAAGTACCCCGCCTTTCCTGAAATTCCACCTGGGCCATTTTCTTTTTTGTCGCCTGATCAAACTCGTCTCCATGTTACTTTGTGTGAGTGCCTCTCACCATCACTGCCCGAGGGCCGTAGAAAATCCTCCGCCTTACCTGAAATTCCACCTGGGCCTTCAACTCCTTGGTCACCTGACCAAACTCGACCCCCATGGGATAGGCGTGTTCTAGCCCAATGGTAAAGTTTTAGTAATCGTTCATCGTGCTTTTATGTGTGTCGATTAAGCATCTGGATTTTATCGTTTTTATCTCCACGTCAACCATTTGGTCAACAAGTGGCAAGAAGGGGGAAAATCCTTTGATTTGTCATTCTCCATGTATGTTCTTTTGGAAATCGGTCTGCTTTTAAAATTTAATCCTTATCAATCAACCAAACTCGCGGTTAGGGGTACGTCCTTCTCCGTTGCTCAATGGTCGTAAAAATCTACCCGGGAGGTCCTTGGACTTCCAGAATAGCCCATCACTTAATCTCGGTTCTAACCGAAACCAGATGATCTCTTTGTTTTATCTCTTCGGCGGTCGAGAAATTTAATTACCTTCTTCTCTTTTTTCTTTCCAATAATAATAATAATAATAATAAAAACAAATATCCTTTTCTTTCATTTTCCTTTGTCCGGTCATCGGTATATCTTCAGTCTATCGGAATTTAATTTTTTTGGTCTTCTAGTTTTTTTTTTCTCATTTAAAAGCAAATATTATTTTCTTTCATTTTTCTTTCGTCTGGTCATCAGTATATTTTCAGTCTATCGTAATTTAGTGTCTTTCAATTTACTAGCATCATTCTAATAGTGTCACACACTGGATTCTCTATCAGCTGACAATGAACTGCAAAGGAATACAAGGCGAGAGGCAGAAGGATTGAGCATAAAAAAAGGAAAACCTGGAAACAATCTTTCTTACAATTCTTTGGAATGTCATGCTAGAATGAATGAACAAAACAAGCAAGGTCCTGCAATCAAAGGATGTGAACATCCTTGTTGCCACGAATCTTCTTGAGTCTATGTTCCTATGTTCAGGAAACTATAGACAAATTTAGTGAATATGAATTCAAATCCAGGAGTATGTGTCCAGATATGCATTACAGTGACGGGGAAAAAACTGGAGCGAAAACGAAGTGTGCGTCTTAATAGCAGAAAAGTTAATTCTCAGTAAAACCGAAAAATTCAAGGTGGAATCTTTCCTCTCCATTCTGGACACTCTAATCTTTGAACTGATAAAACGTGAAGAGGCTTATTTATAGATTGGAAATCTGTTTTCTTTCTTTAGTGAATTAAAAACCATTGCTTGTGGTATGAACAACTGGCTAATATGTATCAAAAAGATTTGTAATTATGATAACGTTTAAAATGAATGTGAGCATGGCTCTTGATGAAAATTTTGAGACTCTCCCTGCACTGTACAGAAAAATAATTTCGGAAAATTTGAAATCTATAATCCGGAATTTTGAAATTACACTCAGAGTGTTCATGTGCATGATGGTGATCAACTGTACGTTCTTTTTTAAGACTGAAACTTATAAAAAAAATCTGCTTCGTTGCACAATGGGGCAGCATCATTTGAACTGGTTTTCTCTCATGTGCATGCAAAATGACATCCTATTCCTGAAGACCATTGACTTCAAGCCAATAATAAAGCAATTCTCTAAAAAGAAATGCCGCAAATGCTTGTTATAATAAGAAGTTCATAGTCATTTCATATCGTAGCATCTAATCTATGTGACTTCAGTCAATTATGTGCTATGCGTGATACATGCCAAGACGATCATGTATCTTTCGATACATGACTCACAAGGCAGATTTTTTTCCCACAGGTTGCCATTTCATTCTGCGGTAGACCATCCAAGGCTATAGAACCCAGTCTGTCCTTATTCTCTATTAATCACCATAGAGATCTTTCCTTGCCCACCATTAGACTGTCTGATGCTCAACTTCTTGAGAGCAACTCTCTGTGTCTGCTCAGTCTCACGTTGACTGCTGACCTGAGATGGAACAAATACATTGAGTCAATTGCTTCATCGACCACAAGGAAAGTTGGTTCTCTGTGCCACGCCAGGAAATTTTTCTCCCCGGAATCGATACTTCAAATATACAAATCAACCATTCGCCCTTGCATGAAGTATTGCTGCCACAGGTTTCCATTTCTTTCTGCAGTAGACCATCCAAGGCTATAGAACCCAGTCTGTCCTGCTATTTACCCATAGCTGGGGAAAGAAGAAGAGGATTCATACCTTTCCTAAGGGTATTAGCACATAAGTGAATGTTATGGATTCGACGTGAAAGTCAGTCAGCCACTTATATGCCATGCGTGATACACATATAGAGGTAGATTTTTTCCCGCAGTAGGTTGCCATTTCTTTCTGCGGTTGACCAGTTGCCATTCAAGGCTATAGAACCCGGTATGTCCTGCTACTTACCCATAGGTGGGTGGAGGAGGAGAAGAGGATTAATACCTTTCCGAAGGGTATTAGCACGTAAGTAAATGTAATGGATTCGACTGGAAAGTCAGTCAGTTATGTGCCATGAGGGATATAAATTTAGGCGATCATGTATCTTTCGATACATGACTGACGAGGCAGATTTTTTTGCGCAGTAGGTTGCCATTTCTTGTGCTAAGCTAAGAAAAATATCTATACAGGTAGACTGACATAGAGCAAAGGTTAACGAGCTAGTCTCACAGTCCATCGCCAGTGTAGAGATCCTCACTGGGTGCACCATTATTATGGCCTTGTGTTACGTTTCAGTCTGTTATGTGCCATGCGTGATGTATGCTTAGGTGATCATGTGTCTTTCGATACATGACTGACAAAGCAGATTTTTCCTGTTCTTTCTGCGGTAGACCAGTTGCCATTCAATGCTATAGAACCCGGTCTGTCCCGCTACTTACACGTAGCTGTGTGGAGGAGAAGAAGAGGATTCATACCTTTCTCAAGGGTATTAGCTGTGTGGAGGAGAAGAAGATTCATACCTTTCCCAGGGGTATTAGCTGTGTGAAGGAGAAGAAGAGTATTCATACCTTTCCCAGGGGTATTAGCTGTGTGGAGGAGAAAAGGATTCATACCTTTCCCAGGGGTATTAGCTGTGTGGAGGAGAAGAAGAGGATTCATGACTTTCCCAAGGGTATTAGCTGTGTGGAGGAGAAGTGGATTCATACCTTTCCCAGGGGTATTAGCTGTGTGAAGGAGAAGAAGAGTATTCATACCTTTCCCAGGGGTATTAGCTGTGTGGAGGAGAAAAGGATTCATACCTTTCCCAGGGGTATTAGCTGTGTGGAGGAGAAGAAGAGGATTCATGACTTTCCCAAGGGTATTAGCTGTGTGGAGGAGAAGTGGATTCATACCTTTCCCAGGGGTATTAGCTGTGTGGAGGAGAAGAGGATTCATACCTTTCCCAGGGGTATTAGCTGTGTGGAGGAGAAGAGGATTCATACCTTTCCCAAGTGTATTAGCTGTGTGGAGGAGAAGAGGATTCATACCTTTCCCAAGAGTATTAGCTGTGTGGAGGAGAAGAGGATTCATACCTTTCCCAAGGGTATTAGCTGTGTGGAGGAAAAGAGGATTCATACTTTTCCCAAGGGTATTAGCTGTGTGGAGAAGAAGAGGATTAATACCTTTCCCAAGAGTATTAGCACGTAAGTGAATGTAATGGATTCGACTGGAATTCGAACTCGGTTCTCCGATTCCTCAATCCGAGGCTTACTATTACAGTGTAACCTGGATATAAGGGAGTTGTCGGAACCGGATAGGAAGTCTCTTATATCCGGGTTTTGTCTAATTTATATACATTAACACAGGCTCTAATTTGGGACCAGAGAAAATCTCTATTATATCCGGGTTTCTCTTATATCCGGGTTACACTGTACTATTGTGTTTTTCAAGCCTTCTGTATTATTCAAACGTTTATCATATTGATTAGCTGCCGTTGTACAGTATATTTTTAATATTTTAACACTAGTTTTGTTGAAGTGCCAATAAAATAAATATATGTTTAATATTATCGACCATTGACTTTTTATTCCTGTGAGTGGTTGTAGTAGGGGCCCAGCACTCTGGTTTGCTCGGGGGCCCATAATGCTGTTAAGACGACCCTGCACACGCCAACCCATCTTACCAGGCCGTTCGTCTTCAACATTTCGACATCACACGACCGCCAGCAACATCAAACATCATCACAGATGTCGATTTCAACATTAAAGAAAGGCGTGCGTCAAACGCAAACCTCACCAATGGCTAATCCACTCCGAACATATCCTCTGACCTCAACTGGGATTTCAGTCAAACAAACCCAAGAAATCGGTCAACTCACGGCACCTAATTCTCTTTCAAAACAAACGGCAACCGAAAAACGACATATAAACAATTTTGCTAATTTTGCAACAATTAAGTTACACCGGATGTAACAGCAAAATTGTCCAAATCGTGTAACAGCAAAATTGTCCAACTGTTAGATTAAGCTTTGAGCCGTTGTATCTTAGAAATGATTAAAGATATCTTACTGGAATTCTCCGAGGTTTTTATAACACTATATTGGATTCTATCTTTTGATAATAAGAATGTATTTAGCTTTAAAGTGAATTGATGATCCCTCTTCCTGTTATAACCTCCTGATACAGTTTTACTCAATAATGTTGCCTCTTTTTTTTAAACCTATTTCCCATACTCTTGATGCTTCTTGAATGAACTTTGAAGATGGAAGCACGTATTAGCACGTAAGTAAATGTAATGGATTCGACTGGAAAGTCAGTCAGTTATGTGCCATGAGGGATATAAATTTAGGCGATCATGTATCTTTCGATACATGACTGACGAGGCAGATTTTTTTGCGCAGTAGGTTGCCATTTCTTGTGCTAAGCTAAGAAAAATATCTATACAGGTAGACTGACATAGAGCAAAGGTTAACGAGCTAGTCTCACAGTCCATCGCCAGTGTAGAGATCCTCACTGGGTGCACCATTATTATGGCCTTGTGTTACGTTTCAGTCTGTTATGTGCCATGCGTGATGTATGCTTAGGTGATCATGTGTCTTTCGATACATGACTGACAAAGCAGATTTTTCCTGTTCCTTCTGCGGTAGACCAGTTGCCATTCAATGCTATAGAACCCGGTCTGTCCCGCTACTTACACGTAGCTGTGTGGAGGAGAAGAAGAGGATTCATACCTTTCTCAAGGGTATTAGCTGTGTGGAGGAGAAGAGGATTCATACCTTTCCCAGGGGTATTAGCTGTGTGAAGGAGAAGAAGAGTATTCATACCTTTCCCAGGGGTATTAGCTGTGTGGAGGAGAAAAGGATTCATACCTTTCCCAGGGGTATTAGCTGTGTGGAGGAGAAAAGGATTCATACCTTTCCCAGGGATATTAGCTGTGTGGAGGAGAAGAAGAAAGAGGATTCATGACTTTCCCAAGGGTATTAGCTGTGTGGAGGAAAAGCGGATTCATACCTTTCCCAGGGGTATTAGCTGTGTGAAGGAGAAGAAGAATATTCATACCTTTCCCAGGGGTATTAGCTGTGTGGAGGAGAAGAGGATTCATACCTTTCCCAGGGGTATTAACTGTGTGAAGGAGGAGAAGAGTATTCATACCTTTCCCAGGGGTATTAGCTGTGTGGAGGAGAAGAGGATTCATGCCTTTCCCAAGGGTATTAGCTGTGTGGAGGAGAAAAGGATTCATACCTTTCCTCTTTTTTTTAAACCTATTTCCCATACTCTTGATGCTTCTTGAATGAACTTTGAAGATGGAAGCCAGAGTATGAATGTTGATACTATTACAGAAGGACTGAATGATCTTTTTTTCCTTTCATAATTTCTCGGACATAGTTGGGCTGATACGAAACGATTTTAATCTGTTCTCTTTCCAGCTGAATATCTCAAAGGGGTTTTCAGTGATTCTTACGACAAATGGTATCAAGATCGCTAAACTCCTTATCTGAAAACCCGGAAAAAAAGAAACTCAATTTCTTTAGTGTTTTTTATTTAGATATTAAACATGTTGGATGGGCAGTTATACTGTTACACGATTACAATTTTGCAGTTACACACGGTATATTATGTATATTTATTAAAACATTAATCCATCCTTGTTATTCCTTTCCTTAAGAACGAACGTTAAGCACGTTATAACAAGTTCAACGTACCATGGAATCCTCCATACTTACCTGTCACCCCCTACGAGAAGATCCACTCTTCCCCAAATTAACCTTTAACCAATCATCACTTCACTTTTCCAAAATCAACTTCCCATTGCTTAAAAGGACACAAAAATGTAGCAAGTTGAGACAAATCCTTTTTTCCTGCGCAGCTGTCTGGAGCCTATTTGAAAACCCAAAAATCTATAAAAAAAAAAAAAAAGAATCGCTCGACTTAATTCAAGTCAGTCAGATATTGAGTTTCGAGAGATGCTAGCAGACTCTACGCGTGCCAACACACTGACTCAATAACACTACCAGCCTTTCATCAACTCAACACAACTCGCACTACTGTTGCCGCGTGAAGAAACTTAACTTACAATTTACTAAAAAAGTGACATTATCACTACGAAATAGTAATTGTACATTTAATAAACTTTAGCATATCAGTCAAAGGCACACAACTCTTCATAACTTGAATCAACACACATGCACACTATTATTTGAACTCACACAATTGACATTTTATCTTGCAGAAATCAAACTGTTTTAATTTCACAAACAAACTTAAACGATTGACATTCATTCACCAAATCTCTGCAATCTTATCTCACTTGCCACATTTAACAAGCAACCTATCATCACTTTGTGTATGTCAATATATATATATATATATATATATATATATATATATATATATATATATATATATATATATGTATATATTCATATTATTGTTGAAATCTATAACTACGTTGTTTTTCCTTGATTTCTTCAAGTTGTATTGTCTTCAAATGTTCGTTTAATTTATTTGCTGTGGATAAATGCATAATGTACATGCACATTTTAGGCCTTCACACGATTTCCCCTTGTGACACGGCTTACTTAGCATAAATTCTACAACAATACAAATTTTAATTACTGTACCTCTCCCCTCTTTATTAGAATATAATACAAAATTTATTGCAAACTGTTGTTGTATTTACCCAAATTTCCCCTCTTAGAGGGAATATGACACAAGGTCGGATTTTATGTGGGGAACCCTAGGGCGTACACTCGGGCCAAGTACAAAAAATTCCCAGTCCCAGCATCCGTCGGTTGCGCTGGCCTCGGTGACGACCACCGACCTCCGTCTCGAGTGCAATAAGAGGGTGCACCCTCAGGCAGCTGTACCCCAAGGCCGGGCACTGCAAAGTATTATTTTCCTCCGCTGCGACTCTGTCCGTAGAGACCATAACCGAGCCGAACTCTTCCCGAAGACAGAGACGCAACTGAGAGATGATACGCATCCAACAGCAGGGCAGAGGAATGCTTTTTTTTTTTTAATTCTGTCGTTCTGTTATCTATTTATTTTATATTTATTAGAGTAATTTTTTTTATTTCCGGCACGGAATGTTTTTAATTTGCACACGGAGTCAGCTTGATTACAGAATGGCATGATCTGTTGGGCTACGGCCTCTAGGAGTAAAGTTGAAAACACGGACAATTTTATTTTGAAAAACTTTTTGTATTTTTACGCACTGTTTTAATTTTGAAATACTGTTTTTATTTTTTATTCTACTGAAAGCTCGAGAGTTGCGTCCCTTTAATTGTTTTTATCAGTAGAAGCCAAGATTGCGGAATCCGAAAACTTAAGAATCCAAAATTACAGGATTGCGGGTCTGGATACGGCCTAGAATGTTTTTAATTTGCTCACAAAGTAGGCCTGATCCGGAAATAGTATATGTTGGACTAAGTATTCTTTATGTTTTCATCATTTTTGTTATTAAATATCCTTTATTGTAATAATAGAAGATACGCCAAGAGTGCTGAAACGTAAGAATCGGGACGCAAATTTACTGTGAATGATCTAGTAATTAAAGCACTTTCTATACATTTTTGACTTAGTTAATTGTTTTTCTCTTTTAAATAGAGTATCATATTTTCAGTCAAAATCATGGTCAAACTCATTTCGATGGGCAACTAATGCAGTGAGTGGGTTATTTTATAAAAGATCACTTTTGTCTATATTTCAGAAATGAGGTATTATGTATACTATTTACATTATTCGGGCTATTGTCCTCATCTTTGTCACTATATTTATTACAACGTTTCGGCCGTTTTATGGAGAGAAAATGATCTCCTCCCTCTGTGGGATCAGGTTGAGATCATAGACAAAGAACATCATTGGAAGATTCGTAAACTTAAGGAATCAGCTCATATGCTAGTCCACAAAAACCTCCTGAGCTGACCAAGCATAGAAATGAATACAATATGGGAACCAGTAATAAGGATTGCCAGAGAAAAGCGATAATAACAACAAAATTTGCAATATGAGCTCTGATAACATGCAATGATAACAGCAAAAATTGCTATATGAGGTCTGGAAAAAAATGGTTGCTGAAGACATTAGGTTTATAATACCCAGAAATTCATATACAGATGTCCTCAAGGACACATTTTACAGCGGATAAAAGCGTTAATTCGATCCAGTGGCAGGACCCAAAGAGTGTGAGTTCAATACCTGATTAAGGCAGTGGAGATTTTTTCTAAGCGTTTCGCCCCAATCAAGGCGGGAAGCCACTAGCACGCAAGGGATTACAGAGAATTGGAGCGAGAGCAAAGAGGACTGATGGAGGAAAGGAAGAAGAAAAGGATAGGGGTTAGATCAAGGCATCTGGAGACTTCGATTGACATTACATTTGAATAGTTGGAGATTATAGCCATCAGGGAAACTTGGAGAGGGGAATTAACAGGAGATAACTGATAACTGACATCCATTAGACATGGTACGTGGAACTAGAACAGGCTAACTTAGTGAGCGAAATAAAGGGTTCAGTTCGTCATTCCAACCACTTGAAGAAGGTCGGAGCGTACAACGGCCGAAACGTTGTAATAAATATTGAAACAAAGAATAATGTAAATAGTGAAGATCACTTTTGTATTCATATACAATAAATTCCTCGAAGTTTCTCTGGTGTATTACTCGTAGCAATCATTACAGGTAACAGTGTAAATTCCCCCTTCAAGTCTTAGCTTATTATTTTGTTTTGTATTAATTCTTGTATTGTTTTAGAAGTAGTCATAACAATTTAGATAAATTGTCTTCAAATTTTAGTTGTGATAAAGTTGATTGGTAGAGTGAGTAGCCAACCTACATTTTTGTGGCCCAGAGAGTTGGAGCGAGAGCAAATAAGAGTGATAGAGGAAAGGATGAAGAGAAGGATAGGGGATAGATCAAGGCATCTGGAGACGTCGATTGACATTACATTTGAATAGTTGATCAGGAAAACAGGAAAAGGGGAGGGAGTTCCACAAGCGAGAAGTGTGTGACATGAAGCTATTGGAGTAAAAGAGACGACTACATTTAACAGTTTCGACAGTGAAAGGGTGAGAGCGAGATGCCAGCCTAGTAGAACGCTTAAATTCATGAAGTCTGGGAACCAGCTAAAGCAGCTCCTTGGAGCAGTTACCATGAAAGTCTTTGTAAATAATTATACTGAAAAGGATGTGAAAATCACACAGCTAAAGCCTGGACCACCTTAAATAAAATGGATATAATCTGGAAAACTGACAACCTCAAACGGAGCTTCTTTCACGCCACTGTAGAGGCGACTTTAATGTGTGGAGTGACTACTTGGATATTAACTTAAACCCTAAGCTTGATGGAACCAACATTTGGATGCTGGAAGCTATACATAAACATCTCTTGGAGACAACATTCAACTAAATCACAGCTCTATGGAACCATCCCTGATAGTTCTATAATCTTACACGAATGCATAATGCAGTTTGCAGAACACTGCTGGCCAGCAAAACAAGAACTCGCGAGTAATCTACTGTTCTAGCCATGGTGCAAGACAGGCTGATCGCCTAGTAACTACCTACATTGACCAGTTATGTTACAAGAATGCCTCTCTAATGACCTTCCGGCCTTGATGCAAGACCATGAGGGATTGTTAATGCCCACCGTAAAATCCTGAATAGAAGATAAAAATTAAAATTAAAACCTGGTATTAATTAGCAAGGCTCAATACAAACTGTCTCAGGTGATTCAATAAAATCTATCGAATTTTTTATATACCTTCGGAAGCAGATTAAATTCTACTGAAATAGATGTGAAAATACGCATAGCTAAAACCTGGACCGCCCTGAATAAAAAAAAAATTGTATGCAATCTGGAAACGTAATCTACCAGACAAACTCAAAAGGAGATTAATCCGAGCCAGGAGTGGTGTTAATGTATGGTGCCACAGCTTGGACATTAACTAAAACCCTGGGATGCAGGGAGCTATACTTAATATCTCTTGGAGACAACATCCAACTAAATCACAGCTTTATAGACCTATCCCTGATATTTCTACAATCTTACACGAACACACAATGCGCTTTGCAGGACATTGCTGGCGAGCAAAACAAGAACTCGCGAGTAATCTACTGTTCTGGACACCTAGCCATAATGCAAGACAGGCTGATCGCCTAGTAACTACCTACATTGACCAGCTATGTTACGACACAGAATGCATTCCTAATGACCTTCCGACCTTGATGTAGGACCATGAGGGATGGCATGACTCATGCCTGTCCGATCTTGCTCGACCGAATAATAAACAATAATGAAATTGGTATCAGATCATATTCTAAAGGTAAAATTTGCTACTTCAACCCATTGACTTAGGATTCTTCAGTTACTTTCCCACTGCCATAAGTTTTCCTCTCTGTGTCTTTTCTATAAATACTTTCATGGTAATTGTTCGGATGAGCTCTTCGTGATGGTAGTTTTGTATTCATATTGTAAATACTCACTGGGGCTAGTTTTTAAATTGTTGTTTTATTCCCCTCCTTCCAACCCACAGACAATGAATTGTACATACGGGGACTTAAGTAAGAATGTGTTGTTTTGGTGTTAGGAATATTGTGGTATGTTTGAGTCAGTGTTTGTGGCTAGCTAAGTTTAAAGTTAAGACAGAACAAGACCGTCCTTTTCTCATTTCTCCGGAAAATGTGGCGAAAAAGAAAATTACTTACCAAAAAAAAAGGGCACGTATTCCACATTACATGCTGAAGACGGAATATATAAATTAAAAACAAGTCCGTCACAGGAGTTGCTATAAAAGTATTTTGATATGTAAAAATTGGGCGTCTTCTCCCAGTTGTCAACGAATGGAAAAAATGCTCGGCCAATAAAAACAGTTGGTGTTCTCGAGTCGGGGGATGAATTCATATTTTTTGGCTACCGCGTTGGTCGGAGAGTGAGCTATATTTCTAACTGGTTACGTGCATTGGGATTTGTGAGATAATACCTGCGAATCGAGTTTTCGGCATTTCTTTCTGCCCCCGATATTCGAGTCTGAACTTACAGTGATTTATTCTCTGCGTTGTGGAAATAATCTGCGACAAATATTTCCTTTGCTTTCAGAGCGCCTACAGCCTTGTGCCACATTTTCTGTACATAGCAGAAATAAATATGGCTCTGCGCGATGGTATCTAGTTCAAAGATGAAGAAGAGACACGAGGCAACGGAAGCATGGTTCTACAGAGGGATGCTGAGGATATCATGGACCGAACGTGTGAGCAATAATGAGGTCTTGGAAAGGATGCAAACAAGGAGGAAGCTTATACTTAACCTCAGGAAGAGGCAGCTGAAATTTCTGGGACACGTAATGAGAAAAGAGGGCTTGGAGAATCTGATACTCACGAGGTGGATAGAAGGAAAGAGAGACCAAGGAAAGCAACGTGTAACATACCTAGTGGGCTTAAGCAAGTGGATGACAGAACAAAGTCTGCGAGAAGTAGCAAAAGGACAAAACATTGAGATACAAGGGATAGGAAGAAGTGGAGAGTCATGATCGCCTACGTCCTGAAGGGACACGGCACATAAAAGAAAAAGATTTATATCGCTTCAGTCGGATCAGTTGTTTCTTTGGCAAGTGTTAAAATGTGGCAAAACAAAAAGCAAGTCTGTAATCTATACTTTCCCCGTTTATACGACAATGTATCCTCGAGTATTCATTGCACTGGCATTCATTACAACTATCTGATATGGCTGATTTTTTTGTGCATTTTTCAACAGTGATAGCTTTAACATCGACACTATATATTCTCAACATGCTTTGTCGTAAAGGAAAGCGAATTTCGGAGGAACTATCGCCATGACAGTGTTGCGGGCCGGTGTATGCGTTGAGAGACAAACATGTGTGTCTCTTGGAATACTTACAACAAACATGGCAGACTCGGGATGTCAATCCACGTAAAGAAACATAAAGAAACGGCAAGAACCAATATACTATTTACATTATTCGGACTATTGTCCTCATCTTTGTCCCCATATTTATTAAAACGTTTCGGCCGTTGTACGCTCCGGCCTTCTTCAGGTGGTTGGAATGTCAAACTGAACCCTTTATTTCGCTCACTGGGGTAGACTGCTCTAGTTCCACGTGCCATGCCTAATGGATGTCAGTTATCTCACGTTCATTTCTCCACCACCATAAGCAGGTATTGAACTCACACTTTTTGGATCCTGTCACTGGTTCTAACACCTTTATCCACTGTGCCATGTGTTCTTGAAGACATTTGTGTATGAATTTCTGGGTATTATAAACCTAATACCTTCAGCAGACATTTTTTACCAGACCTCATGTAGCAATTTTTGTTGTTATCGCTCATATTTTTACCAGATCTCATATTGCAATTTTTGTTGTTATTATCGCTTTTTTCTGTCCCTCCTTATTACTGGTTCACATATTGTATTCATTTCTATGCTTGGTTAGCTCTTTATATGAAAATGGTTAATATCATATTTACATTAGAGATGAGAAGAACAGATACTACATTTTGATCCCCGCCCCATGACCAAGGAGTGAAGAAAAGTGTAGCCTGAGTTGCATTGGCTGCTCTGTCAATGAATGCCAAATGTTTCCTTATATGAAATTGGTTAATATTATATTTACATTAGAGATGAGAAGAACAGATACTACATTTTGATCCCCAACCCATGACCAAGGAGTGAAGAAAAGTGTAGCCTGAGTTGCATTGGCTGCTCTGTCAATGAATGCCAAATGTTTCCTTATATGAAATTGGTTAATATTATATTTACATTAGAGATGAGAAGAACAGATACTACATTTTGATCCCCGCCCCATGACCAAGGAGTAAAGAAAAGTGTAGCCTGAGTTGCATTGGCTGCTCTGTCAATGAATGCCAAATGTTTCCTTATATGAAATTGGTTAATATTATATTTACATTAGAGATGAGAAGAACAGATACTACATTTTGATCCCCAACCCATGACCAAGGAGTGAAGAAAAGTGTAGCCTGAGTTGCACTGGCTGCTCTGTCAATGAATGCCAAATGTTTCCTTATATGAAATTGGTTAATATTATATTTACATTAGAGATGAGAAGAACAGATACTACATTTTGATCCCCGCCCCATGACCAAGGAGTAAAGAAAAGTGTAGGCTGAGTTGCATTGGCTGCTCTGTCAATGAATGCCAAATGTTTCCTTATATGAAATTGGTTAATATTATATTTACATTAGAGATGAGAAGAACAGATACTACATTTTGATCCCCAACCCATGACCAAGGAGTGAAGAAAAGTGTAGCCTGAGTTGCACTGGCTGCTCTGTCAATGAATGCCAAATGTTTCCTTATATGAAATTGGTTAATATTATATTTACATTAGAGATGAGAAGAACAGATACTACATTTTGATCCCCAACCCATGACCAAGGAGTGAAGAAAAGTGTAGCCTGAGTTGCATTGGCTGCTCTGTCAATGAATGCCAAATGTTTCCTTATATGAAATTGGTTAATATTATATTTACATTAGAGATGAGAAGAACAGATACTACATTTTGATCCCCAACCCATGACCAAGGAGTGAAGAAAAGTGTAGCCTGAGTTGCACTGGCTGCTCTGTCAATGAATGCCGAACGTTTCCTTATATGAAATTGTTTAATGTTATATTTAAATTAGAGATGAGAAGAACAGATCCCCACCCCATGACCAAGGAGTGAAGAAGAGTGTAGCCCGAGTTGCACTGGCTGCTCTGTCAATGAATGCCGAATGTTTCCTTATAATAAAACCACTAATATCATTACAATCAAAGATTAGAACAGATAGTACATCTTAATCTCAGCTTGTTAACGTATAATAATTTTTAACATTTCAAATCTACATTTGGGCTCGAGTCTTTGTCATCTTTGTTATAACCCCATTTGCATGTTCAGGAAAACAATCACTTTAGAAGGGCTGTCAATGAAGACATGTATACCAAAAATATGGATCAAGGACAACTCAGAATTACAATATTGGACAGAACTTTAAGACAGTCGAATTAATTGACAGCAGTAGCGTAGCTTGAGGGGTGTGATGGGAGCAGTGCACCTGGGCAACACTTTTATGAAGGTAGTTCATTTGGGTCTGCTGTATAAGCCTGTATTTTACTAGTTTTAATGTCGGAACACAACTCACAACCTTTTCGATTTCAAGAAACTTAAACTATGGCTTATGTATTTAAGAGATTGTTATCTTGGCCAATCAATAAACATTATCCAGCGGTATTCAGTGCTGTTTTATCACTGTTGACAATGTGAAACCTGTGAACAAACACAGTGTGCGCTCTTTTGATGTCACAGAACCGCTGAATGTGGGAGACACATCTTGGTTGTCCTCATATAGATTTCCGTTATTTTCCCTGAGAGAAGTTTCTTTCAGGATATGTATAGCTATATTTTTCGTCTTATGAACCTGTTAATAGTTTATATATATATATATATATATATATATATATATATATATATATATATATTAGGTTGGTGCAAAAATAATGTCGTTTTTTGATGTCCAACTTCAAAAGAAAAACGACATTATTTTTGCACCAAACTAATATATATATATATATATATATATATATATATATATATATATATATGTGTGTGTGAATATTGAAGTCGACACTCACAACAGGCTAGACACAATTGTCAAGCCGCCTGACGATTGCATCTAGCATGAAACAGCCTGTCGCCTCTGAGTGTTGATTTCAATGTTCACTTTTATTCTTATATTTACATATGGTCTATCTCTGATATTGAGCACTTTATCCTATAAATATAGCAAACTTTAAAACTATATTTTTGCATATATATATATATATATATATATATATATATATATACAGGTAAGATGAAAACAAACAGTACAATTCCAACAATCGTAACATTTAATTTAAAAGAGGGCTCAATACAAAGTAGAGTCATATTCTTTATTTTAGGATATTACATCAAAGAACATGTAAAAATTTTAAAAAGTATATATATATATATATATATGTATATTGTGAGACCGGAACTACCTACACAATAGACTCTTCCAGGTCTATATTAAGTATGCGACACAACACTCTAGAGAGAGAGACAGAGAGACAGTGAGAGCCACGTACGACTACAAGTATTGGACACTAACGTATAGTAATCTCCGCTTACACTATCTCTGTAAGCTGTTGTTAATATATCTTTCTTACATCTAATACGTGTTCTGTGTTTTACTTCTGTGGTCCCGACTTTGGCCCCACATCAGTATATATATATCGTGGTTCATGGTGGGCACTGTCCTATGGGTAAGGAGAAACTTGGATGAGTTACACTACGGAACATGTGATCGAGTGGCACTATATCGAGTCTAATTCACTACCTCTTCATCTCCGAGGCCCGTTTGTACAGTTGGTATGATGTTTGCTTGATAACGTAACTGTCCGGGTTTCAATTCTCGGTAGTCGATGCGTACTGCAGATGAGTCCAAAATATAGGACGAAACGGTCGTCCAGTGCTTTCTGCATTCTGTTGAGGTTTCTTCCAGACTCGATGAATTACTTAATTATAATTATCTCAAATCTTCTAATAATTTCTATCACATATATATCTTTATTTATTTTTTTACTCTAGACCTTGGTCAATTCTGGTGCCAGATAAGCAGCAATTCACAAGTGAAAAATGCTTACATTGACAGAAAACCATTATACTTCCCAGCAAGACACTGATCCCCTCCATTTCCGATTGGGAGCCGCACCCTGCTCATAATACTAAATCTACCCTGTATAACTGAAGTATATTATTTTGCATATAAATTTTTCTTTGTCTTGTTTTACAGTCAATTTATGCTGCCTGTTGATCAATGACGTAGCTAGAGTGCCAACCAGGGCAGAAACTGTGCCAGCACTCTCCCTACCCTCAATCCCCACAAAAAATACACCATATCACATATATATATATATATATATATATATATATATATATATATAATTATTTATTTAAAAATTATAACATAAATATGTTATAAAATCACTACAAAAATAGCCATTTTGTTTCAACACCTCCAGTGTCTTATCAAGTGATGATGTTGAATGTAAAATAAAGTGTTTTAAAAGTTTCAAATGAATTAACTATCCTTCACAAGGGGAAAACATTACAAAAGCTAGAATGACCAATCAAAACACAAGTATGGGAGAATTCAAAAAACTTGACAACGAAGTAAGTTTATAATAGCTATTAAGAGCTTCGTTGTCAAGTTTTTTGAATTCTCCTATATTTGTATTTTGATTGGTCATTCTAGCTTTAGTAACAATGTTTTCCCCTTGCAAAGGATCGTTAATTAAATTGAAACTTTTAAAACCATTTATTTTACATTCAACATCATCACTTGATAAGACACCAAAGGTGTTGAAACAAAATGGCTATTTTTTAATGATTTTATAACATTTATGTTATAATTTTTAAATAAATAATTATATATATATATATATATATATATATATATATATATATGTGATATGGTGTATTTTTTGTGGGGGTTGAGGGTAAGGAGAGTGCTGGCACAGTCTCTGCCCTGGTTGGCACTCTAGCTACGTCATTGATCAACAGGCAGCATAAATTGACTGTAAAACAAGACAAAGAAAAATTTATATGCAAAATAATATACTTCAGTTATACAGGGTAGATTTAGTATTATGATCAGGGTGCGGCCCCCAATCAGAAATGGAGGGGATCAGTGTCTTGCTGGGAAGTATAATAGTTTTCTGTCAATGTAAGCATTTTCCACTTGTGAATTGCTGCTTATCTGGCACCAGAATTGACCAAGGTGTAGAGTAAAAAAATATATAAAAAAAGATAAAATGAAAAAAAATAAATAAATAAAAATAAATTTACCACATAAGCAACAATATATAAAATAATTTAAAGTGGGAAAAGGTTTAGGGTTAGAAGCAAAATAAATTATGATCACTGAGAAATATTTGGGTGGATTATTCCTAAAATATATATTTTAGGAATAATCAGCTCAAATAATTCTAAGAGATCATAATTTATTTTGCTTCTGACCCTAAACCTTTTCCCACTTTCAGTTTATTATCTATCTATCTATCTATCTATCTATCTATCTATCTATCTATCTATCAACCAATAGTAGGCAGTTCTTATCTATCTATTTATCTATCAACCAATTGTAGGCAGTTCTTATCTATCTATCTATCTATCTATCTATCTATCTGTCTCAGTCTTTATATGTATATATATATATATATATATATATATATATATATATATATATATATATATATACATACATACATACATATATATATATATATATATATATATATATATATATATATATATATATATATATATATATAGGTTATGAAAAACTAGGTAATCCGTATGGGTAAACCTAAGGGGTATAAAATCTAGAGAGCTCAATGTAAATCCATAGCAAATAATTTAAATAAAAACAGACCACTTTAAGGTTCCATGTAATAAATTATTTCACCACAGCCCTTTTAAAGGACTGCGGATCATCAGATTTTACTTTCAAAGGTTGAAACAAAAAATCCGCAGTCCTTTAAAAGGGCTGTGGTGAAATAATTTATTACATGGAACCTTAAAGTGTTCTGTTTTTATTTAATATATACATACATATATATATATATATATATATATATATATATATATATATATATATATATATATATATATATATATATATATATATATCACTCTGTTGTTATTTATATATCTATATAATACATAAAAGTTTAATAGAGTTAATTCAGATCAAGAAACTGCTATTAAAAAATGCTCAATACACATGCAAAAAAAATAAATAAAATAAAATAAAAGTAAAAATAACATGTAAAGCTTTTAACTTTAAAAATCAGGAGATCAGTTGAATCTTGGTTTCAACCTCATGGTATCTTCAAGCAATTTTGATCAAATGACCATTTAACATTTTTTTTTTTTAAATAATGAACACTATATAATTAATTAAAAAATAAATAAACAAATGCACAACATTGGATCTATCTATCTATCTAAGTCTGTTCCTATCTATCTATCTATCTATCTATCTATCTAAGTCTGTTCCTATCTATCTATCTATCTATCTATCTATCTAAGTCTGTTCCTATCTATCTATCTATCTATCTATCTATCTATCTAAGTATGTTCTTATCTAAGTCTGTTCCTATCTATCTATCTATCTATCTATCTATCTATCTAAGACTGTTCCTATCTATCTATCTATCTATCTATCTATCTAAGTATGTTCTTATCTAAGTCTGTTCCTATCTATCTATCTATCTATCTATCTATCTATCTAAGTCTGTTCATATCTAAGTCTGTTCCTATCTATCTATCTATCTATCTAAGTCTGTTCTTATCTATCTATCTATCTAAGTATGTTCTTATCTAAGTCTGTTCCTATCTATCTATCTATCTGTCTATCTGTCTATCTAAGTCTGTTCCTATCTATCTATCTATCTATCTATCAATCTATCTATCTCAGTCAGTTCATATCTGAGTTGGCCTATATCTCAGTCTGTTCTTATCAATCTATTAGTCTATCTCTCTCTCTATCTTTCTATCTCAGTCTTTATATATATATATATATATATATATATATATATATATATACCTTAGTCAGTTTTTGTCTATCTACCTCGCTCTGTTCTTATCTATCTATCTATCTATCTATCTATCTATCTATCTATCTATCTATCTATCTATCTTTGTTCATATCTGAGTTGGTCTGTATTTATCTATCTCAGTCTGTTCTTATCAATCTATGTCAGTCTCTTTATATATATATATATATATATATATATATATATATATATATATATATATATATATATATATGTATATATATATGTATATATATATATGTATATATATATATATATATGTATATATATATATATGTTTATATATATATATATATGTATATATATATATATATATGTATATGTATATATATATGTTTATATATATATATATATGTATATATATATATATATATATATATATATATATATATATATATATATATATATATATCTTAGTCTGTTTTTGTCTATCTACCTCACTCTGTTCTTATCTATCTGTCTATCTATCTCCCTTATTTATTTATCTATTTCTCATCTTTCTTAGTTTTTATCTAACCATCTATGTATATATTTATTTACCTATCATAGTTCTTATCTATCTATCTATCTGTGTATGTATCTATCTATCTATTTATGTATCTATCTATGCATCTAAATGAGTTCATATTAATCTATCTAAATGTCAATCTGTCTTTATCAATCTGTTCTTATCTATCTATATTTACCTACATACCTACCTTCCTATCTATCTACATATCTAACTCAGTCTGTATCTATGTATCTATCTCTCTTAGTTATTATTTATCTGTCTACCTATCAATCTATCTCAGTCTGTTCTTATCTATCACATTCAGTTCTATCTATATATCTATCTCTATTTTTATCTCTCTATCCATCTCACTATTTGTCTGTTTATGTATCTATCTATTTTTGTATGTTCTTATATGGTTTATATATATATATATATATATATATATATATATTAGTTTTTTCTTTCTTTCTTTCTTTCTTTCTATCTATCTATCTCAGTTTGTTCTTATCTATCTATCTACCTATCTTAATCAGTTCTTATGTATGTATCTATCTAACAATCTATCTCAGATCATTCTTATCTTTGCGTTTATTTAAGTCAGTTCTTATTTATTAATCTATCAATCATCTGTTTGTATCTATCTAACTATGCATGTTCTTCACTTGGTATCCTATCTATCTATAAATCTATCTATCTATCTATCTATCTATCTATCTATCTATCTATCTATCTATCTATCAGTTTCTTTCTTTCATTCTATCTATCTATCTATCTATCTATCTATCTATCTCAGTCTGTTTTTATGGATGTACTAGCAGCATGGCCTGGCGTTGCCCGTGCTTGATTCAAAAATCGTACGACTCATACAGGAATCTCTATCACTTGACTTAAAATATTTTTGCCCTTCCTTGCCTTTAAAGGAGTTCCCTTTGCCATACTGATGTTGCTACATGCCTTACTTCTTGCCTATCTCACACTGTGATTTTTTTCTAAGCTCTATACTAAACATTAAATCTGTTAGGAAAAAAGAACTAAACAAAATGAACACAAAACGATCAGCTTTAAAAAAGCACTCGTAACTGGAAAAAAATGAATGAAAAAAGAATGTTAACAACAAATAGTTTTTCACACCCAATCCAGTTCTGCGGAATCAGAATCAACGTTGAGTTTAAGCAAACGAATAAGCCAATTGGAGTAAAGTGCCATGCAGATTTAAATTTTTCCCACTTGTGACAAATGCAGCTATCAATTTTTTCTGCATGCTAGTTAACATTCATATCAGTCAGCTGTTGGCTCTTACGCTGGCCAATAGAATTTTCCTGCCT
Organism: Acanthosepion lycidas; assembly: GCA_963932145.1. Lineage (NCBI taxonomy): Eukaryota > Metazoa > Mollusca > Cephalopoda > Sepiida > Sepiidae > Acanthosepion > Acanthosepion lycidas. The sequence goes on along the minus strand of OZ010607.1, from coordinate 69,198,834 downwards.
ATTTGTGGCAGCCAGCTATAGGCTCTCACTCTGGCCAGTAGAAAATGGTTGCCAACTACATGAAAACTGCTGTAGAAGCAAGAAAAAATTGATTATTTCCACTATTGAGGGGTGTTGGGAAATGCAAAGTCGGTCTTGGCCTTCCTTCTTGTGCATGTAAATTTTGGTGCAAATCCGTCGAAAATTGCGGCTGTGAATTCGTTACACACACACACACATACACACACATCCTGCCTTTTATAGATAGAGATCTATCTACCTGTCTATCTGTGTAAATTATCTATAACTATTTTTGTTCATTATCTTCCATTACAAGGTCAGCTGCTAACAAAATATCAGGCAAGATATTTTTCCTCTCCCGAATTTATCTTACATATCTATAAGTCTACCATTCGTCCATGCTTAGAATATTGCCGCCACATATGGTCTGGTGCTCCTGATATTTATGTTGAGCTCCTTGATAAAATCCGAAGAAAAATCAGCAATATTATTGGTCCTGATCTGGCAGCCCAGCTTCAGTAAGTTTTTCACCACTGTAACTCTGTGCCTTTTCTATAAATACTTTCATGGTAATTTTTCGGATGAGCTCTTCACTATGGTACCTAGACTCTTTGAATTTAAGCGCAGAGTCAACATCTCATCAATTTAGATTTGAGTTGACTAGATGTCACTCTAAATTCTATGCTAACAATTTCTTTTCTTGCACTTCTCACTTTTGGAACGCCCTTCCAGCTCCATGCTTTCCAGCCAACTTTAATCTTCAAAAATATTTAAATGCAATGTCAGTTGCTATCTATTGTTCTCCTGGTTACACTTTTTGTTCTCACCCATCAGTAATGTTTCTGTTCCTAATTCTTCCACACCCTGTAACCCCTTGTGTCTTAGTCGCTTTACTCTCTTACTTATGGAACCTGCTTCCAGCTCCATGCATTCCAGCCAACTTTAATCTGCAAAAATTTAAATGCAATGCCAATCGCTATATACTGTCCTCCTGATTACTCTTTTCTCTTCCTGTTCATTATTAATGTTTCTGTTCCTAATTCTTCCACACCCTGTAAACCCTTGTGGCTTTACTGTCTTGCATGAGGTGAAATCTAAAATTAAACTTTGCTTTATTCGAATAGGACGATGTTTGTGCCTACTGGACACATATTCCCCTGCATCCGCACTTGGAAAATGCATCCCGAAAGTTTGGACACATAGTCAAAAATGCATATTTTCAGGAAATTAAATTTTCAACAACATTTTATTGAATTGGGATATTAACAAATAAAATCTTCAAGATCATTTTCATCATTTGTGATGCACTTTGCAAGATTCACATGAACTAGATGCGATAACACAGTCAATTTCAGCACATTCATTCTTTATGCATTCAATCAAGCGTGTTGCTTCTTTTTCATTGAGTACACCGTCTCATTTAGCATAACCCAGAAAAAAATTCTTTCTTCTTTTGACAAAACTATGTTTAATCTGTGGTGGTAAAAAATATAGCTAAATGTAAAGGATTCAACTGGAGTTATAATTCCAGTTGAATCCATTACATTCACTTACGTCCTAATACCCTTGAGAAAGGTATTAATTCTCTTCTTTTCTCTCCAGTTATTTTATATATTTATTTATTTTTTTAATCATTACACCCCGAGCAAGGCAGGAAGCCACTAGGATGCAGGGGGGTTGCAGAAGAATTGGAATGAGAGCAGATAGGAGTGATAGAAGAAAGGATGAGGAGAGGGATAGTGGATAGATCAAGGCAACTGGAGATGTCGATTGACATTACATTTGAATAGTTGGAGATTATAACTCTCAAGGAAACAGTAATTGGGAAGGGTGTCCCACAGGCGAGAGGTGCGAGGTATGAAGCTATAGGAGTAGAAGAGACAGCTACATTTAAAAGTTTCAGTGAAAGGGTGAGAGTGGGATGCCAGCCTCGTAGGGCACTTGAATTCATGAAGTCTGGGAACCAGTGAAAGTAGCTCATCAGAGCAATTACCATGAAAGTATTTGTAAAAAAGACAGAGAAAGGCGATGATGTGTCTGTTAGAGAGCAACTGTAGACGAGATGCCAGATCAGGGCCAATTATATTACATATCCGCCTCTGGATCTTGTCAAGAACTCCGAGGTAAACAGAAGGTACACCAGACCATATATGGCAGCAATACTCCATGCAAGGGTGAATGGTTGATTTGTATATTTGAAGTATCGATTCAGGGGAGAAAAATTTCCTGGCGTGGCACAGAGAGCCAACTTTCCTTGTGGTCGATGAAGCAATTGACTCAATGTATTTGTTCCATCTCAGGTCAGCAGTCAACGTGAGACTGAGCAGATGCAGAGAGTTGCTCTCAAGAAGTTGAGCATCAGACAGTCTAATGGTGGGCAAGGAAAGATCTCTATGGTGATTAATAGAGAATAAGGACAGACTGGGTTCTATAGCCTTGGATGGTCTACTGCAGAAAGAAATGGAAACCTGTGGCAGCAATACTTCATGCAAGGGCGAATGGTTGATTTGTATATTTGAAGTATCGATTCCGGGGAAAAAAATTTCCTGGCGTGGCACAAAGAGCCAACTTTCCTTGTGGTCGATGAAGCAATTGACTCAATGTATTTGTTCCATCTCAGGTCAGCAGTCAACGTGAGACTGAGCAGACACAGAGAGTTGCTCTCAAGAAGTTGAGCATCAGACAGTCTAATGGTGGGCAAGGAAAGATCTCTATGGTGATTAATAGAGAATAAGGACAGACTGGGTTCTATAGCCTTGGATGGTCTACCGCAGAATGAAATTGCAACCTGTGGGAAAAAAATCTGCCTTGTGAGTCATGTATCGAAAGATACATGATCGTCTTGGCATGTATCACGCATAGCACATAATTGACTGAAGTCACATAGATTAGATGCTACGATATGAAATGACTATGAACTTCTTATTATAACAAGCATTTGCGGCATTTCTTTTTAGAGAATTGCTTTATTATTGGCTTGAAGTCAATGGTCTTCAGGAATAGGATGTCATTTTGCATGCACATGAGAGGAAAGGTATGAATCCTCTTCTTCTCCCTCCAGCTATGGGTAAATAGCAGGACAGACTGGGTTCTATAGCCTTGGATGGTAACTGGTCTACTGCAGAAAGAAATGGCAACCTACTGCGGGAAAAAATCTGCCCTCATCAGTCATGTATCAAAAGATACATGATCGCCTAAGTGTGTATCACGCATGGCACATAAGTGACTGACTGACTTTCCAGTTGAATTCATTACATTCACTTATGTGCTAATAGCCTTGGGAAAGGTATCAGTCTGCTTCTTCTCCCCCCAGTTAAGGGTAAATAGCAGGACAGACCGGGATGGCAAGTGGTCTACTTCAGAAAGAAATGGCAACCTACTGTGGGAAAAAAATCTGCCTCGTCAGTCATGTATCGAAAGATACATGATCGGCTACGCGTGTAATGCAAGGCACATAACTGACTGATGTCTCCAGACTTTAAGAGGGACAACCTGTATATCAGTAAAATAGCAGTTTTACAAGGGTATTTCGTGTTTCAGTAGTTTTGTTTTATAAGCAATATACCGTATTATGGACGAACAATAAGTAAAGAAATAAAAAATAGAATTAAATTAAGCTATCTTTGGATTTCCTGTTTCTTTCATCCTAAGAGTTAAAGCAATGTAGATATTTCGATTTTTGTTTTCACCACAACATTTGGTCTCTGTTGATATCCTTTGCGTTTCTTCAGATGTCTGTTGTATCGGGTCACGTTAAAAAGAAACAAGCATACGCAACCCCGCCTCGTCCACGAAAACATCACTGAAATCGTCCGAAAAAATGGAATCCAGGAATTTTGGCTACAGCGGCCAGATCAATAGTAAGAAAAAAAAAGGAAAGAAACAAAAAATGACAGACAGGTTCGTATTCGTAAAATTGAATAAGCCATTTCGGCGGGAAAACGACACCACCTGAAAGAAAGTATATAAGTAATTTTTTGTCGATATAGTCGCGGGTTGCATTGGTTGGCCTTCGAGTCTTGGGAATTCGAATGTTCCTTTTCTAAAGGTAGCAGATATGATCACTTTCTCTTTTTACACTGGCGTAATTAATCTTCCCTCTTCTTAGTCTTCTTCTTACTCTTCTTGTACCTCTACCAGACTAAGTGACTAAAAAGTGTACCAGGCATGTGTATTTATTTACGTTACAGATAAGTACACAATTATTTATAAAAATATTGTGTACGTTTATAAGAAGAATGTATGGATGTAAAAAAGCATACACGTGTGTTAAAACTAAAAAGTGTAGTACTATATTGCACTGTGTACAGTACCCACCAACTAAAGTGCGTTGCTGTTAGTGTTAGTGTTAATTTAGTTTTTAGTATTTATTTAATTTAAATAATGACAATTAATTGCTGGGTACTTTGAGTGAACTACTGTTTTTTTAAATTTTGTATGCGGCTTGGTATAATCAACGCTTTTTGTGTAGCTATATTTGAAAATTAGACTAAAGTGCGTCATAAAGATTTGTATTCATGGCGTCTACTTTTAATTCAACATTTTTTTTTCATCGTCGCTATGAAAAAAAATCAAGAAAAGGTCAATTCTAAATTTAAAAAAAAAATGATGATGATAATGATGATGATTTTCCCCCTCTCCCTTCCCGTCATTTTTTTTTTATAAGCAGCACGCTTCCCGGGTAACGCACACTTGTTTGAACTCTTACCCCTACGACGACGTTTTATTTAGTCCTGTCATTTCTAAGGACATGGCGCTTGAGGAACAGCTTTTATCCTTAGACCCTGTGTAAATAAAAAAATGAAAAAACAAAACAAAAAAAAAATGCATGAACGCTGCCAATGTTTCAACGTATTTGAAAAACGTTATTACTTTTTTTTCTTCATTCTTAATATTCAGTAGTGTTTTTTGGGTGGGGAATACGTGTGCATTGGTGTACCTGGGGAGCTGCTGTCCAGTGTCATTGTGGCTTGCACAGTGACAATGAGACTAAATAAATGATTCAACTAACAACTGTTGCTCCACTGCTTCTCAACTGTTTCCCCACTGCAATTCTGCAAGACGCGCCACTTTGCTGGTTGTGCTTCTGCTGCTATCCGCTTCAGCCGAGCTGCTTTTCGACTGCAGTCCGACTGTAATCCAACTGCTTTCAGACTTCCTCTTTCCCCATCGCTTGCTACTATTTTCTTAATACTTCTACTGCTGCTGCCTAGTACAGGCCGCCAGTCACGGCACACATTTACACAAGGTCCTCATTTCACAAGCAAAAACAAATATTTAGGAAGATACACGGACCTGTTGGTGTTTATTCATCAAGTGAACCACCTTTTGAGAGATTTATATCACCATATCTATGTTTGGTCTTTAAAGGGATTTGCCTTAAAAAAACAAAATTAAAACTGGCTTTTTTTAGACGGAAAAGGACATTAATTTTGAATTTTCCCTTGTGAGTATATTTTTCCTTATTTATTGATATTTTCATAACATAGGATTTTTGTTTATGTATATATGTATATATATCGATTTAATTATTTGCTTTGAATAAGAAAGAAAAAAAAGTTTTTATTTATTTATTTAAGATTTTTTAAGCTTGCTTTTTTTTTCCCCAGGGAAAGAAACTGACATCACATTTTTCTTTTTAAAAAAGATATTTAAATTTAAATTGCGACATAAATAATTTTAATTTTTTTTAAATGTAAATAAGTAAGTATTAATTCAATATTGCATTTTTACCGGACTGAATGTAATTAATACTGTTTTTAATTAATAACAGTATTTACTTAGATTGTATAAAAAAGAAATAATAACGTATATAATTTATTATCTGACTTTAAAAATCCATTTCATAAAAATAAAATGTAAAAGAAAAACAAAAAATAAAAGCAAGAAACATTATTTGACTTTTATTACGATTTAAATAATTGAAAAATTATTTTTTCTTTAATTAAAAATAAAAATTTTTAATTAATTTACTAATTAATTTATAATATTAATCTTTGGTTGTCATTTAAAAATTTTTTCAGCAAATAAGCATAAAAAGTAAAGAAAAACATCTGAAAATTTTTTAAAAAACAAATCATAATTTTTTTTATTTATATTCGGATTAAGCATGGGACGGTGACACAAAAAAAGAGTTTTTTTTTTGTGTGCATCCTATTTTAAAATGAGGAAAATTGTTGAGAAATTAAAAATAAACTTGACAATCTTCATTTCATTGCATTTTCTTTTTTAGTTTAACAACATTAACAATATTTTATTTCATTTTTAAAGTTAAAAATTGTGACAAAATAAAAATAACAAAGCCTTTTTCAGAATATGAAGCCAGATAATAAATATTTCATATTTCATTTTATTAAAATAAAAATCAGGATAAATAAATAAATAAATAAATAAAAAAACAACAGTTTCAGTTGGAATTTTAAATATTAATTTATTTTTTAAAGTAACTTTTAAAAAATGAATTCACTTTTTTCTGAAATAAAAAAACAAACTATTTTTTAAACATATTTTTATATTATCTCTTAATGTTTCTCAGTTTCTGTGACTGCAAAAGTCTAAAATTATCAAAAATGAAAATGTTTTTAAAAACCTGGACGACAAGATGGGATTTTTGTAACTGACAACTTCTCATATCTGTCGGTCTGTCCATCTATCTATTCACTTCCCTTTTTTAGTGACTATCAAACTCAGCCTGTCTTCGCATATCTATCTATCTATCTATCTATCTATCTATCTATCTATCTATCTATCTATCTATCTATCTATCTATCTATTCGCATATCTATCTATCTATCTATCTATCTATCTATCTATCTATCTATCTATCTATCTATCTATCTATCTCAGCTTGTTTTAAATCTGATCTATCTACTCAACTTGTTCACATTTCAATTTCATTTCTACGCAGCATGTTCACATACCTATCTCTATTTTTTCAACTTGTTCATCTGTCTCAGCTTGTGCACGTCTATCTATCTATGATTATCTATCTATCTATCTATCTATCTATCTATCTATCTATCTATCTATCTATCTATCTCAGCTTGTTCACATAGTATAGTTTTTACTTTTTAGAGAGTTTCTGTTTAATCTAAGTTTGTTCACATATCTGTCTATCTTTCTCAAATTGCTCACATATATCTCTATCTATCTATATTCTATTACAACTTGTTCACTTCACATATTTTTAATGTCTATTTCACTCATCTTGTTCATATCTATAATCTATCTATCTGTCTGTCTGTCTATCTATCTAAACTTGTTCATATATTTTTTTAATGAACGTCTCTCAGATTGTTCACATCTGTCTGTGTATCTATCTCAGCTTGTTCACATTTGTCTATCTATCTATCTCAGCTTGTTCATATCTATCTCTATCTATCTATCTATCTATCTATCTATCTATCTATCTATCTATCTATCTATCTCAGCTTATCTATCTATCTATCTCAGCTTGTTCACATATATTTATTTGTCTATCTATCTCAGCTTGTTCACATATTTGTCTATCTATCTATCTGAGATTGTTTTCATATCTGTCTATCTATTTCAGATTTTACACATCTGTCTGTCTATTTATCTCAGCTTGTTCACACATATCTATCTTAGTTTGTTCACAGATCTGTCTCTCAGTTTGTTTGCATCTAGCTTTTTCATATCTGTCTCATCTCATCAGCCTATGTGTGTGTGTGTGCCTGTGTGTGTGTATATAAACAATAAGAAGTTATAGCTTTCCTAAATTAAAATTATAAAAACTAAAAAGTTATTTTATAAAATTTAGCAAATAGCGAGATCTTTCAATACGACTTTCTACTTGTCGTCTACTAGTCGGAGGATTAGAGATTATCTTCTTCTTTCTTCTTGTATGTACTTTAATTAAACTGATAGGTATGATGAACAGATTAAGAAGACCAAAGTATAGCTAGGAACAGATTATGTGATATATTTAAAAAAAGACAGATAGAGATATGAATCGATTTTCTTCCTAATGGCTTCAGTCTGTGTATATTAAATAAATACTCATATTTTGTCTTGTTGTCTTTGTAAAAGTATTTTATTCTTTGTGAAATCCCTCTAAAAATCCTGGACGATGTAAGGAAAAAACAACAAAAAAAACCAAACAAAACGTCTTAATGTTCAACAGTTATTTATTTTTACTTACTACTTTTTTTGTACATTCCTTTTTTCATTTCTTATCTAAGATCTTCCACAAATCATGACTTTGAAAACGTTTTTAAAATTAAAATACCTATCCCTATTGGAATGTTCCTTATTTTATTTATTTACGACTGTTATTTAATCACTGAGAGTCGTGTTGTAATAAAATCTCCATGCTTTTGCTTGAAAGCACCTGTAAAAATGAAACCCTGTGACTTCAACACCAACAGTATATGTGCGTGTTATTTTGTAGGAATTTATGCGAAAGAAAGCGGAAAATCTATTTGATTTCATTGGAAGTTTTCAAAACCCTTTCGTGCACATTGTTTTCTGTCTATAGCAGTTATTTTTGACATGTCTTTCTCAGCAAAACCATAAACCTATATTAAAAAAAAACATGAAAACAGTGGGTCCAAACGAGGAAAACGTGACGGACATATTTTTGATTCTACGGATGATCATCGGGGTAACAATAATTCATTGCATGTGTAGGATTATCTCCGTGATTGATAAAAGTTGACGTCGTATTGGTTTTTAAAATTTCAAGATGCCATTTTATTTTTAAATATAAATTCAAAAGATACAAATTACTCACAAAAAAACCCTAAAGTTACTACTACTTTGATTATAACCCTAAAAATAGTTGTCCAACGTTTGTTGGATTGAATTGAATTATTAATTCAGTATAGAAAGCAACTTTGCCGCTTACTCAGTAGTCCTCTACCCCGAGTGGCTCTTGGGATTTTTACAAGGTGAATATTATCGTAAAATAAAAATGCGAAAATTCTTAAGTTCTATAATTTTGAATGTTTTTTAGCATGCGTTCAGTATAACCATCGAGCTTTTTCGAAGATTGTTAAAACTTTTTTTTTTAAATTTTTTCGTTTGCGCTTCGGGTTATGTGGTATTAACTATTATGGACAAGATTAAGAATAAAAGTAATTCAAATAAATCTAATCCCCAATTATGCACGTTGTGATTCTGATCAATGTGAAGATCTACGAAGAAAATTAACAGCACTGATAATGTGTTTAAGTGAAAATTGTTATGTCGCGATTGGGCATCCATAAACGTAAATGGTGTCAGGGAAAAATGTAATGATACAAGAAGAACAAGAAGCATATTTGTCATTGATTTTTTTTTCTACTGACAGAACAGATCAGCCACGAAAGATGTTTCTTTTTTTCTTTCTTTCATTCTTGTCCTCATTTTTATTATATTGCCTACTTTTTTTTAAAAATTTTGCTCCCGAAGAAAAAACAATTTTATTTTTCTTCAGCATTTTTTTTTGCTCGCTTCACAATATTGAGAGCACTTTGAAAATAAAATAAAAAAAAAAAAAATAATTGCAAAATATTTCTGATTTTTTTTTCTGGGTTCGCAACAGTACGAAAAGAAAGATTTGAAACTTTAAAAATATGGATAATAAAAAAGAATCATATTGACAAAAGAAAACCAATAAAAACATGGTTAAAAAAAAAAAAATAACACACCAGATTCCGCCTACGGAAAACAAAACTTCATCTCGTGACATAACTTTATCTTTTAAATATTAAATAATTAATTAAATGACCATGTTACTAATTTTTTTTGAGAAAATTTAAAAATTAATTTAAAAATTAATTTAATTAATTTTTAAAAATCTTAACATCTCTTTTAATATCTTTTTAAACTTCTGAAATTATTTTTATTTTGCAAGTGTCCGCTACAATATGAAACGGAAAAAAAAATGGAATCTGTTGCAATAAAAAACAAATCTTTTTAGAGTTTATTTTCTTGGCTAAGAAGAAACCCCGCCCTTTTAGAAATAAAAATGCCTTTTTTTTTCCCATCTCAATTAGGTCATGAGATAAAAGAAGGAAAGTTAAGTAATAATAATTGTTTTCAGTTAACATATCAATTTGTTAATTGTTAATTAGAGATTTTCATTTGTTTTTTTTTAACGTTTGTTTGCTGTAATTTTCGGAGATGTGTAGTAAATCTCAAATAAAAAAAATCGTTTGTTAAATAATGAAAGAACAAAAAACAGTTGATATAGCAACTTTTAAAAAATTTTATTTTTTTTCTTTAAAAAGTACTAAATTTATTTTTCTTTTTTTAATATGAAATAACGTTATCATTGGGATGTTTTTTTTTCTTTTTTTACCTTTTTCACTTGGTAACATTTTTAATTTTTATTTATCTGAATATAATTTGACAAAAAACAAAAAGAAAAGACATAAAAAGAAAAAAAAAAACAAACAAAAAACGAAAAAATAAACAAACCCAAAAACAAAACAAAAAATGAAAGAAACGGATTTCCCCGGAGGAAATAAAAAATAAAAAAATAAATAAATAGCTACACATTCTTAGAGTTTCAATGACCCAGCTGTGTAAAATTAAAAGGGTTTTTTTTTCGTTTTTTTTTTTAATTTTTTATTTTAGTCAATTGCGATATCATATAAAAAAAATGTTCTGTTCACAGGCTAACATTTATTTTCTTCTTTTTCGAGCGATTTTCAATCATTCAAGGTTGCTTTTTCTTCTATAGCAACAATAATCTTTATTTTTACTACTATTAAACTACTACAACAGCAACAACAACAACAACAACAACAAAACTACCACCAGCATCACCACCGCCATCATCTTTTCAATTAAAAATCCCTTTTAATGTTTGTGCGTATCTTGTAAATAAATTATCCATTCGTCCATGCATTGAATATTGTAATGTCACTTCTTGTCTGGTGATTCTGCTATATATTTAGAGATTTTAACAGAATCTGCAATGTCATTGGTCCTGACCTGGCATTTCGGCTACAGTCCCTTTTCCATTGCCATAACATAGCTTCCCTTTGCCTTTTCTATAAATATCTTCATGGTAAGTGTTCTGATGACCTTTCCTCTATTGTATATAAATTGTATTCATTATAAATATTCATTGGGGTTTCATTTTTAAATATTGTTATTTTTATTACCCACACCGACAATCAATTTGTACCTATGGGAACTAGTAAGGACAATAGAAACTTTGAGGTATTATGGTGGCTGTAGTAAGAATGTTCAGTAAGATTGTGTTGTTTGTAAGAAATACTGTGGTATGTTTGGATCTGTAATCGTGGCTTGCTAACTTTAAGGGAAGACAGAATGAAGATCACCCCTTTTTGGCCTTGTGTCACATTTTTGTATTAAAACAAAATAAATATTACTTTCCTCTATTTGACTTAATAAATTTAAGCACAGTACTAGGTTGGCAGCATTTTATATTTGAAATGGCTAGATGTAGTCTTAAGTTCTATGCTAACAGTTTCTTTTGCACTTCTTGCTTGTGGAACTCTCTTCTGGCTGCTTGTTTTCTTGTCAAGTTTGTTCTTCAAAAATTTAAATGCAATGTCAGTCCTTTTCTTAATTCCTGTACTTTTATTGTTCTCTCTCCCTAATGTTTTTTCTTTTTCTTGTATTCTTTCACACTCTGTAATCCCTTGTGTCTTTGTGGCTTTATTGTCTTATTTGGAATGAAATGATTTTTAAAAAACTGTATCTTATAGTACCCCAGATACTTGAGATTTGAGATGAGATGTTTGTCCTGACACAGTTTACTCAGCAAAATTCATTATTATTGTGTTTTGCTTTTGCTTTGCATAGTATAATTTACCTTCAAGAGACTTCAAAAGACAATTTTTGTTTTTTGTATCAGAAGAGGCAAACAGATGATGCAATTCTGAGAGAACTAAAAGTCCTACCAGGATTCATTATTGACAGCCACAATCTTCACACCCTATGGTATGCAGATGACACAGTGTTGATAGCAGACAGAAAGAAAGCTACAAAACCTGCTACAGAAGCTAGTGAAGGAAAACGAGAAGAACGGTTTAAATATCAACTGCAAGAAAACATTCTGTCTTCTTGCAGTTGATATTTAACCCTGGTTTTTAGCAAATCGATGAACCCAAAATGCAAATTACAAAATGGAGGAACCAAAATCAAACAAGTAAAGAAATTTAAATATCTAGCAACTGTTTTAATAGAGGGTAGAAAATGTGACAATTAAATCCGAAGGTGTTTATTTTCAACATTATAAAAATATGCAAACCAAGTACGATGCAATATTTATTATTCATCATTTTATAAAGAAATAAATTTGAAAAGAAATCTTTATTCAAAAATTTATTAAAACTTATACTGACAGCAAACTGCCTGCATATGTATAGAAAATGAGTTCAGTAGATTTATACAAAAATATAAAGAGATATAAGACAAGGATGTGTATTCTTACTAAAATTATTCAATTAATACAGCAAGGTGATTCTGAGAGAATTAGAAGTTTTACCGGGATTCATTATTGGCAGCCACAATCTTAACAATATAAGATATGCAGATGACACAGTGTTCATAACAAATTCAGAAAGAAAGCTAAAAAAAATAAAATCCTTCAGAAGGCAGAAGCGAAAAGAAAACGATTAAATATCAACTGCAAGAAGATAGAACGTAATGGTTGTTAGCAAAAGTAGGATCCCAAAGTGTGAATTGCAAAACTGGGGGTACCAAAATCAAACAAGTGCGTAAATTTAAATATCTGGTAAGTGTTTTATCAGTGGACTGAAAGAGTGACATCGAGATCTGAAGACGGATTGGGATAAACAAGGAAGCATATCAAAAGCTAAGCAGAGTACTAAGAGATAGAAAAAAATTGCCAGAAACAAAGAAAAGTGTACTAAACTGCTATGTTATATCTGCCCTCCTCTAAGAACTGATACTGGCAGCAAAACGCCTGCATACGGATAGAAAACGAATTCAGCAGATATACAAAAATGGAAAGGGGTGTAAGACAAGGATGTGTCGTCTTACCAGACTTATTCAACCTAGACAGGGAGGTGATTATGAGAGAACTAGAAGTCCTACCAGGATTCATTATTAGCGGTCACAATCTTAACAACATAAGATATGCAGATGACACAGTGTAGATAGCAAACACGGAAAGAAAGCTATAAAAATTCCTACAGAAGGCAATGAAGGAAAATGAGAAGACTGGATTAAACATCAATTACAAGAAGAAATGGTTGTTAGCAAAAGGGGTGAGCCGAAAATGCAAATTACAAATTGGAGAAACCAAAATCAAACAAGTGTAGAAATTTAAATATCTGGGAAGTGTTTTCGCAGAGGATGAAAAGTGTGACACTAAAATATGAAGGCGTATTGGGATGGTGAAAGATGTTTTCCAAAAGCTAAGCAGAGTACTAAGAAATAGGAAAATTATTAAACTGCTATGTGATATCTGTCCTCCTCTATGGCAGTGAGAGCTGGACAATCTTCTCACAGATGAAGAAGAGACTTGAAGCAACAGAAATGTGGTTCTACAGAAGGAAGCTGAGGATACTGTGAACCGAACATGTGAGTAACAACAAAGTTTCGGAGAAAATGAAAAGGAAACTAATATTTAAGATTAGGAAGAGACAGTTGAGGTTTCTAGGGTATATAACGAGGAAGGAAGGGTTGGAAAATATGATACTCACAGGACAGATCGATGGCAAGAGAAATAGCAGAAAAAAGCATAACATATTTTGTGGGCTTGAGTAAATGGATGGTAGAAAAGGGTTTGGAAGAAATAACAAGAAAACAGAGTTTATTAAGAGTTACAATGTATAGGAAGTTGTGGAGAGCCATGAACGTCTACATCCTGATGAGACATAGCACATAAAAAAGAAGAATTGTGGTCACTGCATGATGGAAGGTGTACCCATAGGTATGATTTTTTTGTAATTCCTATATTTTAGGGGTTCCAGGAATTTGATCCGCATATTTTTTTTACTCCTTTTGATAACATTCCCAAATCCCCACTAACAACAGGCGATGATGATGTCTTGCAATGTCACATTCTACTGATTTCTATCTCGAGGTCCTTGTATTTGTTTAGTTTCTCAAATGTTTTGAAAAACATGTTTTTGTCAGCTGGGGCTGCAACAGTTATCATCAGACATGTATTTTCAACATGATTTTTAACATCCATGTCTTGTCGATTTGCCTGGGTTTCCCTATCGGTCTGAATGCTAAAATTCCAGAGGATAGTAGCCTCTTAATTCTGTGAAACTTGTGGTGTCTTATATTCTCACCAATTTTCTTTGCAAATCTAGGGTAATTGGCACAGTTAAATAAAATATAATTAGCAACAGGTCCTGATTGGGAGCCCTTGGGTGTGCTCTGTGACCTTTGCTATCTTATCAACATTTGCTTTCTTCTACCTACATTTATATGACTTACTAATTAAAATATTGGGGTGATGTGTATTGTGGTGCAATGGATATCGGCTTGGAGTTAGAACTTGTAGAGCCGAGTTCAAATTCCAGTCGAGTTTGTTAGATTCAGTTACACACAAATACCCTTGGGAAAGGTATGAATACATTTAGTTAAGGGTTGAATAGCAGGACAGACTGGGTTCTTTAGCTTTGGTTGGCAACCGGTCTGCCGCAGAAAGAAATGGCAACTACTGTGGGAAAAATCTTACTTGACAGTCATGTATCAAAAGATACATGATCGCCCATGCGTATATCATATATGGCACTTAGCTGGCTGAATTAAACTAATTGCAGCTGACTATTAAAGGATGAAAAATTTCCACGTATTTTGACGTTATTCTGGGTTTTTTTTTTCATCCAAATCTGTCAATTTGTTTTGTTCATGCTAAGTCTTGAAAAAGCACTATAAAAAAATTGACTATTTTTTAAATCCATATTGTTGAATGTGTTAAAATGATTAACATTTTAACAAGAAAAATCTCAAGTTGATGTTAAAAACTTCCGCAAAACCATTTTTGATTTATTTAAGAGGGAATGATCCCTAATCTGTATTTAGATACATTGTACTTATTTTTAATTTTTCTAATTGAATTGTTCACTTATATTGCCTATGATCCATTATTGCACATAATTAGGTTACAATTGAATAAAATATGTATTTTGTATGAATATAACCGTATGAAAATTGAGATGTAATAGTGATCATAAATTTGGACAGCCCATGTAATACATTCAGTGGGAACCCAGGAGACCCTTGCACCAGCCCTGATTGGCAGAAATGCCCAACAAACAGAATTGACAAAGTTTGCAATAAACAATAACAAGGGAAAGAAAAGTAAAGAATAGGGCAAAAATATAATATTAAGCAACTGTCTGCAAGGCAAAGCAACAGTAAAAAGGCAAAATGGTAAATTTGCTGTATAAGCACCAAAAGCTCCTGATATTCAGAATGTACCATTCTGGTGTGAAATTGCCTCGTTATTTCGAAAATGACATTAAAAAAATCGCACTCGATTATTGTTTTTGATTTATTGTCAATGTCAAATTGATCTCTTTCATGTTGTCTGGCCACCATTACTGGTGTTGTTTACATATGTTTTCCTCTAAGCTTACTTAGTTAACAGCATGTTCTTGATTACTGTGCAATTTTTGTGGATGTTATTTTAAAATGTGCTTATTTTTTAAAATGAAGTTTTAAATGAATAGTATTTTTCTTCATTGCCTTTAATAAATCTGCTTATGGCTAATGAAACAGAATCTCACCCTAAAACGTAATTTATGAAGCTTTAAATTCAAGAAACTTTCATGACAAATATAAAAAAAAATCCTTGTAAAAAAGGAAAAAAATCCTTTTTTTACTTTTCAGTCACATAATTTTTATTTTATTTTATTTTAATTGTTGGATTTCATGTTTTTTCAACATTATTTTGTGCATTCATTTCAAACTTTGCGCATTGTGTAGTAATTAAGACAAGTGAAGCTTCTGCACCACATGACTCCTCAAGGCAAACGTATGTAAACAAAGCCAGTAATGGTGGACGTTCTGTGTACGCAACAAGAAAGAAGTCGAACTTACATTGTCTAAATGGTAATCAAGTGCAATGCTTTAATGTCATAACCAGGTAATTTCACACCACAATGGTACATTGTCAATACTGGGAGCTTTTGTTGCTTATACTGCAAATTAACCAACAAAATGTCCACAAACTAAAAATGGTGTTAATACAAAAAGAGCAATCGAGACATTCTGACTTTTGAAAGAACAGAACAGAAATATTAACTTTTGATGTTTTTAATAAAGTTGCAGTATTTTCAGCTCTAATAATATAATCCATAATACATTTGGCATTTGGTTTTCGTAAGTTTTTTAATTCAGTATTCAAGAGAATTATATTTGGCTTTACTGGGCAAAGACAAAGCAACACTAATAAGGTAAAAAATTCACAAACTACCAATGGTGTTAATATGCAAAAGGGATACCGACAAGTAATCACAGTGTTCTGACTTCAAGACAAGAAAGAACAGATCTAAGTTTGATGAAACTGATAAGTTGCCTATCTTATTGGCTAGGGAGAAACTCCAGCATGCATCTATATCTGTATATAGATCTCAAAAATGAGTTATTATGATTACTTACATTATTCAAACTTTTATCCTCATCTTTATTGCCATATTCACAACGTTTCGGCCATTGTACTCTCTGGTCTTCAGGTGATTGGAATTTCAAACCGAACCTTTCATTTCGTCCACTGGAGTAGATTGTTCTAGTTCCACGTGTCATGCCTCTTCTGGATGTCTCCGTTATTTCCCTTTAACTCAACTCTCCAATTTTTTAGTTCACCACATCTGTCGCCTGGTATTGAACTCATAACTCTTTGGGTTTAGTCACTGGATCTAACCAATGCCTTTATCTACTGGGCCATGTGTCCTTCTGAATATGGCAATGAAGATGAGGATAACAGTCCGAATAATGTAAATAATGTAAGTAATCATAATACCTCATCTCAGAGATCAAATCACCTGAAGAAGGCTGGAGTGTACACCGGACGAAACGATGTGAATATGGCAATGAAGATGAGGATAACAATCTGAATGATGTAAATAATGTAAGTAATCATAATACCTCATCTCAGAGATCCAATCACCTGAAGAAGTCCGGAGCGTACAATGGCCGAAACGTTGTGAATATGGCAATGATGATGAGGATAACAGTCTGAATAATGCAAGTAATGCATCTCTATGTTTTGTCTATAAATTTGGAAAGGGGGATGTTTTACAGTCATTCCTTTACAGGACTCGAACCAACAGAGAGGGAGGATGAATGTACGACATATTGACCAGTTATTATTTATCATCATTTCCTTTGATTTCCATTGTATACTCATTTCCTTCATGATGATGAGAGGGATGGTCATGGTAGTGATATGCCAGAGAGTGTGCTGATGTCAAAAGCTGGACCGTTGACCTGCTACTGTCCCAGTCGTTTATGAGGGGCTTTCTTTTAAGCAAATCTGGTGGCATGGTGGAGTAATGGATAGTGGCTTGGATTGAGGAATCGGAGAGCTAAGTTCGAATTCCATTTGAATCTATTACATTCACTTACGTGTTAATGCCCTTGGGAAAGGTATGAATCCTCTTCTTCTCCCACCAGCTATGGGTAAATAGCAGGACAGACCGGGTTCTATAGCCTTGGATGGTAACTGGCCTACTGCAGAAAGAAATGGAAACCTATTGCAGGAAAAAAAATCTGCCTATGCAGTCATGTATTGAAAGATACATGATTGCCTAAGCAATGAAGTTTTGCATGGCACATAACTGACTGACTGACTTTCCTGTCGAATCCATTACATTCACTTATGTGCTAATACCCTTAGGAAAGGTATGAATCCTCTTCTTCTTTCCCCAGCTATGGGTAAATAGCAGGACAGACTGGGTTCTATAGCCTTGGATGGTCTACTGCAGAAAGAAATGGAAACCTGTGGCAGCAATACTTCATGCAAGGGCGAATGGTTGATTTGTATATTTGAAGTATTGATTCCGGGGAGAAAAATTTCCTGGCGTGGCACAGAGAACCAACTTTCCTTGTGGTCGATGAAGCAATTGACTCAATGTATTTGTTCCATCTCAGGTCAGCAGTCAACGTGAGACTGAGCAGACGCAGAGAGTTGCTCTCAAGAAGTTGAGCATCAGACAGTCTAATGGTGGGCAAGGAAAGATCTCTATGGTGATTAATAGAGAATAAGGACAGACTGGGTTCTATAGCCTTGGATGGTCTACCGCAGAATGAAATTGCAACCTGTGGGAAAAAAATCTGCCTTGTGAGTCATGTATCGAAAGATACATGATCGTCTTGGCATGTATCACGCATAGCACATAATTGACTGAAGTCACATAGATTAGATGCTACGATATGAAATGACTATGAACTTCTTATTATAACAAGCATTTGCAGCATTTCTTTTTAGAGAATTGCTTTATTATTGGCTTGAAGTCAATGGTCTTCAGGAATAGGATGTCATTTTGCATGCACATGAGAGGAAAGGTATGAATCCTCTTCTTCTCCCTCCAGCTATGGGTAAATAGCAGGACAGACTGGGTTCTATAGCCTTGGATGGTAACTGGCCTACTGCAGAAAGAAATGGAAACCTATTGCAGGAAAAAAAATCTGCCTCGTCAGTCATGTATCTTTCGATACAAGATCACCTAAGCATGTATCACACATGGCACATGACTAACTGTTGGCTTCCAGGCTCATCATTTTATTTTTTATTTTTTTAAAATTTTTGCAGCAACATTTGTGATTGGCTATTGTATTTTAGATTTTTGTTGGGATTTGTTTTGTAGACTGGATGTGATGCTCAGAGCTCCTGTGCAGAAGACAAATTATTTTTATTATGGGTTTTGCTTTCTTCGCACTCACATCTGGCTGACATGTAGATTGAATCAGAAAGAGGTCTAATTGCAGTGGAGTATAGCACTGAGTTCCTTTCTTTATTAAACCCAGAGCTCCAATCACAATGGGGACAGTTTTAGTTTTTAAGTGACGCGTTTATTTCTATTTCCATCTCCTTGTATTTGCTTAGTTTTTCAAAAACCTTTGCAGAAATGTTTTTGTCATTTGCTATGCTTATGTCAATCAGTGTACAAACTTTTCCTTTTGGGGTGTTAGATGATATTTTTACTAGCAGTATAACTTATTTTATTATTACTAGTTTTTGTAACTAAAGTGTTAACAAGTGGGAGGTGGAAACAAATTTTTTGCTGATGTTTTAAAAATAAGAATTCCATAAATTCTTTTAGTAAAATGTTGAAGTTCACAGTGCCAAGAAACGTTTAAAAGTCAATTCATAAAATGTTTCTTTGTATTGAAACTTGCTTTTTCTATATGGGGAGAAATTTGCATAAGATATGTTAGGAACCCATAGGTGTGAATTTTTTTTTTTTTTTTTTTTTTGTAATTCACTGCTTATTATTATTATTTTCTTTGGTTTCTGGTGTATACTCATTTCTTTCCGGGTTCCAACCAGAGATCTGAGGTCAGAAATGGCTTCATGACATTTTCCCCTTAGCAGTTTTTGAGGGGGGAAAAAGACATTTTACATAGATAAGGCCTATCATAAGGTGTGGGCTGTGCTTGTGAGTAAAATTTTTAGTACAAGCTGCTGCTGCTGTTGCTTCTTCTTCTAATTATTCTAATTCTTCTTCTTCTTCTTCTTCTTCTTCTTATTATTATTATTATTATTATTATTATTATTATAATTACTTTTTATTATTTCCTTGATTTGTGAAGTTGCTTTAAATCTTTTTTCTGTAAAAAAAAAAAAAAATGACCATGACACATAAATTTTTCACATGACACTATGGTTTAAAAAAATCTCAAAAAGACAAAGCCAGTGTTAAGAATGCACATTAACTACATTCTTTATTGTTTAATAAATACATTATTTATTGAAATAAGGCATGAATACACTTGTATAGCAATTTCTAACAAAAGCAGAAATGGCATTATGTAAAGAAGTTTCAAATATTCAAGGTAGACGTGAATGTATGATTAAACTGAATTTTATTTACCAAAATAAAGTATACATAGTTTTAGCAATTTCTAATGGTCACTTTAACAAAAAGGCAGATGGCATTATGTAAGGTTTAAAATATACAATGTGCCAGTAAATGTATTAATACATATAATTTTATTTACTAAAATGAAGGATAAATAATCTTATATTACAGTTTCTGAT
Organism: Acanthosepion lycidas; assembly: GCA_963932145.1. Classification (NCBI taxonomy): domain Eukaryota; kingdom Metazoa; phylum Mollusca; class Cephalopoda; order Sepiida; family Sepiidae; genus Acanthosepion; species Acanthosepion lycidas. Next base: position 69,178,667 of record OZ010607.1, on the reverse strand, counting down.
AACTCATAAAAATAGATGATGTTATATAAAGTTTAACATATTCAAGATATGAATGAATATGTTAATAAAATTTATTTCAAACTGAAATAGAGTATAAATAGTATTCTATAACCATTAAAAATTACAAAAATTACAAAAAAAAAATAAAATAAAAAATTACCTGTTAGTAAAATTTTAACTTTATCTGAAGTCCATTTTTCTTGTTAAGAAAAGTTTAAAGACCAAAAGAAGATAAAACAGGGGGACTTAATAGTGAACAGAATATGAAATGGAATTGGCTACCCAAAATCAAATTCCATCGAAGGTCTTTCCAGCTTGTTAAAAAACCTCCTCTTCAGTTCTTGTTTTTAAGAACTCTGTGGCACACTCTGACCCCTCAAATTATCATCCTATTAGTCTCTTATCTCTTTTTGGCAAAGTACTCAAAGCTCTAATCAATACTGATTTTTTTTTTTTTAGTCATGTTCACCCCAAGCAAGGCGATAATGCCACTAAGACACAAGGGGTTACTGGGAGTGAAAGAGAATGAGAAGACTTTAGTGAGGAGAAAGGACAATAAAAGAACAGAATTCTGGATGACAGAAGATGGCGATAAAGCCACTAAGACGTAAGGGATTACTGGGAGTGAAAGAGAATGAGAAGACTTTAGTGAGGAGAAAGGACAACAAAGGAACATGATTGAGGAAGACAGAAGATGGCGTTTGGGGTTACATTTAAATTTTTGAAGATTGTGGGTGGTAAAGAAGCAAGAAACTAGAATAAAATTCTAAAGGTAAAAAAAGAAACTCTTAGAATAGAAATTACGGTTCCATCTAGCTATTTCAACAATAAATCAATGAGACCTAGTTGCCAATCTAGTAATACGCTTGAATTCATATGGTCATGGTAAGCTCATTAGAACAATTGCCTTGAAATTATTCATAGAAAAAACAGAGGGAAGCCATGTCAAAGCAGTGAAATAATGATGAAAGTCAAGATGCCAGGTCAGGACCAATAACATTACAGAACCTTCTTTTTAATTTTGTTGAGAATCTCATGATGTATAGCAGGAGTATCAGACCAGATATGGCAGCTATAAGAATTTTACTTTACATGGCCTCCTTTGGGGCAAACAATATGGCTTCCATTTTGCCACTCGGTTACAACCATAGTATACACACTGAACAGCAACATTAAAAGAACTCTCAATAAAATTCTACCATTCCCTGTTTCTACTGACATTTGTACCAAGAAGAAGTTGTTATAGTGACCTATCTACGTTAGAATGAACTGTTTCCTCCTTCATAAATACTAACATGTGAGACTTCCGAAGGCAGGCAGTCGGGATGCAGTGTAACCTGACAGTTTGGATGGACACTTCTATCTGCTGACTAATAACACTCTTATTTTGTATATATGTTCTATTATTTCAATAGACTTGTTCAACCTACCTGCTTCTTTCCGTGTCTTTCTTTCTGGCACCTAAGAGGCCACAGCGGAAGTGTTCATTAGAACGACTGCCAGGAAAATATTTATAGAAAAGACAGATAGAAGACACATCAAGGTAGTGGAATAATGATGAAAGTCAAGATGCCAGGTCAAGACCAATAACATTACAGAACCTTTTTTTAATTTTGTTGAGAATCTCATGATGTATAGCAGGAGTATCAGACCAGATATGGCAGCTATAAGAATTTTACTTTACATGGCCTCCTTTGGGACAAACAATATGGCTTCCATTTTGCCAGGTCTACCACCGATGTGTTCACAGCCATTACTGAATTTGTTTATCAAGTGTCACATGTGTGACAAAAGAAATAAATTAAGGAAGAGTAAAGAGTATAAAAAAATAAAGAAAAGATTTTATTCAAATTTTAGTGATTATGGTCAGTGACTAAAAGGAAAGAAACAAAGACTTACTGGCAAGAAGTTAGAACAACTTCAAAATAACTTCGGTCAGGAATTGCTAGGTTTTTATGATATAGTTTACATGTCAGGTCAGTGAATGGTAGTAAACAGTCTGCTATGAAGCATATTTCTGCAACAGCTGACTTTGCCAGTTAACTCGCTTAATTTTGGCAATAACCAATGAATGTGAATACCTGGATGAAAGACCTCCACTTGTAAGTTCATCTGAGCACATCAAATGACCCAGAACTTTTCAGTCATGAAAATAGATTCCCTTAACACAAACTTTAGATAAGAACAGTGAAACTTAAGTTGTGGCTCTAGATATCTCAAAGATGTTCAACATGGTTTAGCATGCTGGCTTTCTCCATAAGCTCAAAGTTAACAGTGCCACTAAACAAATATTTGGCTTAATCCAAATGTTCCTAACAAATTGCATAATGACAGTTGTATTGAATGGGCAACATTTCCTATTAATGCAGGGTCTCCCATGACTCTATCCCTGGACCTACACTGATTCTGATCTTCACATCACACGACCTACCCATTGTCATCAGTTCTCAACTATCATGTTTAATGGCATATAAAGTTTTTTTTACTAAAAATATCTTTTAAAATTCCCCTATGTCTTATATGCCATATGTAGGTTTAGAATTTGTGATAGTTGGCCAAAATTAGCTACTGGCAAATCCTATTACCTTAGACTTAAACATTAAGGGGCAATGGAACATATGGATGGCAATGTCTGATCATGGCCTTACACTTACAGGAAGAATAAAATGTTAGAATTTTTGGGTACTATGTACTAGTGAGCTAGCCAAAATTAGATGACTCATTTTATAGTTCACCAATCAGAAAGCTCAAAATATTCAATTTGACGTGTATAAAGGCAGCCATTTTGTTTTTTCTCACAAAATATCTTCACTGCGAACCTCTGATATCGAACACATTACGGACTTCACTGGATTCTATATTCAGAGACTACGGCAAACATGGTTAATATAAAAGACCCAAGCATTGCACAAGTCTGTGAATGGGTGAAGCAAGTTTGGGATAAAATTAGACCAGAAATTGTTGTGAAATCTTTTAAAAAGATTTATTAGGTTGGTGCAAAAATAATGACGTTTTTTGACGTTAAAAAATACGTAAAAAACGTAATTATTTTTGCACCAACCTAATAAATGCTCTCAATGGAACGGAAGATGACACATTATTTAACAACGATAATAATAGTATTGAAAATAAGTATCAAAGTTTTGATAACAAAAACGATGAATTTTATGGATTTGAAGATGAATAAAATTTTAATGGTAACTATACTGTTTTGCTCAATTGTAATAATTGCTTGATTTTTATTTTATTTTCTTACCTTTGGATATAATAAAGTTTTAATAGGCTTGTGTTCTTTTTTTCCTATTATTTTTTGTTTAATTGTAATCATGGCTTGTTTAACCAAAATAATACCTCATAAATATAGCTTATGCTGTATCATTTACTAATAATTTTACTAATTGCTAATGTTTTCTTGATTTGCTCCGCTGAAATTGGGGTGCGTCATGTACACATGTGCATCTTGTACACACGTGCATCTTATATGTCGTCAAATACAGTATTGTTGATAACACAACTATTCATTTTGTTTGAGTAGCATGATTGACATATCTAACAAAGTAAACTTGGAAACCACTCTTGAAAAGGATCACCGATCAGTGGTTAAATGGGGCAAGCAATGGCTTTCAAATTTTAATGCATGAAAAACAAAACTACTTTCATTTAATCACCATAGAAAACCATTTCTGCCTGCCATGAACTTCAGGAGAGAACCACTTTTCATCTTCTTGGCCTCATGTTTTGCATTGACATGAAGTGGAGCAACTATATTGAATCAATAGCTGCATCTACTGCTAGGAAAGTTGGTTCACTGTGTTGTGGCAGAAAATTTTTCTCTCGACAGAATCTATCATGTACATTTATAAATCTATCATTCATCCATGCATTGAGCACTGCTGACATATTTGGTCTGGTGTTCCTGCTGTATATCTTATGATTCTTGACAAAATTCAAAGAAGAATCTGCAATGTAATTGTTATGGTAAATTATCCATACACTGATGGACCCTTCCAGGTTACAAATAAAAGCAGGTATTGCTTTTAGAAAGTGTAGTTTTCCAGCAGTCATCTCTGACAATTGGATTTAACATTCTTGCTCGTTTGCATTTGATTGTATTGCTGTTTTTCTGTTTATGTATTTGTTATCTCAATTCTTCTCTTTGTGTCTTTATTTCTGGACCAAACAAGGCCACAACAGTAATTGATCTTGATGTGGCATCTTGACTTCAGTTATTTTCCAACTGACATGGCTTCTGTTTGTCTTTCATATTTTTGTAGCAATTGTTTCAATGAGATTTCTTTCTTGGTGTCACAAAGTGTACGACTAAATTTGCAACTAGGTCTCACCGTTTTCAAGTTAACTGCCTCAAAGTTACTAACTGGGGCACAAGTGAAAACAGGATTAGAAATAATTAAATAAATAAAATAACATAAAATAAAGTCAATTAATGACAGCCCTTTGATCTTAACAATCTGATCACAAATACGAGACTGCATATATATTCTGATACAAAATATCTGGCTAAAAATAAAATGTCTGCAAAACAAACTGGTTTAAAAAAAATAAATGACTTTTGGAAGTGACATCTTTGGGCAAGGAATAGGTCTGCCATTTTCTTTAATGTTTTTTTGATCTCTTAATATTTCATTTTTAGTTATAAAATGATAATATTACAGTTAAATATCACATACACACGAAATAGAAATAACACGCTTACACACATGTACAATAAAAAGCACACATGTGCACATACACACACCTTAAATAAAGAATAGATAATACAATGAATACTGCTGCCATATTTGGTGTGGTGCTCCTGCTCGAGATTCTTGATAAAATTCAAAGAAGGTTCTGTAATATAATCAGTCCTGATCTGATATTTCGAATTCAGTCACTTTCTTTGCAATGTGACATGGCTTCCCTCTGTCTTTTCTACAAATATTTTCATGGAATCTCTTCTGATGAGCTATTTTCCTTAGTGAAATCATGGAGAGCCATGATCGCCAACATTCAGAATATCTAATGGTCACCTATTTATTTGTGCAACTTAGGTCAGAATGCGTCTCTAGAGGGTTACGATTTCAAATCATATTTTCATCATGAGGTCATGTGTATTTTTCTTGTTTACTCTGGCATCTTATACACGTTTGTTTTTTTGCATTCAGCTATATAAATACTTACTTGTTACATATATGACTTCCAGCTATATAAATACTTACTTTTACATATATGACTTCCAGCTATATAAATACTTACTTTTTACATATATTACCACCAGTTATATAAATACTTACTTTTTACATATATTACCTCTAGCTATATAAATACTTTTTACATATATTATCTCCAGCTATAAAAATATTTAATTTTTCATATATTACCTCTAGCTATATAAATACTTTTTACATATATTACCTCTAGCTATATAAATACTTTTTACATATACTACCTCCAGCTATAAAAATACTTACTATTTACATATATTACCTCTAGCTATATAAATACTTTTTACATATACTACCTCCAGCTCTAAAAATACTTACTATTTACATATATTACCTCTAGCTATATAAATACTTTTTACATATACTACCTCCAGCTATAAAAATACTTACTATTTACATATATTACCTCTAGCTATATAAATACTTTATACATATATTACCTCCAGCTATATAAATACTTTTTACATATATTACCTCCAGCTATAAAAATACTTACTTTTTACATATATTACCTCTAGCTATATAAATACTTTTTACATATATTACCTCTAGCTATATAAATACTTACCTTTTACATACACCTATATATTAGATGAAATGGATTAAATCTGACAAATATTTTAATATATTTTCTGTTTATAGGTTATTGTCATTGATATAACTTATGTGAGTAGATTCTCTGTTTTAATTAAACAGTATTAATTATATTTACTGGCCTCAATGTTTGAGAAATTTTCTAGAAAATATGCGTTTTCCGACAGTAATCGAACCTGTATCCCATACAGAAACCATCATTTGGCCTGACGTGCTCTTTAACCATTCAGCCACAGGTAACTTTCTGGTTAGCAAAGTTCAAATGACTGCTTATAAACGCACATCCACAAAAATAACATATAAACAAAATATATTAAAGTATTTGGTGGATCAGTTTCATCTAATATGTTGTCATTGTTCATGCTGGGTTATGTTTCTGAGCAGAAATGAATTATCGAGGAAGATCTTTGAAAATGTGTGTTTATAAGCAGTAATTTGGACTTTGCTAACCAGAAAGTTCCCTGTGGCTGAATGGTTAACAGCACGTCAAGTTATATGACGGTTTCCATATGGTATACAGGTTCGATTCCTGTTAGAAAATGCATATTTTCTACAAAATTGTATTTAAATTTTTGACGATCAAACTTGACAGGAAAGCAAGATGCTGGAAGAGAGTTCCATAAATGAGGTGTGTGAGAGAAGAAACTGTTAGCATAGAACTTACGATTACATCTAGCGGCCATTTTGACTATAAAGCGATGAGACCTTATCACCAGTCTCATACTGAGCTTAAATTTGTAAGCAGGAGGAGGTCATCAGAACAATTACCAGGAAAGTATTTATAGAAAATGCACAAGAAAGCTATATTACAATGATGGGAATTTGCCTGAAGCCAAGATGCCATGCCAGGACGAATAACATTGCAGATTCTCTTTGTATTTTATCTATAAAGATATAACAGAAGAACAATATTCAAAGCATGGATGAATGGTAGATTTATAAATATGTAAGATAGATTCTGGAGAGAAACATTGCAGATTCTTCTTTGGATTTTATCAAGAATCTCTAAATATATAGCAGGAGCACAGGACCATATGTGGCAGCAATATTCAAAGCATGGATGAATTGTAGACTTATAAATATGTAAGATAGATTCTGGAGAGAAACATTGCAGATTCTTCTTTGGATTTTATCAAGAATCTCTAAATATATAGCAGGAGCACAGGACCATATGTGGCAGCAATATTCAAAGCATGGATGAATGGTAGACTTATAAATATGTAAGATAGATTCTGGAGAGAAACATTGCAGATTCCTCCTTGGATTTTATCAAGAATCTCTAAATATATAGCAGGAGCACCAGACCATATGTGGCAGCAATATTCAAAGCATGGATGAATGGTAGATTTATAAATATGTAAGATAGATTCTGGAGAGAAACATTGCAGATTCTTCTTTGGATTTTATCAAGAATCTCTAAATATATAGCAGGAGCACAGGACCATATGTGGCAGCAATATTCAAAGCATGGATGAATTGTAGACTTATAAATATGTAAGATAGATTCTGGAGAGAAACATTGCAGATTCTTCTTTGGATTTTATCAAGAATCTCTAAATATATAGCAGGAGCACAGGACCATATGTGGCAGCAATATTCAAAGCATGGATGAATGGTAGACTTATAAATATGTAAGATAGATTCTGGAGAGAAACATTGCAGATTCCTCCTTGGATTTTATCAAGAATCTCTAAATATATAGCAGGAGCACCAGACCATATGTGGCAGCAATATTCAAAGCATGGATGAATTGTAGAATTATAAATATGTAAGATAGATTCTGGAGAGAAACATTGCAGATTCTTCTTTGGATTTTATCAAGAATCTCTAAATATATAGCAGGAGCACAGGACCATATGTGGCAGCAATATTCAAAGCATGGATGAATGGTAGACTTATAAATATGTAAGATAGATTCTGGAGAGAAACATTGCAGATTCCTCCTTGGATTTTATCAAGAATCTCTAAATATATAGCAGGAGCACCGGACCATATGTGGCAGCAATATTCAAAGCATGGATGAATGGTAGACTTATAAATATGTAAGATAGATTCTGGAGAGAAACATTGCAGATTCCTCTTTGGATTTTATCAAGAATCTCTAAATATATAGCAGGAGCACAGGACCATATGTGGCAGCAATATTCAAAGCATGGATGAATTGTAGACTTATAAATATGTAAGATAGATTCTGGAGAGAAACATTGCAGATTCCTCTTTGGATTTTATCAAGAATCTCTAAATATATAGCAGGAGTATCGGACCATATGTGGCAGCAATATTCAAAGCATGGACGAATGGTAGACTTATAAATATGTAAGATAGATTCTGGAAAGAAAAACTGCATGACACGACACTGTGAATAAATTTTCCTAGCAGCAGACTTTGCAATTGATTCAATATAATACTTCCACTTCATGTCAGTGGAATATGTTAGTCCTAAAAGTCTCAAGGTGTCACTCTTCTGGAGGTTAGCATCAGCCATACTGATGTAAGCAAGAAAGGTTCTCTAAGATGATTAAAAGTGGGCAATTTTGTTATGGAGGTGTTAAAATTAACAAGTTATTTCTTGGTTCAATTAACAACAGATTGTAGGTCATTTTTCAGATCAGCTGTCAATTTGCCCTTATCAAACAAATCAGAGTCGCCATTAAGATAGGAGTAAATTCATATTATAAATGAATTTGCACCAATGAATTTCAACTAATTCTTTTGTTTTTCATAAACGAACATTCATTGTTTTTTTTGTCCACTTAAGCATTTTCGCTCAATTAAACACCAATACAAAAAAGATATTGCACACTTAAATTATAAGTGCTTTTTAGTGTTACTTCTATTTGCGTGTTTGAAATATCAGTTGTTAGCCTGATATAATTAAGATTAGTGATTTGAAAAGAAAAATCTTTTTTAACTCTAAAAGTTTCCATAACCTTCAGCAATCTGCATTATTAATGTTCCCAAGCAGTCACTCATCTAGATACTGACCAGGCTCAATGTTGCTTAACCTTTAGCACTCTGCATTATTAATTTACTTCTCTTTCCACTACATTCATTTTCAATGCCTCTCAGTTGCAGCATCCTTATTGTTAATGTCATGCAAAATTGTTTTCTGTTGCCATAGCACGATATGACAACACAACTATGAAATTTAAACACACTATTGTTCAGGGAACAGAGTCACCTTCAGTGGCAGGATAAGCTTTTTGTAAAGCAAATGAAGTCACATGTTTTCTTTTATGTGCTGTGTCTCTTCAGGACATAGGCGATCATGGCCCTCCGCATTTTCCTATCCGTTGTAGCTCTTAATAAGTTGTGGCTTTTTGTTATTTCTCGCAAAACTACTTCTACCATCCATTTACTCAAGCCCATCAAATATGATACACACTGATTTCCTCTGTCCCTCTTTCCTTCTATCTGTCCTGCGAGTATCAGATTTTCCAAGCCCTCCTTCCTCATTATGTACCCAATAAATTTCAGCTGCCTTTTCCTGATGTTAAGTATGAGTTTCTTTTTTGTTTCCATTCTCTCCAAAATCTTGTCATTGGTCACAAGTTCAGCTCATGGTATTTTCAGCATGTTTCTGTAGAACCACTACAGGATGATAAAGGTTTTTTTTTTCTTTTTTTAAGCATTTCACCCCAAGCAAGTCGGGAAGCCACTAGCATGCAAGGGGTTACAGAAAGTGGGAGTGAGACGAAATAGGAGTGATAGAGGAAAGGATGAAGAGAAGGATAGGGGATAGATCAGGGCATCTGGAGATGTCGATGGACATTATATTTGAATAGTTGGAGATTATAGCTATCAGGGAAACAGGAAGAGGGGAGGGAGTTCCACAGGCGAGAAGTGCGAGACATGAAACTATTGAAGTAGAAGAGACGGCTACATTTAACAGTTTCAACAGTGAAAGGGTGTGAGCAAGATGCCAGCCTAGTAGAATGCTTAAATTCATGAAGGAGGTGACAGCACGTCTGTGAGAGAATGACTGCAGATGAGATGCCAGATCAGGGCCAATTACGTTGCATATCCGTCTCTGGATCTTATCAAGAACCTTGAGACAAACATAAGGGACACCAGACCATATATGGCAGCAATACTCCATGCAAGGGTGAATGGTTGATTTGTAGATTTGAAGGATCGACTCCAGTGAGAAAAATTTCCTGGTGCGGTGGATGAAAGTAATTGACTCAATGTATTTGTTCTATCTCAGGTCAGCAGTCAATGTGAGGCCGAATAGTCACAAAGAGAAGCTCTCGAAAAGTTGAGCATCAGACATTCTAATGGGGGGGGGCAGGGATGGTTCTCTGTGGTGAGTAATGGAGAGCAGTTTTGTTTTTGAGGTGTTAAAGTTAACCAGCCAATTCCTGCCCCAGTTCACAACCGATTGGAGGTCCTTTTCGAGACGAACGGCCAGGTTAGTTTTGTCAACGACACTAGATTTGTTTTTGAGACAGGAGTAAATTGTAATGTCACCGCGTAGATGCCTACTTGGGAATCTATGACATTAGGAAGATTGTTGATGAAGATAAGGAACAGAGTATGGCCGAGGATGGTGCCTTGGGGAACACCTGTGTTCGTGGGATAGGAACTGGAGGAGAATCCATTGAGAATGACCTTCAATACACAGATTGACGGGAATGATTGTATTAAGTTAAACAATCGACTTGAACTTCCATAACCCTGAAGCTTGTGAAGAAGGGCGGCATGCCAAATCCTATCAAACGCTTTGGAGATATCTAGAGCCATGGCACAAGCTTCTGCATTATTATGAAGAGCTTGGTAAACAATTTCAGTGATGGCTGTAAGCACATCAGCTGTAGAATGGGCAAAGCGGAAACCATATTGCTTGTTAGAGAGCAGATTATGGGATGTAAGGTGCTTAACCACTTCAGCGTTGATTAAAGCTTCCAAGAATTTGCCAAAGAGAGGAAGGAGACTGATAGGATGGTAATTAGAAGGGTCAGAAGGGTTTCCAGAGTTCTTAAATACAGGAATAATGGATGAGGACTTCCAACAGTCTGGAAAACAAGATTCTTTGAGGCAGAAGTTATATAATTTGGAGAGGGTAGGGGCCAGTTCAGGTGTACATTTCTTCAGGACAATGGCAGGTATCCCATCTCCACCACTAGCCTTGTGGGGGTCTAAATTAGAGATAATGGCCAATACCGATGACAGGGTTATGTACAGCTCACTCACTATAGCCTCAGTTCTAAGAAGGAAATCAGGTGTGGGTACACTGGAAGAGTCGAGCGTTGAATTGAATGAGAATTTCCGAGCAAAGCATTTAGCCTTGTCGGCAGAAGAGGTCAGAACCTCAAACTGGTTGAACAAAGGAGTTATAGAGGGTTTTCTATTGTTAAGTACACTCTTGCAGAGATGCCAATAATCCTTGGAGTCGAATTTGCGAGATGCAATACGTTCTTTCATTTGAGCAGCAAATAGTGACTTTGCTTCATTGAGGACATGCTTACACTTGTTACGGGCAGAGACAAAGAGATGTCTATTGCAGTCAGACATGTCGTTATGATATAGGTGGAAGAGGTGGTTCCTATGGGCAATGGCAGCTGAGCAAACAGTTGAGAACCAAGGGGAGTAGCGTAATTTGACCGTATATTTCCTTGAGGGAATGAAAGCCTTGATTCCAGCTTTAACCCAGGAGGAGACCTCAAAAGCACATTCTTAAACAGGGAGCGTAAAGACATCATCCCAGGGGACATTGTGAAGGAAATTCCGGAACAAGTCCCAGTCTGCTCATTGATAGCAGAACGAGGTTCTAGTAGTAGGAGATTCATAGCAGGGGTGGAGTTGAAGGAGGTGTTGATAGATGCTACAGCATGATCAGAATTGCCAAGAGGGCAGAGCTGCGTGGCACTACAGGACTCGGGGATGGAGGTAAAACATAGATCGAGAAGAGACGCCTTACCGTCCTGGTTGTAGGGAAAATGTGTGGGGAAGTCAACTATCTGTGTGAAGTATTGAGAAATTGAAAAATTAAGGGTTTGAATGCCTGCAAGGTCAGTAGTAGCGTTTTTAAGCCATTTGGTATGATTGGCGTTAAAATCACGCAACATGAATATGTGAGCAAATGGATGGAGAGAGAGAGCTTTGTCAATGCTGTCAGAAATGCATTCAATTATACCACAGTCTTGGGAGGATGGTGAGCGATAAAGGAAGAAGAGGTAGCTTACAGCATTGAGAAGAGATAGCCGGAGACACATGTACGAATGGTCTATAGATTCAAGAGACAATTCTCTAGCTAGCGGGAAACGGTCCTTGATGTAAACTCCAAGGCCATGCATGTGGGTTTGAGAGTCTTTTCTTTTTCTTTATCGCTCACCATTCTCCCAAGACTGGTATAATTGAATGCATTTCTGACAGCATTGACAAAGCTCTCTCTCTCCATCCATTTGCTCACATATTCATGTTGCGTGATTTTAACGCCCATTAAACTTTAGCATTAAATGACACATAAGGAGTTGATGTGCCATTAAGCAAACAATAAACAACAATTAACTACCATGCAAAAACTAAGATATATTAATTAGGATGATATATTTGCCATTACAATTCTATCTAAGTATTTCAGTTTGTTCATATCTATCTCAGTCTATTCATTATCTATCTATCTATCTATCTATCTATCTATCTATCTATCTATCTATCTTAGTCTGTTAATATCTATCTATCTATCTATCTTAGTCTGTTAATATCTATCTATCTATCTATCTTAGTCTGTTAATATCTATCTTTCTATCTATCTATTTCAGTCTATTCATACCTGTCTCAGTCTATTCATGCCTATCTATCTCAGTCTGTTAATATCTATCTATCTATCTATCTTAGTCTATGCTCAAAAGCTGAGTATCATCTACCATGTATTCAATTGTGAAAGCAGAATAACATATATCATATTTTTTTTACTTGAAAACTGCCAAGAAAATTAAACTTCAGCATTAAATGACCCATAAGGAGTTGATGTACCATAAAACAAATCAATCAATCCATGGAAATAGCAATAGAGTAGAGGGGAGGAATTATTAGAATATGTTTTAATAATGCATCTGTTATAATTGAAATCTGTTTAACTTGTTCATTTTACTAAATCTTAAATAATATAGATTTAAAAAAAATTTTTCTTCACAAACAGTGCGGACTCATATTCAGATGCCTACATTTTGATTGATGTGTTCTTCAGCCTTTCTGAGATGTAAAAACCATTTAGTAGGTGGGAATTGTTGCCCGAGTTAATTTTCAATTTGGGTGTCTGAGATTCTTGCTGGCAACATTAATATTTGCTATTAAGTCTCACTTGAAAAAAAATATTCATGCTATCTTCTGGAATCTCGCACACCCAGACTGAAAACTATCATGACATAAAAATTCTTTCCTGTTAAATGATTTACACGCCTTAGGAACACTGAAGAATACATCAGCTGAAATATAATTATCAAAGCAATAAGGATGAGAGCATTTTCTGAAGGTATATCACATCCAGTGGCATATAAAACCTCCTCTTTTTCTTGTTTTAGAAAGGAAAATAAAAAAGAAGAAATATCTGCGGTAAATGTGCCTCTTACTTTGTAACCCTCTACCTTGAGTGGCTCCCGGGCATTGTACGGGGTGAACCTTTTTGTAAAAAAAAATATCTTCATAAACTGTGCCTCTTCCTCTGTAACCCTTTACTTTGAGTGTCTCCTAAACTTGTACAGGGTGAACCTTAGTGTAAAAAAAATATGTGCATAAATGATGCCTCTTCCTCTGTAACCCTCTACCTCGTGTGGCTCCTGGGCCTTTTATAGGGTGAACCTTCTTGTAAAAAAAACAACAAAAAAAACTACATAAACTGTGCCTCTTCCTCTGTAACCCTCTACCTTGAGTGGCTCCCGAGCATTGTACAAGGTGAAACCTCTTGTAAAAAAATATCTTCATAAACTGTGCCTCTTCCTCTGTAACCCTCTACTTTGAGTGTCTCCTAAACTTGTACAGGGTGAACCTTAGTGTAAAAAAAATATGTGCATAAATGATGCCTCTTCCTCTGTAACCCTCTACCTCGTGTGGCTCCTGGGCCTTTTATAGGGTGAACCTTCTTGTAAAAAAAACAACAAAAAAAACTACATAAACTGTGCCTCTTCCTCTGTAACCCTCTACCTTGAGTGGCTCCCGAGCATTGTACAAGGTGAAACCTCTTGTAAAAAAATATCTTCATAAACTGTGCCTCTTCCTCTGTAACCCTCTAGCTTGAGTGGCTCCCGGGCCTTGTACAGGTTGAAACTTCTTGTAAAAAAAAAAAAAAATCTTCATAATCTGTGCCTCTTCCTCTGTAACCTTCTACCTCAAGTGGCTCCCGGGCCTTCTACAGAGTGGACCTTGTAAAAAAAAAAAAAAGAAAAATATCTACTTAAACCGTGCCTCTTCCTCTGTAACCCTCTACCTCAAGTGACACCCAAGCCTTGTACAGGGTGAAATTTATAGAATCTTTCTATGGAAACAATTTTTCAGGAAAATAGGTTCTTTATGTCCAGTGGCTCTTACTGCTCTTTCCAGTATTGATGTGAACTTCCCTCCTATCTTTTTGCTGTGAATGGGATGACAGGTAACTAGCTATGTGCATTATTCCATCGTTCAGTCAGTGGCAGGCAGCAATGAGGTCAGTAAACATGGATGAATCATCCACATTTCCTTTGTATTCCATTAGTTAGAAGTAAGTTCCGCTCGGACAGATTCTTCTCCAAACTGCTGCTTTGTGGAACAGACATTCAGCAGGATATTTTCTGGATCACTACAACCTCACCCCTTCAAGTCTAGGATTAACCGTTATCTTTTCCTTTTGTATTCCTATAGTAAGAAGTAAGTTCCACTTGGACAGCTTCTTCCCAAAAACTGCTGCTTTGTGGAACAGACTCCCGACAGGATGTTTTCCCAATCACTATAATCTTGACCTCTTCATATCTACTTTTAACTGTCATCTTTCCTGCATGTACTGGCATTACAGAATCACAAAGAATTGTTTCAAATGAACAAAAAAATGCATCATTTGAGGACTATCAAGAGCAGTAATAACTAAAATGGATAGCACTTGTAAATCAAAGTGAGAATAATGCTATAATCAAAATATTAATGTTCCACACTACTTCAAACAAAAGGTTAGGAAGGAAACCCCCATCAGTAATGTAATGACGAATCACAGTTACAGGACTTGCGAAACCTGTTTTCTCAAGAGTCTGTTTCTTGGCTAGGGCGAAAGGAGATTGATTCATCAATCCCATATAAGGGTATTATGGATAGAAGACTGATCATCAAATGTCCTAGTATCATGGATGGGTGTCTATACATCAAATGAGCTGGTATTATAGAAGGAAGGCCAATCCTCAAAGATTAAAACTGCACGGCTAAGAATGGAGATGAATTGTGATGAGTAAGTGATTTTCTAAAATATCCTTGTGTTTAAATAAAAAGAAAAAGGTGTGTTTCAAACATTTATGAAAATATGATTTTATCTTCTAAATAAATATTTAAAGGCTTATCTCTGTGACTCAGCTACTGCTTAGGAATTCTTAAAGAATTTGTCTTAAATATGATTAGCTAAACATAACTGCTAAATCCGCCATCTTGTTAAATAGATTTTTATTTTTTTTTTATTTCTGAAGCCTTATTTATTCAAACTTTCCATTTAGCCCATTATTAAGGAGGGAAGTGCCCAAATCCGCCTGCAAATTTCACATGCTTACAGGTTGGCAATGCTTGAATGTATCAGCAATCAAGTAGCACTGTATTTCAAAAGACAAACAAGGCTAGATTTGGTATCAGGTTTTTTTCTCCAATGTTGTTCACTCTGTATAAGGCCCGGGAGCCACCCAAAGTAGAGGTTTTACAGAGTATGAGGCACAGATTTTGCGGATATTTGCTTTTTAAAATCAGTCCGCTCCAAGCAAGGCAGTAATGTCGCTAAGATGCAAGGGAAGTGAGAGAGAAGGAAAAGACTTTAGAAGAACCTGAAAACCCCATCTTATGCTGGAAAGAAGGGATAAACCTCTACTCCTGTTCAAAAGACTGGAAAGATGTGCAAACCTATCTATTTCTGGTGGCTAAGATAATGATTAATCCTAAACTTGAACATGTTGAGATTGTAGTGATTGGGAAAGCATTCTCATGGGAGTCTTTTCCACAAAGCAGCAGTTTGTGGGAAGAAGCTGCTTGAGTGGAACTTACATCTCACCAATTGAATGCAAATGGAATGATAGGGGTTCGCTAAAATTTGCGTAGGATGTTGGGTCTTGGCCATGAAGGTTAGAACTTGTGGAACTAGGGTATGTAGTTTGTTTGAACACTTTCCACAGAAAGACCACGGCAGTGCGAGGCTTGCAATAAATTCGTCTGTGGGAAAGAGGTTGTAGGGGGGAAAATAGTTTGTTACCCACAAAGACGCAGAGTTGCTTTTGGACTCTATAGAGACTGGAAAGTGAAGACTGTATAGCTCCAGCCCATATATGGCAGCAGTACTCCATTTTCAGCCTGATCTGGTTTTTGTAAAGATAGGGGATAACCGGGCGAGTCATGTATTTACTGGAGTGGTACAGGGAATGTATACGCAAACACACACACACACACACACACACACACATGCATGCACACTCACACACATGCATGCACACTCACACACACATGGGTACAATTTGACTGTGTTTGGAATAAGATATTGGAACTATAAGTTTTACTTCTCTATGTGCTGTGACCTCTTGGCACATTTTTTTTTTCTTTGTAGTGAGGTTCACCCTGTACAAGCCCTGCGATTCACTCAAGGTAGAGGGTTATAATAAGAGGCGGGTACATACATATTCGAGGGGAAGATAATGATTCACCCTAGACTTTAACAGGTTATGACTGAAGTGATTTGGGAAATATCCTCTTAGGAGCCGGTTCCGCAGAGTAGTGGTTTGTTGAAAGACATTGCTCAAATAGAACTTCGTTCTTGCTGATGTAATACGGAAGGGATGTGGGTAGTTTGCTGCAATGTGAATCACATGATGGGTCCTAGCTGTGAAGATTTGAACCGGCAGAACCAAGGAATGCACTTCATCTGAGCACTTTCCATGGAAGTAATGATAGAGTAGTGAGAAGCTTGTCATGTCCCACCTGGGAGAGAGAGGTTGGAGACTGGAAAATAATTTGTTACCCACAAGGACTCTGAAACACTTTTAGATTCTGAGACTGAAAAGTGAGGACTGGGCAGCACCAACCCAAATATGACATCAATACTCCATTTTCGGCCTCATCTGGCTCATGCAAAGGTAGAGGATAGCATGAGGAGTCAGATACTTACTGGAGGGAGTGGTACAGGGAACCGAATGATTTCCAGCATATTATGAATTTCATTTGAGGTCTGGGTAAACTTGAATCCTAAAAGAAATTCTAAACAAGGAACCTCTCAGAGAATGCAATCATTCATTGTGACTGGTGAGGGCTTGGAAAATCTAATACTCACAGAACAGATTAAAGGCAAGAGGGACAGAAGAAAACAAAACATAATATACTTAATGAGCTTGAGTAAATGGATAGCGAAACAGGGATTAGGAGAATTACAAAAAGAGGAAAATTTATTAAGAGCTACAAAGGACAGGAAATAGTGGAGAGCCATGGTTGTCAATGTTCTGAAGGGACATAGCACATAGAAGAAGAATGAGCTTGAGTAAATGGATGGAGTAACAAGGTTTAGGAGAAATAACAAAAAGGCAAAATTTATTAAGAGCTACAAAGGATAGGAAATTGTGGAGAGCCATGATCGCCAATATCCTAAAGGGACACGACACATAGAAGAAGAATGAGCTTGAGTTAATGGATGGTTTAGGAGAAATAATGAAAAGAGAAAATTTATGAAGTGCTACAAAGGACAGGAAATTGTGGAGAGCCATTATTGCCTACATCCTGAGGGGGACATGGCACATATGGTGTTGCATAGGCCCCCAATGCAGGGGAGCTCTGAGGTGTTGATTCGATAATAAAGTTGCATTCTTCTTTCTCTTTGTCTTCTCCTGGCATCAGTTGTTTTTGTTCACAGACGAAAGAATTTCAACACGGAATTTTAACTTAACTAGTTTATTAAAATCAATGTATACATCTTCTAACTAGCCAGTGGGGTCACTCTCTTCCTCGACTGGGAACCGTTTCAGACAAGACAGAAAACACGTCTGTGTTGTTTGATGGTTAAGACTCAACTCTCTGAAAAACCTTTCTCTGTATCTATCCTTTCCATGGCTCAGTCATTCAAAATCAACTTCCTTTATTTTGTCTTGTATGTGATCCCTAACGTCAATCTCAAGATGTCCGAGCAGGGATAGCCTTCTTGCTAAAATTAATAGTCTGCTAAACTATTATTTAACAGGAGAACTAGAAGAGATTGTGTTGACAATCTTCTTTTGTTTTTTGTTTTTTATTTAATTGCGTACCCCCCACCCTATTTGGAAATTTCATATTTTCATACACCTCTCCTAAAATATTTCGGTGATATCTTAGTAACCATCTACTGTATTTTCAATTGGCTGTATTCTTTGGGGATGAATCATGTAGAATAGTTTACTTATGACAACCCTTAAGAAAATCAGCACATACTCATGGAGATACTGAGCAAGCTACCTGATCCACAATGTTATGTCTTCAATCCTATTATTATTATGCTGATGCAAAAGTTTCCACCTTGTTTTTTGGACGAAATCATTTCTAAAAAGTGACAGAATTTTTATTTATTTATTAATCCAACAAATTTTATTACCTAAATATTATTTTTAGTGGATACCCATATTCGAGTAGATGCTCCGTTTATTTATTAAATAGTATATTTATTTACTTTCATCTACCAGCCTGAATATTTGAGAAATCTTTTTAAAGGAAAATATGCACTCTTCACGAGGATTTGAACCTGCGTCCTCCTTGACAGGAGAATGTGTCATTAGATCCAACATATATCAACTCAGCCATGGAGTGCCTTGCCAATCAAGCAAAGTTGAATAGTGCCTTATAAATGCAAAGAAAATATTTTTCTCTTGCCAGGGAATAAATAGTGTTTAATATTTTTATTATGAATTCTCAAGAACAACAAAAAATGTCTTTATTTCTGAGATGAGGTATTATGTACACTATTTACATTATTCAGACTATTGTCCTCATCTTTGTCGCCATGTTTATTACAACGTTTCGGCCCTTCAGTATCTGTCTATATTTCTGAGATGAGGTATTATGTACACTATTTACATTATTCGGACTATTGTCCTCATCTTTGTCACTTTTCTTACAATGTTTCGGCCCTTCAGTATCTGTCTATATTTCTGAGATGAGGTATTATGTACATTATTTACATTATTCAGACTATTGTCCTCATCTTTGTCGCCATATTTATTACAATGTTTTGGCTGTTGTTCGCTCCGGCCATCTTCAAGTGGTTGGAATGTCGAACTGAACCCTTTATTTCGCTCACTGGGGTAGACTGTCCTAGTAATAGATGTCAGTTATCTCCTGTTAATTTCCCTCTGAAAGTTCTCTACTGTCTTAACCGGGTATTGAACTCACATTTTTTGGGTCCTGTCATTGGATCTAACCAATGCCTTTATCCACTGTGCCATGTGTCCTTGATCCATTAAACCAAAAACAAAAATTATATAACTTTAATGATTCCTTAACCTGGCCTGGACACTGGCTACGTAACGGTAACTGATGGTTAAAAAGATAATATGAATTTATATTATTTACATTATTCAGACTGTTATCCTTGTCTTCATTGCCATATTCACAATGTTTCGGCCCTTGTACGCTCCGGCCTTCTTCAGGTGGTTGGAATTTCAAACTGAACCCTTTATTTCGTCCACATGGCCCAATAGATAAAATCGTTGGTTAGATCCAGTGACTAGACTAGTTGTGAGTTCAATATCAGGCTACAGAAAACTCAGGAACTGAAACTATTTGATATGGTGGACCGGCATTTTTTTTCTTTTTATGTACCTGTAATATTTTGTGGTATTATTAATTTATACCAGAAATGAGATATATCATACTTATTATAAAACCTAGGTTGTGTGTGTCTGTACGTTTATATATTGGATCAGATTTCCTACATTTTTCAACCGATTTCAACAAAACTTCACAGGACCACGTAAAATTACCTTGCAGTGGTTCTGACAGCACCCCAAATTGGAAAAACACAATTGTTTTTGCATGAAATCAATTTGAAAACACGATTAAGGGGCATTGTTGTTTCGAGAATGAAAGGGGGACAACTCATATCGAGTTATACTTATTATAAAACCCAGGTTGTTTGTGTGTGTGTGTGTGTGTGTTCGTTTATATATGGGATTGGATTTCCTACATTTTTCAACCGATTTCAACAAAACTTCACTTTTTTTTTGGCAGGTAGTGTTTCTTATTGTCTTGCACACTTTTTTCTTTATTTTTACATTCAGAATGCTTTAAAAATTCCATTTACAAGACAATTGTTTATAATAAAATTCTATTCAATCGGTAGACTCATAACGATTGAAAACAATGTTTTTGTTTGAGTTTGGGTTTGACCAATTGGTAAATAAAAAAACAAAACAAAAAACTAATTAAGACATGCGTGTCTGTCAACCTTAAACAATAATCTTTGTCAATTTTATTTTTCAGTCTTTATGATGGTCAATACTTGATCTATCTCTTACTGTTACATCCCTGGGCAACGCCGGGCTCTACTGCTAGTAATGAATATAATAAATGTTGACTATTTTTTTATCTTCAATTTATTTTGCAAAAAATAATTCAATATTAAGACATATAAAAAGTAATAAAAAATAAGCAGTTTACTAAAACAAAAATTATATAACCTTAATCTTTAAAAATGATTCCTTAGCATGGCCTGGACAATGACTACGTACTGGTAGCTGATGGTTTGTGTACTGGCATTAGTCCATAGACCACCACTTTGAGTAGCACTGGCCTAGCATATGTGCCGATTCCTTAAGTTTTTGTAAAAATATCAGACTTTCAAAATCGTTTAATTTAAGAATACTCATAAATGTTCTTAAGGTGAAAGTCAAGTGAAACTACGGACGATGCTAAGTGATTATTACGCATTAAATTACATCACCAAACGTGACAGCTTTTTGGCGTCATTTTCACCTGTCTCCAACAAAGTTGGACTGGTTCAGTGTTCCACATTGTCATCTGTTTGTATGAATTGTCTGATCATCAACATACTAAGCCGTTGAGTCAGTCTACCTGAAGAGGTGACACTGTTTGTCTTTAATTATCTTGGTGACTTTATCAAGTGGTCTTTATAACAAAATTGGTCCTTTAATCAGCTTTTGCCGATTGTCCTGAGGAGTTTTCTGCTCAGACTGACATGTCAGTTCAGAAATGATGACTCAGTGACACTAGAGTCTTATGATTGTTTGGATTTCTGTGGCTACCATTGAAAGACTAATTTTATTTCCCTCTCTCATGTAACTAGCTGATAAAATCATTTTCACTTTGAGCTGCTTTTTGGATTTCCCTGCTTGTGTCAATTAATGTCAGGAAAAAATCTTGGCAATGTCCTCAGTTTGATGAAAAAGACCAACAGAATAGGATCTCGTTGACCTAACAATGAGAATTGCTGATGATGGGTGAGCAGGCTTACTGGTGGTATTTGATGACATATGAGGACCCTTTTCTCATTTACACTTAACAGAGATATGGTGAGGTAGTACTGTTAGTCTATGGCATCTGGGTAAACAAGATACCCCATTGTATATAAAGCCCTCATCCTATTTACATTTCATATTATAGTATTATGGAGTTAGGCTAGGAACAAGTCCCGGTAGTCTATGGCATCTGGGTAAATATTAGCCTACAAGATATGTGAAATTTGTATATAAAGCCCTCTTCCTATTTACATTTAATATTATAGTATTATGGAGTTAGGCTAGGTACAAGTCCTTGTAGTCTATAGTATCTGGGTAAACATTAGCCTACCAGATACCTCAACTTTGTATTGGGTTGGCAACTAAGCTCCTGCCGTTATTTTAATTTTAAATTTTTTAAAAGTTTAATAAAAAATAACAACTAATTAATCAATAATGTACTCTCCATTTTTGTTTACAACTTCTTCCCAATGTTTAACAAGATTTTCAATACCTCGTTGGTAGAAATCACCCTGTTTCGACTTGAAAAATTAATTCAACCAAGCTCACAATTCTGCATCCGTATTGAATGAAACTTTGAGCATAGCATTTGAAAGAGATCAAAAGAGGTAGAAATCTGTTGCTGCCAAATCGGGAGAGTATGGTGTGTGTGGCAGCACTTCCCTACTGTGCATTTGAATGGCTCCCTTGGTCATATTGGTGATATGAGGGCAGGTGTTGTCGTGCAGCAGAAGAACTCCATGCTGCCGATTAGGTCTTTTCTCTTGTATAGGCATGTTGAGTCATTCCATCTGTTGAAGTTCCCAGTTGGCCGTTTGATTCCGTACAAGCAATTCATAATGGATAACCCCTTCCCAGGCCCACCATATGCACAACATCATTTCACGTGGATGAAGATCTTGTTCCACGCACAATGTCGCTTGTTTACCGGGACTAAGCCATTCCTTGCGCTGCTTCATATTGATGTACAGGCACCATTTTTCAGCGCCAGTAACAATTTGGTAAATAAATCATTGCTTGTGTCCATGAGTTGAGCAGTGATGAGCAAGCAAACCAGCAGAGATTGTGGCTCATTGATTTTTGTTTTTATCACTTAAAGCATGCAGAAATCGTGCTACACACTTCTGAATCTTTCCCATCGAGTGAAGATGCTTCTCTATAGCAGTGTGGGAGCATTCCAGTTTTCTCTGCCAGTTTGTTTGAAGAGATTTTTTGTGCAAAAATTGGTTTAATCACTCTCCATCGAACTCCCAGTATTGATTGGGGCACATGGATTCATCTCATTGAAGCTTAAGGAATATATTGACAGACTTGGTGTAAAATACACTTTGCAAATGCTACAAAAATATGCCTCATTGCATCCAGTAAGCAGACTTTGAAAAAATACAGTCAGAGATCCTTTTTGCGACTTGACAGGTAGTATTATTGCTGATACTCAAGACATCCATACAACAACAATACATTCAGATATGAAAAAAAAAATAAAAAAAATTAAAGGATTATGTGGAGAGCCATGACCACTTATTTACTAAGAGGATATAGTATTTTAAATAAAACAGCATAGTAGTGATGGAATTCACCGATATTAAGAAAAGGAAGATGTGGACATTCATGCCCTGAAGAAACGTGGTGTTTTAAAGAAAATAATAGAGTAAACATAGAATTCACAGTAATAAGGATAGGAAAGATGTGGAGGGTCATGACTGTTTATGTTTTGAAGGGAGATGGAATTGTAAAGAAAAAAAGCATTGTAATCAGGGAATTTAATGATAATTAGGAAAGGGAAGATATGGAGAGCTATGACCAATTATGTCCTGAAGGAACATGGCATTTTAAAGAAAACTGCATAATAATCATAGAATTCACAGATAATAATTTTAGGGAAGATGTGGAGAACATGATTGCCTACACACTGAAAGAAAAATAATTGCTGTTCTTAATTCCAAGTATGCAGTTGTACTACAAAATTAACGAGAATTAATAACATTACAAAAAGTATATTAAGTATGTATATTAGAGTTAAGATAAGGAAGACGATAAAAAGAATGCACTTATATATTTAGCTTTTACAAGGATATGACATCACAATTGTTGCATATTGAGTTTTTCTGTGAGTCAGACCGGCTAGCAATTAAATTTCTGCCTCTTGGTAGGTATTAATTTGATTGGTTCGAAAGCTGTTACCATATATTTCTGTGTATAAGACAACCTTTAAATTCAAGTTTGTTTTTGGTCCCACTTTTTTTCATCTCAACTCAGTCAACTTTTTTCTTTCCCCATGGCTGTATTTATTTTATCCTTCCTTCTCCCTTAGCGAGAGAGCTTCTTGATTTTGTCTAAAGATAGAATACAGTGGCTTCTTTTAATTCTTTTCAGGGTTTGACGGGTCCAACTAACATCAGTTATCCTTTTATTTTGTATATTTGTTTTGATATTATAGCTTGTTTTTGGGTTCATTTTCTCCCCACATTACATATCATTGACAGATTTTTATATAAAGAATTTTATAATCATTAATTTTTATGTCATGGGATGTTTTAGTAAGTCCCCTGAGAGTATGCGGTATTGTGATATATGGAGGATTGAATGATGATGGATGTTCTTTTGGTGGATGTACAAATTGTACTGAAAGAATGGGTTGTGAATCTAATTACCTCGTTATAAGATAGTAAGTGATGATCAGCCTCAGTCTATTCCTCCATTTTTGGCCTTGTGCCACAATTGTATTTTATATACAATAAATCTTGCCAGCCTTTAAATCCCCAAATTCACCCTTACAAATTGGGGTTCATCTTATACTACAATTCTAAAAAAGAAACCTTGAATTCTATGTGATGTTTTTTGGTAAAGCTAACCTCGGCCTCGGTGCGATAACCAATATGAAAAGAATAACATTATCAAATAAACTGGTAATAAAAATAATAAAACCATTTCTACCTTATGTATTACTGACATAAGGTCATAATAAATTGCATATTCAAAAAATAGTTCCATATATTAGGTTGGTGCAAAAATAATGTCGTTTTTTGACGTTCAACTTTATGTGAGAAAACGACATTATTTTTGCACCAACCTAATAAATGAAATCAACTTGTATCCATGCATGCTCAGCTGAGAAAAAGTAACCATTGAGTTATGATTGTGTTTACATCAATGGAATGTACTATTATCATACATTATCGCACTTTTATTAGCAATATTTTGTGATTGGTGATGAAGTATAAGTAAATGGCCATAAGTACACCAGGCAGTTTGTAACTGTTTAGTTATAGGAAAAGATGAGGAAGAAGACGAAGAATCAGTATTTGCAGGAGATCTTGTGATGAAACGTAAACAAAACAATGGTTTCCCTTTTAGGGGATGTCTGTAAGCGAAACATGATATAGAATCATTTTTTTATTTTAAATTTTTAAGGATACAGTAAGCAATTGTATAGGATAAATTCATGAAAATTTGCCATATTTTTTACCTCATCTTATCTAAAGGTCACCTTATATGCAGAAATATATGCTAATTTCAAATTTCTTATTTTCTGAAGGAAGTTTTCAAAATGAGAGTGATAATTGGTCACAATACTTTTTTTCTTTTTGATTTTTATGTTGAGGTTTTCTATTTGATTGTTGCCGATGCAGTTTCCTCTGAGTAGAATATCATCTGCTATGCAAGGAATCATTTTATAATGAAAGTTAAGCAGTATCTACAGTGGTCATATTCAGATTAATGATTGTTCCAGATTTCTGAAAAAGTGCTGTGCAGAGGGAATCCCTCGAAACCTAATCTGACCAAATTTTGCTTTAAAATGAAAATATTTTCCTTATCTTTGCTTCTATAAAATATTGGAATTGAGCAACTGATTTTCTCACTATTGTAGCAGACAATTTTCTCGACAGAATCCATCTTAAACATTTATAAACCTACCATTCATACATGCAATGAATATTGGTGCTATATCTGGTCTGGTACTCCAGCTATATATCTCAAGATGCTCCAGCTGTATATCTCAAGATTCTCCAGCTATATATCTCAAGATTCTCCAGCTGTATATCTCAAGATTCTCCAGCTATATATCTCAAGATTCTCTGGCTATATATCTCCAGATTATCTGGCTGTATATCTCAATTATCTGCCTGTATATCTCAAGATTTTCCGGCTGTATATCACAAGATTCTCTGTCTATATATCACAAGATTCTCTGGCTGTATATCTCCAGATTATCTGGCTGTATATCTCCAGATTATCTGGCTGTATATCTCAAGATTTTCTTGTTGTATATCTCAAATTTCACTAGCTATATATCTCAATATTTTCCATATATATTAAGATTCTTCAGCTGTATATCTCAATATTCTCTGGCTATATATCTCTAGATTCTCCAGCTATATATCTCAATATTCTCCGGCAATATTTCTCAATATTCTCCGGCAATATTTCTCAATATTCACTGTCTATATATCTCAATATTCTCCGACTGTATATCTCAAGTTTCTCCAGCTGTATATCTCAAATTTCTCCAGCTGTATATCTCAAGATTCTCCGGCTATATTTCTCAATATTTTCCAGCTATATATCTCCAGATTTTCCGGCTATATTTCTCAATATTCTCCAGCTATATATCTCCAGATTTTCCGGCTGTATATCTCAAGATTCTCCGGCATATATATCTCTAGATTTTCCGGCTATATATTTCAAGATTCTCCTGCTGTATATCTCAAGATTCACTGGCTATATATCTCAATATTCACTGGCTATATATCTCAATATTCTCTGGTTATATATCTCAAAATTCTTCACCTGTATATCTTAAGATTCTCTGGCTGTATTTCTCAAGATTCTACAACTGTATATTTCCAGATTCTCCAGCTATATATCTCAAGATTCTCTGGCTGTATATCTCAAGATTCTTCAGCAGTTTATCTCAATATTCTTTGGCTATATATCTCAAGATTCTCTGGCTGTATATCTCAAGATTCTCTGGCTGTATATCTCCAGATTCTCCAGCTGTATATTTCAAGATTCTCAATGTAATCAGTACTGACCTGACATTTTGGCTTCATTCACTTTCCCACCATTTTAACATAGCTTCCCTGTGCCTTTTCTATAAAAACTTGCTTTCCCACCACCTTTGATGTTCAAAAATTTAAATACAATACCAATTGCCATTGTCTGTCTTCTCGAAATCTATTCTTTTATTGTCCTTTCTGTTCACTAACCTTTTCTTGTTTTCTTTTACTCTTAGTAACCCCTTGCGTCTTAGTGGCTTTATCCCCTTGCTTGGGGTGAAATGATTTGAAAAAGAAAAAGAAGAGCTGATTTTCTGTCCGCCACACACTGCCTGCATATAACTTTGCATGTGCATTGTTGGTTTCAGTTGTTGGGAATGATTGCAGAACACTTGCCCCTCCCCTTTTATAGGCAAAAGCACACAAATGCATGCTGGGATTTTTTTCCTAGCCAATGAAATAGGCCAGTTCTCTTGTGCCATTTAATGTATACATAAGCACTTCCAAACATTCAAACACAATTTGACTAAATTTTATGCAAAATATTGGAATAAAACATTTCTTTTATACTCAGTCCGGACAGTCCATACCCTGAGCTGAACAATATAATCATTAAAAAAAGTTAATTTTCTGAACATTTAAAATTAGATAATTATGAGATTTTATTTAACTTTTTGGAAATTATTTTATAATAAATAAAATTATTTTTTAAAGCTTTTTTTAAAAATTTTGTAGAAATATCTTAGAGCTTGCATTCAATTAAAATATACACAAATTGTAATGAAGATCTGTGTTGAGAAGACTGATTTACCTTTCTGTCTGACAACACCTGGGTAACAGAAAAAGAGCCAGTCCTTCAAAGTCATTTTTATGACTGCAACTATATTTAAACTGATTATATTTTCAAATAAATGTTCTATTTTATATGGACGAACAATTTAGATTTGAAATTTGATCATCTTGACATCATTGATGCAACAAGGACCAAACTAGTTTGAATAATAGAAAGCAGTTTGGTAATATGGCTTAGTATTCGAGAGCCATTTTCTTTTATTGCATTGGACATTTGGCTAATGAAATGGGCTATTGCCAAAAATGTCCTAAATTACCCCAGAGATTATTTATTGGTTTCTCAGTCCAAATTTACTTTGTCAGTTAATTATTATTCATGGGGCCATCTTTTGTTCCCCCACTCACCATCCTGCTTGTCCATTTTTACATTTGTGTTGAAAAGTTTTGGCACCTACAGAGTCCACTGCAAGAATTGTAATTAACCAGGTCAGTCATTAGCCTTAGTACCTGACACTTGACACTTTTTCTACACCCTCCCCTATACTGTGTGTGTGACAGGAGGGTATGTGTACAGGGTTGTGTGAAGGTGTAAGGAGTTCTGTATGAGGGTTGTGTGTGTATATTTTGTTTGGCTTGTTTAGCAGCATATCAACTCCTTATGAGTCATTTAATGTTGAAATTCAATTTTCTTGAGAGCTTTGGTAAATTTTTGTTTTTTTACTATTGAAATACATTCCTTGACTATTTTTTTTTTACTCTTAAAATCTATTGCTGGAAATTTTTACTTTAAAAATGTATTTTTATATTTTCATAGTGTTTTGACCATAGTTTTAGGGTTCACTATTTGCCCATAGCTGGGACCCTAACGGGTGCTACCACCGAGGGTCAGCAATGAAGAAGTGGTTCCATGATCTTCAGAACCTCCCAATTAGAGCCCTTGATGCCAGATGTAGTTTGTCATACCCAGGATAGTGTGTGTGCATATGTGTGCGTTTGTATGTGTATTTAGGCATCTCCACTTTTGACATAATTTTCGATACCTAAGTTTAAAAATTCTTGCAAAAATCAAATAATTGTCGGATTTTAATGAAACTTTCTTATTCACAAATGAATGAAATTATTTTGTAAATTTTTTTTTTTAGAAAATCTTGTTAAAAAGAGATTTTTTTTTAACATGTTTCCACCGACTTACATATTTTCATGAAATTTCGAGAAATTAAATCTTCAAGCGCAGGATTTGTTTTATTAGTTATAAACAGGACTCTTTGTAGAAAGTAAATCACCAGTTTTTTTTTTTCTATATCATAGAAAATCTGCTCTGAATTATAAAAAAAAATGTAAAAAACTATGACATTAATTAATTAGAAAAGCTTTCACCTGTTTTTATAAATACGTTATACTAAGGACATTATTTTGTGAAGAAATAAAATTTTTTCGATGAATAATGTATTTTTTACAAATTTAAAAAATTTTTTTCATTAACTTCTTAATACTTCAAAAATCATTTAAAATTCTTTATTGCTTTCAAGCACGTAATGCAATGATAACGTTAATGAAAAAGTAAATTTACGAATCAAAATTTGAAAAGCACATAACAGTCGTTTGACCACAAATATTTTTAAAATAATTTAAAAAAAAATTTTATTGAAAAGAAAACGTTCATAATTTCTATGTATGGAAATATATACACGACATAATCCTTAAAAAAATTTAAACAATTATCTAATTAATAAAAAACTTTAAATAATTACCTAATTAAGAAAGTATGAAATAAAAAATAGATATTACATAATTGCTGAATAAAAATGTTAATATTTAAAAAGTACGAGTTAAAAACGAAAAACCACGTTCGCTTACTTTGCAAAAATTGTCAATTTTGGTCATCCATAGTAATCTGTCATCACCTCGTCACAATCGAGCGTTTTTTAATCATGATATACTGCTTTTTTACGTGACCTAATGGAGGTAACTAATCTATATAATAAATATACTTGACTAATAAATGTTTTATTTTGTGTCTGTAAAATTTTGTTTTTAATTTTTTAATTGGGCACAAATTTTTGCAATGATCTCATTTTTTTTTTTATTAAAAGGGCTTTATGTCTGATAATAGTTAATAGCTTTACATTTTTCAACAGCTGGTATACTTTTATATCCGCACCACGAGATATTGACCTGATAAATATTGGTTTAACATTTATAAAGTACAGACTGTATAATGAACATAGTCTAATACTGAAAATGATTATGACACACTATTGTTTCAACTATAATGTCAAAAATCCAGATTTATGATTGGGGGGGGGGATTGCTCTCAATCATATGACAAGCGACATGACATTCAGATAAGATCGGCTTTAAAAAAAATCCTTAAGATATTAATCCTTGATATTTT
>OZ010607.1:69104023-69144023 GCA_963932145.1 Acanthosepion lycidas | reverse complement strand
AACATGGCACGTGGAACTAGAAGACTCTCCCCCAGTGAGCGAAATAAAGGGTTCAGTTCGATATTCCAGCCGCCTGAGGAAAGCCGGAGCATACAACGGCTGAAACGTTGTAATAAATATGGCGACAAAGATGAGGACAATAGTCCGAATAATGTAAATAGTGTAAGATCATTTCTTAAATCATTGAGCAGTCGATATCAGAAAATGTGTACATGAGACACATTAAGCTCCCTGCACGTGGCTGGCTTAACAGACACTAAATCAAGTGGACCTTAAATGATGTTAGTTTAGTTTAAAGTGTTGAAGTGTTGGGTAAGTTCTATGATTGAAAGATAAAGTCTTTGATGTCTGGTGTTCAAAGTGGCAACCCACTTGACAAAAGGGGAAGAAAATAATAAACAAATCAATGAAAACTTGTGATTCAACATCACTGTAACCATTAATATTACTTGCCCTGGCCAGCATAAGAAAATTCTGTTGGTTTAAAGTAGCTCCAAATAATATATCATGAGACAAGTGATCAATATTTTACAGTCTTTGTCAACAAAGCGCTGAGGTAATATGAGCAGATAAAATGAAAGATCAACAAAGAAATACCACAACGCCCGTCTGGGCTTCAAGCACAAAACTGATCCATAGAAAAGTTTGACATATAGATTATTCTATAAATCAGTGGTTTCTAAACGGTGTAGCAAGCCTCATAGGTGTGGCAGAAGAGGATAGCAGATGAGGTGGAATGTTTTAAAAACAAAGATTTAGAAACAGTTTCAAAAAAATTCATATACCAAAGAGTAAATATGATTTCAAAATTTAAAACATTATTATGGATTACTTGTAATTGCATGCATGAGTTCCTCTATAAATAGTTATAAATAATTATTGGTCAATTTTATCTCTGTGATATTTTTGCATTATATCAAGTACTAGCAGGAGAGCCCGGCGTTGCCCGGGGATGTAACAGTAAGAGATAGATCAAGTATCGACCATCATAAAGACTAAAAAATAAAATTCACAAAGATTATTGTTTAAGGTTGACGGACAAGCATGTCTTAATTAGTTTTTTTTTTTTTTTTTTTTTACAAATTGGTCAAACCCAAACTCAAACATTGTTTTCAATAGTTATGAGTCTACCGATTGAATAGAATTTTATTATAAACAATTGTCTTGTAAATGGAATTTTTAAAGCATTCTGAATGTAAAAAATAAAGAAAAAAGTGTGCAAGACAATAAGAAACACTACCTGTCAAAAAAAAAAAAAGTGAGTTTTGTTGAAATCAGTTGAAAAATGTAGGAAATCCGATCCCATATATAAATGAACACACACCAGGCACCTCGGCGTGGTGTAATGGTTAGCAAGCTTGTCTCGCTAGATCAGTTACAACTGAAAAGTGAGTTCGATCCTCACTAGATGCCCCATACTTTTGGCCTTGTGCCACATCTAAGCTACGCTTGGAAAATAACTATAAATGAACACACACACACACAAGCAACCTGGGTTTTATAATAAGTATAACTTGATATGATGTGTTCCCCTTTCATTCTCAAAACAGCGATGCTTCTTAATCGTGTTTTCAAATTGATTTCATGCAAAAACAATTGTGTTTTTCCAAATTTTGGCACTGTCAGAACCACCGCAAGGTAATTTTATGTAGTCCTGTGAAGTTTTGTTGAAATTGGTTGAAAAATGTAGGAAATCCGATCAAATATATAAACAAACAGACACACACACACACACACACAACCTGGGTTTTATAATAAGTATGATTAAGAATATAGTAACTAGGCTCCATAAATTGGAGGAGAGAGTTATCAATGATAATCTTCTGGCTTTGAATCTGCAGTTACGTTCCTTTAACCCACTCTCTGTTGTTTTTTTTTTTTTTTTAAATTTTTGAATGTACTTTTTAACTTATTGATACGTCCTGATGCAGGTAAAATGGTTGGCGCCCTGTACTGTTCCAGTAATTGCTTGACTCCTCTACATTTACAAGAGGCAGATCAAGTCAAAAATGGAGTACTGTTGTCATACTTGGATAGGAGCTGCCAAGACCGCCCCCTCCAACTTTGATAGAGCTCAAAAGCGTCTTCAAGCCCTTGTGGGTGATGAACTATTCTCCACCCTTCAAGCCCTCTCTCACAGGCAGGATGTGAAAAACCTTTCACTGCTCTACCACTAGTTCCATGGAAAGTGCTCAGATGAACTGCATTCCCTGGTCCTGCCAAGGCAAACCTTCATGGCAAGAACACACCATGCCACTTACATAGCAAATCACCTACATTCCCTCCATATTCCATTGGTGAGAAGTTCCACTTGAACAACTTCTTCCGACGAACTGTGGCCCTGTGGAATCAGCTCCCAACAGGATGTTTCCTCAATCACTACAATCTTAACCTATTTAAGGCTAGGGTTGGTCATTATCTCTCTCACCCACACAAATGGCCTCCTAACATAACCCTCTACCTCGAGTAACCATTGGGCCTTGTAAAGGGTGACCCTCACTGTAAAAAAAGATTAGGTTAGGGTCAAAATGGAAGTTGTACCTCACTAAAGATGCAGGAAAAATGGTCAGTTTCCTGTACTGCTCCAGTAAGTGTTTGACTCCTTGAGCTATCCTATACCTTTGCAAGAGCCAGATCAGGACAAAAATGGAGTATTGTTGTCATATTTGGGTGGGAGCTGAATGGGCCTTACTTTCCAGTTTTAATAGAGTCCAAAACATCTCAGAAAACTTGTAGATGAAAAATTATTTTCTTCACCCACCAACCTTTTTCTTACAGGTGGGATGTGACGAGCCTCTTATTGCTCTGTTGCTACTTCTATGGAAAGTGCTCAGATGAACTGCATTCCTTGCTTCTAACCTTTACAACCAGGATCTGCCATACCACTCACATTGTAACAAACCATCCACATTCCCTTTGTATTTATTTCATTGGTGAGAAGTAAGTTTCACTTGATCAGCTTCTTTCCACAAACCCCTGCTCTGTGGAGCAGACTCCCAAGGGGATGTTTCTCTGATCACTACAGTCTTAACCTGTTCAAATCTAGGCTTAACCATTATCTTCCCCTCCTATCCACATAAACTGCATCTTACTGTAACCTTCTACCTTGAGTGGCTGTTGGAATTTGTAAAGGGTGAAGCTCACTGTAAAAAAAAAAAATTAAAAATACAGCTGACAGTTTAGATATTTCTGAAAGATTTTGGCACTATGCATGACATTCATGTGAAAGTCTCAATCTGACGAGAATATTTACGTACATGACTTGAGTTTTCAGGTTAACATTTTGGTTTTGTAGCAAGTTACCATGTTGAGCAAAACTATGCCAAGCAATATTCTATGTTGAATTTCCTCTTCTCCGATGCTAAATTTATTATAACTGATCCATTGATATTTGAGGTTTTTAGTATTTACTAATACCACATCCTGAATTTTTAATATACATTCAGGGTACGTTGTGCCATTACTGCTTTCATTCCAATTCCAGATCATAGTTTCTGTTTTAGAAAGGTTTATTACCTTGAGTACTATTTCTTGGAACACTTGGGTGTGCAGGTGGTGTAATGAATAGCGTCTCTAAATTAGAAATCAAAGAGCTGAGTTCGAATTCCAGTTAGGTTCATTACATTTATATTTGCACAAATACCTTTGGGAATGATATGACTCTATCCCCTTCCCACAGCTACGGGTAAATTATTAGGATTTGTATTGAGAAAAATGAATGTTTCTATCTATATTTCTGAGATGAGGTATTATGTACACTATTTACATTGTTTGGACTGTCATCCTCATCTTTGTCGCCATATTTATCACAATGTTTTGGCCATTGTACGCTCCGGCCTTCTTCAGGTGGTTAGAATGTCGAACTGAACCCTTTATTTCGCTCGCTGGGGTAGACTGTTCTAGTTCCATGTACCATGTCTAATGGATGTCAGTTATCAGTTAATTCACCTCTCCAAGTTCTCCACTGCCTTAACCAGGTATTGAACTTGCACTCTTTGGGTCCTGCCACTGGATCTAACTGATGCCTTTATCCACTGTGTCATGTGTCCTTGAAATAAAGGGTTCAGTTTGACATTCCAACCACCTGAAGAAGGCTGGAGCGTACAACGGCTGAAACATTGTGAGAAATATGGCGACAAAGATGAAGATGATAGTCCAAACAATGTAAATAGTGAAAATAAATGTTATTCTCAAAAAAGTTGTAAATGCAATATTCTTTAATACACAAAGGGTTGATAACCCATAAAAAACAAATCAATCTTGGAATATTTGATAAAGAATCTTGATTTTTTTTTTTAATGTTCCAAATGGTCAGAGATAAAATTTACTTACAACCCAGACAAAATTGATTTTTACAAGTACCAGTAATATACCAAGTTGTTTTTTTGTCTTTAAACCTTTTGTTGTACTAGAATTATCTCCCTTGAACTGGCGACACCAGGTGGCAGTGTCATTGTTAATGATGATCTCTTTCAAGATGTTAATGATGATAGATGAAAAACACCAACTTGAAAAGCAGATTATGTCAATAATAAGTGAAAAAGTACACTCACATATGAAACTCTCTATTTAATAAAAATTAATTAAAATGTACCATGGGTATGACAGTAAACTACATCCGCGTCCTGGGTATGGCGATAAACTGCATCCAACAGCAAGGTCTCAGATAATGTTTTCAGAAAAATAATGTTGCCAGCTCTAAGTTTTTGAAACAATAATGTTGCCAGCTCTAAGTTTTTTTTTGAAACAATAATGTTGCCAGCTCTAAGTTTTTTTTGAAACAATAATGTTGCCAGCTATACGTTTTTTATTCTATACAAAATAGGCATTTAAAATTCATATAAACTGGATTTGGCATTAAATAACCCACAGTGGTTGATATGCCATAAAACCCAAACAAACAAAAATGTACCATCATTTTTTATAACATTGGTAATCTTTTATTAATATAAGATTGTACTGGACTTGAAGTGAGTGATCTTTTTTTCTGTTGTTAATAAGTAATAAACTGACCCCCACCAAGAAATACTGTATATTAGTAATTGGAAAAATATATTTAAAGACTCACATTCCAATAATAGAAATGATTTAACAAAATATGCCATCGATTTTAATAATAAAACTAAGGGATAAAAGAGGGGATCAGTTTTCAATTGTTACTAAGTAATAAACTGATCCCCCAAATAATAATACAAATTATTAATTGGATAGTAATATTTTTAAAGACTCACATATGACCATCTAATAATAATAGTAAGGATTATGCCATAATTTCTTACAGCACGAATAAACTAGTATAAATATAAGATTTTACTGGACACAAAGTGTGTGATCGGTTTTCAATTGCTATTAAGTAATAAACTGCTCCCTCAAATAATAATGAAAATTATTACTTGGAAAATTATATTAAAAAATTGACATGAGAAACATTTCTAGATTCTTCTCCTATGTGCTGTAGGAAGTAGATGATGATGGCTCTCCACAACTTCCTTACCTTTGTAGTTCTTAATCAAATTTGTCTTTTTGTTACCTCTCCTAAACCTTGTTCCACCATCCATTTACTCAAATTCACTAAGTATGTTATGGATTGTTTTCCTAAAACACTCTTGCCTTTATATCTGTCCTGTGAGTATCTGATTTTCCAAACCCTCTTTCCTCATTATAGACCCTTGAAATTTCAACTCTTTCTGATGTCAAGTATAACTTAATTTTTGTTTCCATTTTCTCTAAAACTTCGTCATTGCTCACATGTTTGGTCTATGGTATCCTCAGCATCCTTCTGTAGAATCACATTTCTATTGCTTCAAGTCTGTTCTTCATCTTTGAGATTGTCCAGTATTCACTGCCATTTAGGAGAACTGGTATCACGTAACAGTTCAGTGCTCTTTTCTTTGTTTCTAATGAAGTTTTGCTGTTTCGTAATACTTTGCTTAGCTTTTAGAAGGCATCTTTGGCTATTCAAATGCTATTCAAATGCACCTTTGGGTTTCAATTTCATACTTTCTGTTCTCTGTTAAAACACTTCCCAGATACTTAAATTATTGTACTTGTTTGATTTTGGTATCTCCGATTTGTAATTTGTATGTTGGGCTCTACCTTTTGCACTGAGATTGTCACCATTGTCTCTAGAACTTTGATATTACATAACAATTCAGTACTCTTTTATTTGTATCTGTTGCATCATGTCTCTTCTTCCTCTGTGAGATGATTGTCCAGCATTCACTGCCATATAGGAGGACTGATATTACATAACAGTTCAGTACTCTTTTCTTTGTTTCTCTTGTTTCAAGTCTCTTCTTCATCTGTGAGAAGATTGACCAGCATTCACTGCCATATAGGAGGACTGATATTACATAACAGTTCAGCTCTCTTTTCTTTGTTTCTCTTGCTTCAAGTCTCTTCTTCATCTGTGAGGAGATTGACCAGCATTCACTGCCATATAGGAGGACTGATATTACATAACAGTTCAGCTCTCTTTTCTTTGTTTCTCTTGCTTCAAGTCTCTTCTTCATCTGTGAGGAGATTGTCCAGCATTCACTTCCATATAGGAGGACTGATATTACATAACAGTTCAGCTCTCTTTTCTTTGTTTCTCTTGCTTCAAGTCTCTTCTTCATCTGTGAGGAGATTATCCAGCATTCACTGCCAGAGTGGAGGACTGATATTACATAACAGTTCAGTACTCTTTGTTTCTCTTGCTTCAAGTCTCTTCTTCATCTGTGAGGAGAGTGTCCTGTATTCACTACCAGGACTGATATTACATTACAGTTCAATACTCTTCTTTTTTTCTAAAATTTTTTTTCTGTTTCTTAATACTTCACTTAGCTTTGGGAAGGCATCTTTGGCTATTTCAAATTGCCTTTAGATTTCCGTGTTGCACTTTCTGCCCTCTGTTAAACCCTTCCCAGATATTAAAACTTTTGGACTTATATGATTTTGGCATCTCCAATTTTCAGTTTGGGCTCATCCTTTTGCTAACAACCATGCATTCTGTCATTTTGCAATCAATGTTTAGTCCTTTCCTTCATTACCTTCTGTAGGAATAAACAATGTAGGAACGAGGTCATAACTTGAATGCACTTAAATGAATTTGGTACAGGTACGAGGTGTCTGAAGTTTTCCTTTCTGGATATTTTCATTCTTAAATTCAAATTAATCAGATTAAAATAAACACTAATTTATTGCAATTATCAATTGAAAGGAAATGTCATTCACAGTCTGTAATTAAATGAAATTAGACAATTGTCATTTATCATGGCATGAAGAGATTACTAATTGCTGTCAGGTGAAATACGCCTTTTAGCAAGGTCATCGGTGTGCAGCTTGACTACATAATTGTCAAAAAATTGGACACCACTTCATCAAAAAAAAAATCTATATACCATGTCTTTTCAAGATATTGGTGATTACAACTTCCTGTCCTTTGTAGCTCTTAGTAATTTTTTTTCTTTTTTCCTATCTCTCCTCTGACATCCATTTATACAAGCTCGCTAAGTAGGTTATGTTCTGTTCCTCTGTCTCTCTTGCCTCCAATATATCCTGTGAGAGTCAGTTTCTCTTTAATAAGGTTGAATATACTCTTTAAAAAATGGTGCATCCATCAAATAGAAAGACAAAAACAAAATTTTGGTAAATTCACTTGCATTACTGGAATTTTTAACAATATTTTTTTAGAATACAGTTCTATTTACAGTTTTCACTTGTTTTTCATTTATGTCTTCTGCAATAAACAGCCCAACTCATCCACAGGTGAAAGCCAAAAATAGCTTTACCTTCTAGAACCTTACATGTATGCCTTCAGGATGAAATTTCCATGATACCTTGTCTTCTTACTTCTTTGAAATTTTTGTTACCTTCCAGAGGAAAATTCTTACACCTTCTGGTCAAAATTTTGAACACTCTTTGAAACTATTCACTGGCTCATCTTATATAGATCAGAAAAAGGCTCCAGATGGATATCAACTTCTAAATTTATATGGGTGGGAGCCACCCTTTTGATTGGATGAAAAATACAAGGTGTATTTATTTATTTATTTTTTTTTTAATTGTTATCAGCCAATACAAAGCAGTAAAGCCACTAAGACAATGGATTACAGAGTATGGAAAAATTAGGAACATATTTTTCAACTTTGAAAAAGAAATCACAAACAGTCCACTTGACTGAATTATTTCAGGTGGTTCTTTTTCAGCTAATTCTATATTTAGAAATTTTAACAGACTATTGAATCACATCAAATTTATTTTTTATGAACTGTCTGACTTTCTCTAAAAAGTAAGTGTAGGAGACAAACCTACACTGTTGTAATATTTGTTTATTTATCTACATTTTTTTTTTATTAATCATTTATTTTTAATTATTTTATATTAACTTCTAATAAAAAGAAATTTATACTACAGTATTTTCTTGTATATAATATGGCCTGAGTATAATATGACCCCATGTTTCTGAAGCTAAAAACAGGGAAGACAACTATGGTAATACGACCTTATAGTACAGTTATCCTGACAAAAAGTTGTACCATATTATCCATAAAAATCTCAATGTTGCAGTGATGTGCAGATGTTTGGTGATGTTTGGTGATGTGCAGATATTTGCTTGATTGTCTGCCCCTAAGACTCAAGTAGTGGGCCGTATAAGGCCTTGTACTGTACTGAGAATTGTGAGAAAGGAAGACATTTTAAATATGTAAAAACAGATGAAGCATAAAATAAACACTTTATTCAATTATAAACTAAATTTTTATTTCACTCTTTCATTGGAAATCCTTGCAAATATGGATGCTCAGGACTGTCGCACCCTCTACCCAGCCCCCTTCTGCATGCTACTACACTGTACAATATATATATATATAATAATAAATAATAGTTGGCCACTCATATTCGAGGATACCCATCTACTAGGGCAGCTAGCAACTCCCTCTTGTAGATGCTCGTTCAGGCACATTTTGTGTTTGTTCAACACTCTCAGAGCCAACCTGTGGTTTATATTGCAACTATGCTGAGCAGACCTTAGTTACAGTTTTTGGGAGAGAGAGCGTGTTATTTAGCATGATTAATAATCCGAACAGTGCCAGCACACTCAAACCCTGAGTCACGATGACTTGTGACTTTGTGCTTGCACAGCTATTGACAGTCCCCCAAGTGTTCCGTCTACACAATTTCACTCACAAGGCTTGGGTCAACTTGTGATATAGTTTTCATGCACTTTCCAAAGGTGTCACACACTGGGATCGTTCCCCTCCATGGAACCTCCTTCTTGAGAAATCAACTATAGTGAGATTCACACGCAGGTCTCATGGTCAGAAAGTGAAAATTCTAAACACTCGGCCACACACCCATGTATATATATATATATATATATATATATATATATATGAAGAAATATCGTTCGTCTTATGGTGTTTTATATTTATGGGATAAAGTGCTCAATATCTGAGATAGTGTGTGTAAATATAAAAGTGAACATAGAAGTCAACACTTAGAGGCGACAGTATGTTTCATGCTAGGTGCAATTGTCAGGCCTGACGATTGCATCTAGCAGTCTCTAAGTGTTGACTTCTATGTTCACTTTTATATATATATATATATATATATATATATATATATATAGAGAGAGAGAGAGAGAGGCGAGGGAGAGAGTGGCTTGGTCTCAGTGATTTGCAGAGGTTTGGTAATGCCTGGGGCCAACTCCTTGATTGCATGCCTCTAAGACTCAAGTAGCGGGCCCTTATAGGGCTGAGTACTGAAAAATGTGAGAAAGGAAGACATTTTAAAAATGTAAAAACAGATGAA
Organism: Acanthosepion lycidas; assembly: GCA_963932145.1. NCBI lineage: Eukaryota > Metazoa > Mollusca > Cephalopoda > Sepiida > Sepiidae > Acanthosepion > Acanthosepion lycidas. The sequence goes on along the minus strand of OZ010607.1, from coordinate 69,134,231 downwards.
ACATGAAATAAACATTTTATTCAAATTAAATATAAACTAAATTTTTATTTTACACTTTGACCGGGTTCTCTCCTGATATTGATGCTTGGGGGGGGGGGGTCATCTCACCTTCGGCCCCCACTTTTGCACACTACTGTAATGTTGTACTTATATTTCACAAAAATGTTTAATTTTTCATGATATTAAGAAAATAATAGAAATAAGCTGGACATTTAGCTATTTCATGTTTCTTCTTCTTGTTTCCATTTCAAAACTTATTTTCATGGAAAGGTTTTGTTTGGTTTGGTTTGCTTTACGGCATATCAACCTCACTGGGTTATTTAATACCGACAAGATTTTTATTGCTGCTAATTTTTTTCCTATAAGTGTATTGCTGTTAATATATTTTCTTCAAAAATGTATTGCTAGTAATAATCTATAACTGGTAATAGTTTTTTGTTCCAAAATTAATTGCTGGTAATAATTTTTTACAACAAAAGTATTGCTCTATCTGTCTATATTTCTGAGATGAGGTATTATATACACTATTTACATTATTCAGACTATTGTCCTCATCTTTGTTGCCATATTTATTACAATGTTTTGGCCGTTGTACGCTCTAACCTTCCTCAGGTGGTTGGAACTGAACCCTCAATGACACATGGCACAGTGGATAAAGGCGTTGGTTAGATCCAGTGACAGGACCCAAAGAGTGTGAGTTCAATACCTGGTTAAAGTGGTGGAGAACTTGGAGAGGGGAATTAACAGGAGATAACTGATAGCTGACATCCATTAGACATGGCACGTGGAACTAGAACAGTCTACCCCAGTGAGCGGAATAAAGGGTTCAGTTCGACATTCCAACCACCTGAAGAAGGCCGGAGTGTACAATGGCTGAAACGTAATAAATATGGCGACAAAGATGAGGACAAATAATGTAAATAAGGTATTGCTGGTATTTTAACATATTTTTACACTTCCTTAGTGCTTTGACCCAGTTTGGGGGACTGCCCATAGCTGTGACCCTGACATGGGCCACAACCCCGAATCAAGGTGGACCTGGGAACACCAGCAATTAAGACTTGGTTCCATGCTCCTCAAAACCTACTGATCAGAGGCCTTGCTATTGGATGTAGTTTATCGTCTTACCCAGGATGCAGATGTAGTTTATTGTCTTACCCAAGACAGCAGGGAAAGGTGATTTGTTGTAACATTAATATTGTTATCAAAACACAACAAATTTTTTTAATCAATTTTGTTTCAGTGAATTTCCTATTTCAGACAAAAAAAGGCATTTAATTACATTGATTCCCAAAGCACAAATATTGGCGTTATATCAAATATCCTTCCTAAACAATTGTTATCAACACCTGCCTATTTTGTGTATTATTATGTACCAGCTTAAAAGCTGCCTTATCATGTGGCATTTAAGCTAGCTCCTGCAGAGGGTTCTTGATTCAGCCTTCATCACAATAAGTAGGGAGAAGTAGATATGATAGGCAACAATAAACTATAGAAAAACTCAAAATTGATTGCTGCTTTTACATATTGCTTTAATATTTAAGCTTACCTTTTAAAAGTTCAATGATAATTTTTCTGCTGCCACTTAATTTAAAGACAGTTTGATGTATGTAGGTCCTTACTTTCCATACCAACAATTATTTTTATTTCATCTGGGACTTTTGCTGGATTTCACAATTAATTTTGATTATTCCCAAATTTATTTCCAAGTCATAAAAATTGTTATTGTACATAAAAATTGATAGAAAAATATCATGTAAAAAAATTGCCGAAACGATCGCAGTAATGAAAACTTGTAAATCCAAAATCTCAGGATTGCATGTCTTGATTCGGCCCAAGACACTTTTAATTTGCTCATGGAGTCAAACTGATTTCAAAATTGTATGATAGATTAGGCAATGGCCTCTAGGAGCAAAATTGAAAAAAAGTGTGATATACTGACACACTAACATTTGCATTTATTATATAGATTGTGCTATGAAATTTTTCAGGGAGTTATTCACATTTTGTAAGTGTGGGTGATATTCAAGGTACTTACAAGGAATTCTTTACAATTTAAAAAAAGAAAAGAAAAAATCTGTTTTTGGCTTGTTTATCAGGGTGAGTGCAAATGTTGACCTCACACTTAGAAATAGCGCAACAACTTTTGGGGCAATCACAAAAGTCAGCCCAACCAGAGTGCAATGGAAGGCCCTTGCTCTGGGAGAATTTGGTATGAATATAAATTCTTTTTATTTTGGTGTGAATTAATATTTTGGGATGAATTAATATTTTGGGATACAAAGATACAATTAATGGAATAATTTTTATTTTAATACCTTCTCTCCTTTTTATCATTTGAAATGCTGCGAGGCTTTTACTTGGATGTCTGCTTTCATTAAATCTGTTTTCTGAAGAGATTTTTATTCTTTGTTCAGAAATTTTCTACATGCTGAAAAAGGATCTTTTAAAATGTATATCTTAGCAACTCGAAATCCAAACACTTAATTTCAAGTGATTTTGATTTGTCAGACTGCATGAGTTTCCAGGTGCAGGCAAAGCAGTGATTTATATAAATGCAGTTCATCTGAATTGTTTTTTTTCTTTGTGTGTGTATCACTGTGTCTCTTTTATCAATTCAAGCAGACAATTGGTTTCCTTGACAATAAAAATGTCTCGACAGAGATTATCTTTCAATGAAACTGTTATGGCCAGTTGCCATCTTGTATATGGAAAATAGACATTTTAATAAATGATTTATTTACATCAGTAGACAAGTAAAATATATTTCCTTTTTGGTAGTATTACTTATTAGTAATGACATATCTATATATATATATATATATATATATATATATATATATGTATATTATACATATATTACAGAGGTTTCCACATATTCCATCTTATATACATTGTTTGGTTATTTCATATCAGTCACTTTATATATATATATATATATATATATATATATATATATATATATATATATATATATATATATGTGAAAATATTGTAGAAAATAGGAAAGAAACTGGTTTGGTAAATAATCCAAAGTTCCTTAGTATTTTTGTAATTATTTTTAAAAAATAGTGCTCGATATGAAAGTAGAGCATAAATATAATTATTTATTTAAAAATATGATTCCAACACGCTACATAAGAGGTCTCATGTTTCAAAACAAGAGCCAAAAACTTCAAAATATTTGAATTAACTTTAGTTAAAGTAGGCTCTGTTCCATCTTCAAGCGAAATTTTTTGGGAATGACTTATTTCTGAAGTTTACGAGTTTTAATAGTATGGTCAGAATTGAAATCAAAAATTTCCATGGTAACATCAAGGGCGGATTGTTTGGAATCGGCAGGGGTGGGGTGTTAATAATTTGTATCAGTATAGAGTTACTTTCATAGATGTCGGGTCACGGTAAGGTGGGGGTGGCAAAAATTAAAAGTGTCTTGGGCCGAATCAAGACATGCAATATATATATATATAAATAAAAATATCAATAAGAACACCAGATTATATATCTTACTGTTCTTTCTTTTTATTATAATATATATATATATATATATATATATATATATATATATATATATATATATGGAAGTGGTTATAGTTGTTCCAATGAAAGAAAATTGTATATTTTAAAAAGAAGAGAGAAACCGCAAGTATTTTTGGTTATAACTTGAAAATGAAAGCATTTTATAAAACATACATACAACAAACTATTTCTTATTTAGCAGTTAAAATATTTAATCCTTGAAAATGGCTAAATGTATAACCGAAAGTGCTCGGGTAAAAAAAGAGAACATTCGGACAGTTTTTATATAATTTATCATCCGAAAAGAAAAAAATTATTAGACCAGATGAGAAATTAAAATTATATAAAAAATTAAATAAAAGAACCTTGTCTGTCATATTCAATGAAAATATATATATATATATATATATATATATATAGTTTATGAAAAACTAGGTAATCCATATGGGTAGACCCAAGGCGGATAAAATCCAGAGAGCTCAATCCAGAGCAAATAATTTAAATAAAAACAGATCACTTTAAGGTTCCATGTAATAAATTATTTCACCACAGCCCTTTTAAAGGACTGAGGATCATCAGACTTTACTTCCAAAGGTTGAAACGGAAACCCATATATATATATATATATATATATATATATATATATATATATATATATATACACACACACATGGTGTCCATAAAGTTCGTGTGCACTTTAAAAAATTTATAACTTTATTTGTATTTGTGATAGAAATAATTCGTAAAAAGGATTAGAAAAAAGTAAATCTATATTTTTTAAGGTTTTATTGAAATTTTATTTAAGTTTCCACATGTCCTCCATCATTAGCAATACAAAGGAAAACATTTGCCAACTGATTTACAGTAATGCCTGAAATCACATTAGTTATTTAAGCTATACTTAAAACTAGGTACATTAAACTTTATAACATTTTTTACAGATTATTTCTATCACAAATAGAAATAATGTTATAAATTTTTTAAAGTGCACACGAACTTTATGGACACCCTGTATATATACCAATTGTGATCAAATATAGATTAGAATCTGATAGAATAAGGACCAAATAGGAAATGAATTCTTGAGAAAATGATTCACTTGAATTTTTGTTTTTAAAACAAAAAACTAATAGAATGAAAACCAATTCAACCTTTTACTCTCGTTGTTCTTTTTTTTTTTTTTGTACCTAAAAAATGTCAGTATACAGATTGCTTTCTTTGTTTGGTTCAAAATTCAAACAAATATTATTTGAAGGATTCTGGTACATACAATGCCTGAAACGTGAGTGCAACAATAAAAATGAAGAATAATGTATATAGTGTAAATAATCCTTTTTCATGTTTATTATTATTATCGTTGTTGTGATTATAAATATTCTTGCGATAGTGATGATGGCGATGCAGAGTATTGAGGTTTGCTTCTCCTTTCCAATAGCAGAAGATATCAGAAGCCGATTCCTTTCTGATCAATAACTGAGTTGCTCTTCTGATCGTGTCTTCGGCTTTCTTTCTGCTTGTTCCACTTGTTTGAACAGCGAGCATAAAAATCGATTCCATTTTCATCTTTGAAGCAATTAAACAAAATGGATTAAATACCTCTTTGCAATTATTGATTGAATCTATCAAAAACATAAATAGTAAATTGACGAACAAATTTTTCAACTGCTACATTCGGAGTCGCTTAGAATGTGTAATCACATTATAAAATTTGAAAAAAAGATTATATCGTCATGTCCATAAGAAAATATATAAATAAAAAATTAATTATACTCTCACTGTGTCATGTCCATAAAAAATAAATAAAATTTAATTATAGTTTCAAAAATAATTATAATAAAATAATTATACCAATTATAATTATCATTAATTCACTCTTTCTAAACCAATGAGAATCGACGCCACTTTTCTCCTCTACACACAAACGTGGGACATTCTAACTATCAGACAGGCTGTCAACACGGACATGCCGTCAACATGTGCATCAACAAAAATTTCAGCTCCTTTACATTTTTCAGGCTATAATAGTAACATTTATCTTTTAGAATTCAACACAAATTTGACGTTAAAAAAAAGGAGACTTCTTGTATTTTCTGACTAAATTATCTGGATGTTCATTATACATATCTATAAAAAACATATGATAAAGACTGTATACACTTTACTTATTCTTCATCTTATCCTTCTGTTGGATTCTGATCCATATTTGATCTACATTTGACCCCAAATTCACAATTTTACTCAGCATTACTGTCTCTCATGTCTTCAAAACCACATAACAATCAAATAATAAGACTTGTTTTGTTGTTTCCACATCTGGCTGTTTCTCATTTTTATAAGTATTTTTGTATATATAGATGTTAGAGGGTTTAGAATTATTTACTCAGAGTTATAACTAAAACCCTACAGTATTAAAATACAGGTGCAATTCTTGTCATCCAGTTTTCTTTTTCACTCCTTATCACACCTGCTTACACCCTGCTGGTAGGGTTTAGAATAAATCAACCGTACCAACAAAATTAGCTGCTATTTTACAAGAAGATACATGGAGACTTAGGTATAAACGAGACCTATATCTATGTTTTGAACTTGAGTGTAAAATTAACCAATATTTGCCTTTTGATTCTAGTATACATCAGACCAATGTCTACCATTTTGGCTTTAGTGTAAAACAGACCTATGTCTACCTTTTTAGCTTTAGTATGAACAAGACCCATGTCTACCTTTTTTAGCCATGTGTAAAGCAGACCTATATCTATCTTTTTGGCTCTAGTATAAAGCTGACCTATGTCTACCTTTTTGGCTTTAGTGTAAAGTGGACCTATGTCTACCTTTTTGGCTCTAGTGTAAAGTGGACCTATGTCTACCTTTTTGGCTCTAGTGTAAAGTGGACCTATGTCTACCTTTTTGGTTGTAGTGTAAAGTGGACCTATGTCTACCTTTTTGGCTGTAGTGTAAAGTGGACCTATGTCTACCTTTTTTGGCTCTAGTGTGAAGCAAAACAATGTTTATCTTTTTTGCTTGAGTATAAAGCAGACTTATGTCTACCTTTTTGGCTCTAGTATAAAGCAGACCTATGTCGACCTTTTCGGCTTTTGCATAAAGTGGATCTATGTCTACTTTTTTGGCTCTAGTGTTAAACAGTCATCTGTTTACCTTTGTGACTCTCCTGTAGGCTTCAGTCTTTTTAACTCTAGTGTAATTTGTATATATGTCAATCCTATTGATTCTTGTGTAAATTTAAACCTATGCCTACCTTCTGACTGTAATGTTAATTTTTTAACAGACAAATTGAGGAAGAGAAAACCTTTACAGTTTGACTGAACCCCCCCCCCCAAAAAAAAAAAAAACAAAAAAACAAAGATTTCTACACAGAGTTCTCTGCCTGATTCATTTCCCAAAATCAGAATGAGTGGGCAAACAATTTTCTTTTTTTTTTTTTTTTGGCTTGTTCAGGCTGAGAACTTTTTAAATCTCCTCAGAAGATTTGTTAGAAATGAATGTTTTAGAAGTGAAACAACAGTGACAAAAGCCTCTTCCCACAATGCAAGTGACTTGACTGCACATGATTGTCTGGTAAACATTAGAATTAGACTGTTGCCATCACATCAAAACTATTTTTATGATGCACTCATTATTGCAATGAAAACTTGCAGTAACAATGAAGAAATTAAATAAATAAAAATATCACATGAATAATAAAAAAAAAAAGCTTTCAATTCATATGAAAAATAATTTTCATTCAGAAACATTGCATGCAATGAAAAATAAACAAAAACTGTAATAACGAACCAGAGATATAAGTAAAAGTTATCGTTTCTTGGCTCAGAGGAACAAAGAATCCATTATTGCAACATGCAACAAGTCTTGGAAACAAAGTGAATTAGTTAAAAAAAAAAAAAAAAGAAAAAAAAAGCGCACCTTCTTGACAATTTGTCAGAGGGTAATTTTTATTAAAGAACACTCTTAAAGAAATGTCTAGAATAGCGTCGCAGTCTGCCGACAGAAGCTGTTTCTAGTTTTAAGAAAAAAGTGAATCGGAAAATATTAACTGCAAATCATTCGGGAATAACTGATTGATTTTTTTTTTATTGAGCTCTATTGATCTTGTCTGTATGCTTTGTATCAGATCCTCTTACTTAAGCAAGTGATACCGAATGCTGTATTGGATGGGGTGGATGTGTGGGTGGTGTAATGGGGAGCAGCTTGTAAAGAGAAATCAGCAAACCGAGTTCCAATTCCAGAAGAGTTTGTTGTATTCACTTTTGCACAAATACACTTCGGAAAGGTATGAATTAAACTATTTTCCCATCAGCTATGGATTAAATAGTGGGGATGCCTAAGAAACCAGTCTTGATAGAAAACTCTGAATTCTAAAACAGACTGAAAAGGAACAGGCAGTGTCAGATTACTTTGTATATTTGCTGCCTCTACAATCGTAATTATAGGTAAAGAAACTCATGAGATATTTTATAGCATGTAAAACTCTCCTCATTTGTCACAGTATTATGGAGTTAGGCTAAGTACAAGATATGTGAACTTTGTTTATAAAGCCCTCTTCCTATTTACATTTAATATTATAGTATTATAGAGTTAGGCTGGGAACAAGTCCTGGTAGTCTATGGCATCTGGGTAAATATTAGCCTACCAGATACCTCAACTTTGTATATAAAGCCCTCTTCCTATTTACATTTAATATTATAGTATTATGGAGTTAGGCTAGGAACAAGTCCTTGTAGTCTATGGCATCTGGGTAAATATTAGCCTACCAGATACCTCAACTTTGTATATAAAGCCCTCTTCCTATTTACATTTAATATTATAGTATTATGGAGTTAGGCTAGAAACAAGTCCTTGTAGTCTATGGCATCTGGGTAAATATTAGCCTACCAGATACCTCAACTTTGTATATAAAGCCCTCTTCCTATTTACATTTAATATTATAGTATTATGAAGTTAGGCTGGGAACAAGTCCTGGTAATCTATGGCATCTGGGCAAATATTAGCCTACCAGATACCTCAACTTTTTATATAAAGCCCTCTTCCTATTTACATTTAATATTATAGTATTATGGAGTTACGCTAGCTACAAGTCCTGGTAGTCTATGGCATCTGGGTAAATAGCATACAAAATACCTCAATTTTATATATAAAGCCCTCTTCCTATTTACATTCAATTTTAAAGCCCTCTCATTATTTACATTACCAGCTACCTAAACTATATAAGCCCTTGGCCAGAATTCCCTACTTTCCAGCTGATTGCCATTTGATCCCAAAAGTTTTATTTATTTATCTATACATTTTATTTCCTTTACTTTAGTTGGTAACAGCTCTGGAAATCATACTTCTCAATTTTAAATATTGTCATAAAACTGCCAGATTTTCCAGACACAGATAATATCATTTACAATCCAGTTGACTAAATAGGTACCCTATCCATTTGTGACGGGACCATTGAGCCACAGAAAATAGTTAATACTATTTTGTGGCCTCAGCTTAAGCGTAAACCATTTGGGTAAGTGCTCATTTCTGAAAATTTTATAATCAACCGAGATTTATACAAATTGCAAGAAGTTAGAACTCTTTTGAGTCATTTTGATCAGGAAAGAAATGTTGGGAGAGATTCGTCAAATATATAAATTTATTATATGAACTTGTGGAACCATTGTCATCTTTTTTTTAATCAATTCACCCCATGCAAGGCAGTAAAGACACTAAGACACAAGGTGTTACTGAAATCCAAACTCACATTAGAACAGCAAAAATGCTTTTTTCATAATCCCCAAGATTGCAAAAAGACAAAATTTACTAAGAGCTACAAAGGACAGGAAATTGTGGAGAGCCATGATCACCAATGTCCTGAAGGGACATAGCACATAGAAAAGGAAGAATGAGCTTGTGTAAATCCATGGCAGAAGAAGATTTAGGAGATATGTAATGTGATTGGCCCTGATCTGGCGTCTCGCCTGCAGCCACTATCTCACAGACGCGCTGTCGCCTCTCTCTGTCTCTTCTACAAATACTTTCATGGCAATTGCTCCAATGAGCTGCTTTCCCTGGTCCCCAGTCTCCATGAATACAAGCACCTTACGAGGCTGGCATCCCGCTCTCACCCTTACACTTTAGAAACTTTAAAATGTAGCCGTCTCTTCTACTCCAATAGCTTCATACCTCTCACCTTTCGCCTGTGGAACACCGTTCCCAATTATTGTTTCCCTGATAGCTATAATCTCCAACTATTCAAATGTAATGTCAATCGACATCTCCAGTTACCTTGATCTACACACTACCCTTCCCTTCATCCTTTCTTCTATCACTCCTATCTGCTCTTGCTACAAATCTTCTGCAACCCCCCTGCATCCTAGTGGCCTCATGCCTTGCTCGGGGCGCTAAGCTTAAAAAAACAAAAAAAACAAAAAACATAACAAAAAGATGAAATTTATTAAGAGCTACAAAGGACAGGAAATTGTGGAGAGCCATGATTTTCAACCTTCTGAAGTGGCATGGCACATAAAAGAAGTAAGCTCATGGTTACAATAGCTGAAAAATTATAGTTTTAACAGTGATACCGAGCAAACCAGTTTGAATAAATAAATGTATAAGGAGGTTTTTATTTTTTTTTTGTTTCTGTTTGGTCGTCACTAAGACAATATGTAACAGGATATTGTCCTCAACTTTAAGAAGAATTATTGACATTTCATAGTTTGTTCAGGCAATTGAACTTGTTCTTGGCATTTAATGAAATATGCCAGCTGATCTATTCTTTATCTTTTTTTCCAGGTGTATATAGACATGGCGTATATTTAAAAACTCACCAGTGAAAACCGTCTATTAATTCACCAAACATTTTTTATGGCTTGACTAAAGTAGCAATAAAATAAGATTTTCTTAAGCATAAATTGGGGGGTTGCTTTTCTGACCACCCAGTCTTACCCTTGGGAAAGGTATGAATCCATCTCTTCTCTCCCAGCTATGGGTTAAATAATAAGACTGGTATCTGTCTATATTTCTGAGATGAGGTGTAATTATTTACACTATTTACATTGTTTGGACTGTTGCCCTTTGTTACCATATTTACAACATTTCTTCAGTTCCATGTGCCATGCCTTTTCAGGATGTCTAGGTTATCTCCCTTTACCTGAACTCTCCACGTTTTTGTTGAACTCATAACTCTTTGGGTCAAGTCACTGGATTCAACCAACACTTTTATCCACTGGGCCAGGTCTCCTTGAGGACATCAGTGTATGAATTTTTGAGACTTATAAAATTAATATCTCAGTAATTTTTTTTTTTCTTTTTTTTTTTTACCAGAGCTCATATTGCAATTTTGTTGTTATTATTGCTTTTCTCTATCTCTCTATATTACTGGTTCCCATATTGTATTCATTTCTATGCTTGGCCAGCTTAGGAGATTTTTATGGCATAGCATACGCTAGATCCCTTAAGTTTTTGTATTTTCCAGGGATGTTCTCTGTCTATTATTTCAATCTCATCTCTCAGGGTGGTGGTGATCTCCCTTATCACTCCATATATGGTCAGCTATGCCTGATTTTTCTATTTCCCTTGTGTTACCACTTTACAATGTTCTTGCAGCCTTACCTTAAGGGGACGGCCTGTTTCTCCTTTATATTTCTTACCACAGCTGCATGGGATGGTGTACACACAGTCCTTAGTCATGTTCTCTTCTATGGGTGGGGGTGGGGGTCGCTTACTTGGAAAAGGTATCTGCAGAGTGTTGAACTACTTTTGAAAGTGATCCTGATGTCATATTGGCCACAGACCTTTTGTATTTTTTCTGATAATACGTTCAAGTAGGGTAGGCAGACTGAAGCTGTTTTCTGTGTGTTATTATCCTCTTGTACCCTTCTATCCCAGTTTGTTAGAGCTGCTGCCGTGTAACTGGGGTAATTTTTACATTGTAGTGTAGTTCTTATACTGACCATTTCTTGTTCATATGTCTCTGGGTCACCACTTATGACTTTTGCTCAATGTTGTAAGTAACAGACGATCTCTTTCTTTACAATGTATAGGTGGTGAGAATTAAAGTTTAGATATTGTCCAGTGAATGTTGGCTTGCAGTATATGGATGTCTTGAACCCACGCTCTCATTGAGATATTAGTACAACCAGGAATGTAAGTTTGTTGTTTTCTCATTCCATTGTGAACTACCAATGATCTTATTGAGTTCCCATGGTCCAGTCGTAGCTGGACCTCTTCCTAGTGTGGCCAGAGTATGAAGGTATCATCTACATATCTCAGTCATCAGGTTGGCTTTAGTGATATGGATTCTAATGCCATTTCTTCAAAGTATTCTATGTATATATTTACCATTGCTAGTGAAAAATGGTTACTATTTTATAAATCCCAAATACCTGGCTACTGCAGAGATGAACAAAAACGTGGAGAGTTGAGTTAAAGGGAGATAACTGAGATATCTGGAAGAGGCATGGCATGAGGAACTAGAACAATCTACCCCAATGGACAAAATAAAGGGTTCAGTTTGAAATTCCACTCACCTGAAGAAGGCCAGAGCATACAATGGCTGAAATGTCATGAATACAGCAATAAAGATGACGGCAACAGTCTGAAAAATGTAAATAGTGTAATTAGGTGCCTGGAAAAAAATGGATTGTTATTTCTCTCCAAATTGTTAATTCACTTGCCAAAAAAATAATTCTTACAATCAAAAAATGTGTTTTGGTTTGAAATAACCGACAATGTTGATAAACCGTAAAAAACAAAACAATAAAAAAAAACAAAAAAACAATCCTTAGGTTTCTATATTTTTTATTCATTTCACCCCAGGCAAGGTGATAATGCTACTAAGACGCAGGGGTTACTGGGATTGAAGAGAATGAGAAGACTTTAAAAGGAACTGGAAACTCAATCATAAACAGGAAACCTATGACTACAGATTTATATAATAACTGGGAAAATATATTTAAAGACTGACAGGTGAAAAGCTGTCTTATAAGAGTAAGGACATAACAAGATATACCATCATGTTTTACAAAATTCTTCTTCTTCTATGTTCCTTGTCCCTTCAGGACATAGGCGTTCATGGCTCTCCACAATTTCCTGTCCTTTGTAGCTCTTAATAAATGTTGTCTTTTTGTTATCTCTTCTAAATCTTGTTCCGCCATTCATTTACTCAAATTCATTTTTCTTCTTCTATGTTCCTTGACCCTTCAGGACATAGGCGTTCATGGCTCTCCACAATTTCCTGTCCTTTGTAGCTCTTAATAAATGTTGTCTTTTTGTTATCTCTTCTAAATCTTGTTCCGCTATTCATTTAGTCAAGCTCATTTTTCTTCTTCTATGTTCCTTGTCCCTTCAGGACATAGGTGTTCATGGCTCTCCACAATTTCCTGTCCTTTGTAGCTCTTAATAAATGTTGTCTTTTTGTTATCTCTTCTAAATCTTGTTCCGCCATTCATTTACTCAAACTCATTTTTCTTCTTCTATGTTCCTTGACCCTTCAGGACATAGGCGTTCATGGCTCTCCACAATTTCCTGTCCTTTGTAGCTCTTAATAAATGTTGTCTTTTTGTTATCTCTTCTAAATCTTGTTCCGCCATTCATTTACTCAAACTCATTTTTCTTCTTCTATGTTCCTTGACCCTTCAGGACATAGGCGTTCATGGCTCTCCACAATTTCCTGTCCTTTGTAGCTCTTAATAAATGTTGTCTTTTTGTTATCTCTTCTAAACCTTGTTCCGCCATTCATTTACTCAAACTTATTTTCTTCTTCTATGTTCCTTGACCCTTCAGGACATAGGCGTTCATGGCTCTCCACAATTTCCTGTCCTTTGTAGCTCTTAATAAATGTTGTCTTTTTGTTATCTCTTCTAAATCTTGTTCCGCTATTCATTTAGTCAAACTCATTTTTCTTCTTCTATGTGCCGTGTCCTTTCAGAATGTAGGCCATCATGGCTCTCCACAATTTCCTGTCCTTTGTAGCTCTTAATAAACCTTGTTTCGTCATCCATTTACTCAAGTTCATTCTTCTTCTTTGTGCCATGTCCCTGGACAAACTATGAAATGTCAATAATTCTTCTTAAAGTTGAGGACAATATCCTGTTACATATTGGCTTAGTGACGACCAAACAGAAACAAAAAAAAATAAAAACCTCCTTATAGATTTATTTATTCAAACTGGTTTGCTCGGTATCACTGTTAAAGCTATAATTTTTCAGCTATTGTAACCATGAGCTTACTTCTTATGTATGCCATGTCGCTTCAGGATGTAGGTGATCATGGCTCTCCACAATTTCCTGCCATTTATAGCTCTTAATAAATATTGTCTTTTTGCTATCTCTCCTAAATCTTGTTCCACCATCTATTTACTCAAGCTTATTCTTCTTATTCTATGTTCCTTGTCCCTTTAGGATGTTGGTAATCATGGCTCTCCACAATTTCCTGTCCTTTGTAACTCTTAATAAATTTTCTCTTTTTGTTATCTCTCCTAAACCTCGTTCCAACAACCATTTACTCAAGCTCATTCTTCTTCGATGTGTCATGTCTCTTTAGTAAGTAGGTGATCATGGCTCTCCATAACTTCCTTACCTTTGTTTTTCTTAATAATTTTTGTCTTTTTGTTATCTCTCTTAAACCTTGTTCTGCCATCCATTTACTCAAGCTCTTAGGTTATTTTTGTTTGCACTGTCTTTCTTGCTTTTAATTTATCCTATCAGTATCACATTTTCCAAGCCCTCTTTCCTATTGTGTCCTAGAAATTTCAACTGCTTCTTCTTGATGTTACGTATCAATGGAACTTCCCAGCAATTATGGAGCTTTTGAGTATTGATGGAACTTTTCTTCCTAGCCTTTTGCTTAAAGTAGTGTGGAAAGTCAAAAATCTTGATTACTGATTACTTTCTCTTCAAGTTACATGTGCTATCCATTCTAGTTGTTGCTGCTGTTGAAAGTCCTCAGGTGATGTGGTTTCTGTTATTTGGTATGGTTCTGTTATAATCCAGAATAATGATGATATTTCATCATTTTAAAAACAACTTTTCCACCAGTGATGATTGATGATAAGGATATTTCATCATCTTGGAAATAAAGATAAAAATTTCATCATTTAAAACAACCAGACCAGACCAGAGTAGAGTAGTGTAGCAGTAGTAAAAAGGAACAGTACAAATGTATCACTATCACTCCGTGAAGATCAGCAGTTGACGGTTTCAAATGCTACCCTTAACAATAAAATTCTCGGAACAAATAAAAACTAGTAAGCATAAAGTTTTAAAGAAACAAAAGAGACAACAATACTGAGAACATTTTTAGCATGCACAAAGCCAATATTGTAATTAACATCATGAAAAGAAAAATACACATTCTTATCATTAATGTCAGCACTTGTCTCAAAGTCTTACGGTTTATGTTATTATTGTATGTTTAATTCATTTCCTTTTCAGTAAAATAATAAAGAAAAGGAATCCTCTATTAACTACAAATACATATAACAATGGGGTAACTCACTTTAACTTGTTTTTGCTTGTTCTAAGAATTTTGTTGTTATGGGTAGCCTTTGAAACCGTCAACTGTCAGTCTTCATGAAGTGAAGACAACATGTCTGTGTTGTTCTTTTTACTACTGCTACTCTACTTGGGTCTGGTCAGGTTGTTTTAGATGATGAAAAATTTATCTTTATTTCCAGGATGATGAAATTTCCTTATCATCATTCATCACTGGTAGAAAGATTGTTTTTAGAATGATGAAGTATTGTCATCATTCTGGATCATAACAGTACTTTGTCATTCTGTAGCACCAGTCGATGAAGTTCGATGAAGGATAATCCAGTTTATGACCTACAGGGTTCATTCACTTGATATGATTTTTAATCATTGTTCTTAGTAAGCGGTTGTATTTCACAGACAGTTCAGATATTCCTGAACAGGTTTGGCACCATACATGAGATCTATATGAAAGTCTCATTCTGATGAGGCTATTTAAGGACATGACTCTGAAACACCAGTTCCTGTATGATCACTGAAGTTAAGCAATGTTGACCCTGGTCATTACCTAGATGGTTGACTGTCTGGAAATACCAGGGATAGTAAACTTGGATGTGCAGAGGTGGTGTAATGGATAATGGTTTGGAATTGTTAATCAGAGAGCCGAGTTCCAGTTCCTGTTGGGTTTGTTATATTCACTTATGTGCAAATAGTTTTGGGAAAGGTATGAATCCACCTTGTCTCCCTTCAGCTATGGGTTAATTAGTAACATTTGTATCAGTAAACCATTATTAACTTAAAATAATTCTTACAGACTAAAATATTTTCTAGTTTTAAATAATCTGCAAAGGTGTAAAAAATGAATGAATCATTCAATAAATTGAGAAAATGACTTAAAGTTCGTAGGTTAATCATTTGGTCTTGTGGCAATTCGTGGGGTTGGGCAAAACTATCTCTAATGTAGCTTATTCCATGTTCACTTTCCTTCTATCCTATTGTTGTAACCTAGGGAAGGTTACTGAATAGAATAATCAAACGAAGGGTTGGTTTGGTTTGTTTTATGGCATATCAACATCTATGGGTTATTTAATGCCGACAAAATTTATTTTGCTGGTAATATTTTGTTTTTATCAACAATCTATTTCTGATAATATTTTTTCTTCAAAAGTATATTGCTGGTAATAGTTTTTTTTTCTACAAAAATTTATTGCTGGTAATAATTTTTTACAAAGTATTTCTGGTATTAAAACCTATTTTTACACTTTCATAGTGTTTTTACCACAGTTTTGGGGTTAACTGTTTGCCCATAGCTGGGACCCCAACAGGTTTCAAGGTTAACTGTTTGCCCATAGCTGGGACCCCACCCCTGGCGAGGGTGAACCTGGGAACACCAGCAATTAAGAGGTGGTTCCTCACTCCTCAAAACCTCCTGATCAGAGGCCTTGCTGTTGGATGTAGTTTATCATCTTACCCAGGATGCGGATGTAGTTTATTGTCATACCCAGGACGGTCGAAGGTTGGTAATGAACAATAATACTTAGGACAAGAACAACACATATAAGATTCGCCAGCAGGGCACATAGAAGTAGTAGTCAACTGTTAGAAGTGAGTCAAGTGAATTCTGCAGTGAATCTCTGACTGCAGGATATCTGCCAACTGCTCCACGCAGTCAGATGTCGCACAAGGCCAAATTTAATGTGTGATATCTGAGCCTGTAAGCTCAGCCAAAAATTCCCCGTAGACCCTGAGTAAAACATGTTCGAGTAGCTGTTTCCTGAGACAAGACTCTGCCCTTTGACATAGCCTCGTCTGGGGATCCTCTCTGCCTGGAGAGAGAGTTTGACCAGCATAGCTGGAGATGAATCTCCAACTACAGACCAACATACAGTATTTACTATTGTATTTATGTGAATGGAGGGCATGCCCATTATCATCCGTATGTATGCTGCAACACCTATACTAAAGGTTTTTGAAGAGTTTAGAATTTATTAATTCTAAATTCTGAATTTTGATGATGGATTCAGGGTACGTGCCATCACTGTTTTAACCCCAAATCTAGATGTTGATGGACAGGTGGTTCAGAATTAGAAATCTGTGAGTTGATTTTGGATTCCAGTTGAGCTTGTTACATTTACTTGGAAAGGTATAAATCCACCTCCTCCTCCAGCTATGGGTTAAATAATAGGACTTGTATTTGAAAAAAATATTGCTAGTCTCAAAGATTGTTAACACAAAAAAGAATTATCTTTAGAATCCACAATTTTTTTTTTTGCTTTAAAATAGCCTACAAAGGGTTGATAAATCATAAAAAAAAAAAAAATTAATCCATCAATTCCAATTCTAAACCATAATTTCTGTTTTGGAAAGGTTTATCTTAAGTCAGACTTCTTGGAACACTTGGTAAAAAATGTTGATATTTTGTTCAAAATCGTCCTTATCCCAACTATGAATATTTATATCATTACCAAAGGACACCCCCCACTATCATAATGTTACATCTATATAATAAATGCGAATGTCAGTGTGTCACACTTTTACAATTAAAGGGACACAACTCTCTAACTTTCATTAGCTCATGTAACAGAAATCTTGGATTCCCAAGTTTTCATTCATGCAATTGTTTTTGGTGATTTTTTTTGTGTGTAACTTTTTGCAACCAATTATTTTGTACGATAACAATTTTTATAACTTGGAAAGATATTTGTAAATAATTGAAATTAATTGCAAAAATCCAGCAAAAGTCACCCATGAATAAAAGTAATTGTTTGTACAGAAAGTAAGGACCTACACACATCAAACTGTCTTTAAATTAAGTGGCGGAAGAAGAATTATCATTTAAAAAGTAAGCTTTATTAATGCAGTACTTAAATGTAGTGATCAATTTGGAGTTCTTCTGTAGTTTATTGTTGCCTATCACATACAGCAGCAGTGGACCTTGCAAAAAGAAATCTTTGCCAACAGAGGACCAGATTGCAATCAAAAGAGCCAAGGCTGCAGTAAGGGAAAGAAAGTCCTGTGCAGATGACAATCCAAATCAATTGGCAGCCAGGAGAGCTTCCAATGCTGTGAATTAGGGACTCTCAAACTCCTGGGCAAGCCAAAAGCCCAATCAAGAACCCTCATCAGGTGCTAGCTTAAATGCCATCCTATTGGATGGCATTTAAGCTAGTTAGTTAATAAAATTATGAGGTTGAAATTCAGCAGTGTTTACTTATCAATTTTTCTATCAAAACTGCTATATTTCATCCAGACATGAACAGCTGCCCTATTGTCGACACAACAGCTGTTTGTTTTTTTTATTGCCTTCTTATTGAATTTTTTCTTAACACCAAATGAAAATAGAAGCTGAGAAAATGCTTTATGAGATTTTCTTGCTCATAATGTTTCATTTTATTTCTTTACAAGACCTGCTTCTCTTTCCTTACTTAGTCCTGCATTGTAGCTTATGATTTCAACATCTGACACTTTGTAAAAAAACATGAACTAGGCTCACTATATACTGACACTTCCTCATTGATTTTCCTCTCCTTTATTACTAAAAGTCAGTTTGAGAGTTTCAAATTAAACCTCGTTATACAATTGTTGAGAAGTAGAACTACTTCTTAACAACATAAGATATGCAGGTGACACTGTGTTGATTGGGGACATGGAAAGGAAACTGCAGGAGCTCCTAGAGAGGGTATTAAAGGAAAGCTCGGACGATGATGCAAAAAGATTATCTAGAGCCTTACCTTCTCTTAAGCCCAAACATCAAACTTTATTTGGCATTTCTCTCACCTACTGTTGGAGGCAATTCTGATATCACATGATATCAGAATTAACATTCTTTGATAGATATTTTGCTTATGGATATTTTGCTTCCAATAGATATTTTGCCTCCAACAGATATTATGCCTCCAGTAGATAGTCTGCCTTCAGTAGATATTCTACCTCCAATGTATATTTTGCCTTCAATAGATATTTTGCCTCCAACAGATATTTTGTCTCCAGTAGATATTTTAACTCCAATGGATATTTTGCCTCCAATGGATAGTTTGCCTCCAACAGATATTTTGTCTCCAGTAGATATTTTAACTCCAATGGATATTTTGCCTCCAGTAGATATTTTACCTCCAATAGATATTTTGCCTCCAATAGATATTTTGCCTCTAGTAGATATTTTATCTCTAACAGATATTTTGCCTCCAGTAGATATTTTATCTCCAACAGATATTTTGCCTCCAATGGGTATTTTGCCTCCAATCAGTTGTTAATGATGACTTGCACTAAGCTTTTCCATTTATGATTAGTAAATATAGTTTATACGTGGTAGCAATTTAAAACTTTTAAAATTCTATAAATCATTCTAAGGAGCTGCCTAGTCCTCACATGCCAGTCTTGATAATCCAAAAGCATCTCTGTGTTCTTGTGAGTGACAAATTATATTCCGCCCTACAACACCTCCCTCACAGATGGGATGTGACAAGCCCCCCCCCATCACTACCTCATAGAAAGTGCTCGGATAAACTCCATTCCTTGGTTCCTCCAGTTCTAATCTTCACGGTTAGGGCCTGCCATACCACTTACATGGAAGCAAACCACCCTCATTCCCTCCATATTCCATTGGTGGGAAGTAAGTTCCACTAAAGCAACTTCATTCTGTGAATCATGTGGAACTGACTCCCAAGAAGATGTTTCCTTGATCACTATAATCTTAACCTGTTCGCCTAAGATTAACTGTTATCAATCTGCATAAACTGTGCCTCTTACTCTATAACCCACTACCTTGTACAGGGTGAACCACACCATAAAAAAAATATGAGCTACCATTTTCTCTTGACCACCTTGATCTAATGAAATTTGTTGTAAAGAGAACCTGGGTATGATGACAAAACTACATCCAGCAGCAACGCGTCTGTTCAGGATATTAGAAGTTTTGAGGAGTGTGGAACCACCTCTAAATTGTTGTTGTTTGTAGGTTCATCTTAACTGAGGTGGTAACATCTGCTAGGGTCACAGTTATGAGTTAATGATTTTACTATAAAAATGCATTGAAAATCAGGAAGAAGGGGATTGTCAATGGTCAAGAATGAATGCAAACATTATTGATAGAATAGGACTATTATATGTATAATGTAAATGCATTGCTAATGATTTTACTATAAAAATGCATTGAAAATCAGGAAGAAAGGGATTGTCAGTGGTCAGGAATGAATGCAAGCATTACTGATAGAATAGGGCTATTATAAGTATAATGGAAATGCATTGCTAATGATTTTACTATAAAAATGCATTGAAAATGAGGAAGAAAGGGATTGTCAGTGGTCAGGAATGAATGCAAACATTACTGATAGAATAGGGCTATTATATGTATAATGGAAATGCATTGCTAATGATTTTTACTATAAAAATTTATAAGGCTAATATATGTATAATTCAAAATTATTATAAATGTATCTGTTGATGCTTATCAAGCTGATAGTGTTTATTTTAACGTTGCTGAAAAGTTCTCAGCCTGACTAAAAAGGAATTAAACAAGAAAATTTCTGGGTTTTGGCCAGTTTTTGAGAAGTGTGCTGGGCTGAGAACTTTTCAACATTCTCTTGTAATATTTTGAATTCTGATGGTTGAAAATGACACTAATTTCCATAATGATATCATGCTTTAATTAAAAGCCATTCTAATAAAAATTTCTTTTTCAAATTGGATCAAACGGAAAATAATTGGAAGACGCTGGAAAAAGATCTCAAAAGATGAGGCAGTCATCATTTGATTGTTATTTTGAGCTTTGTATCATCAAAGCTTGCAGCCAGTTCTCTAGCATTCCAAATAATATTTGAGATTTTACAAGCATTTTTCTTAAAGGCACCTTTTTTTTTTGAAGTGGATATATCGTTACTACATATTATTTCATATTAATTATATATATATATATATATATATATATATATATATATATATATATATGTAAGAAAATATATAGATATAGATCCGACAGTATGAAGTATGTTTTTTCCGTATATTTTTCTTCATATATATATATATATATATAGTTATAGTTATAGATAAATGGCTTGATGCAGATTGTTAATATATATTGTTTAATATTGATTCTTTGAAAGCAAAACTTGAGCAAATGAGCTATAATGATCAGTTTCTATCAAAGATGTCTAAGTAAATGCCTTATTCCCAATCCTTAAGTTATTGAAAAAAGCTGGGTTGTAATTTGTTTTGTGATTGCTCACTGTTTAAGACACTTGACTGAAACCAGAAAGGCCAATCGTTCAATACTCAAAGCTGTATAAATCAAGCTTCTAGATTGCTGTGAGTCATTTTTAAAATTTAAACATTGAGTTCACTCCTAATTTTGTTGTTTGAAGTAATGCCCACCAGGTGGAGCTAGTGGTTTCTAATTTGCATAGATGATGTATTTCTGTAATTAGCCAATCATATTTTACCACCTTGTTATGTAACATTCCCTGTAGGGGTGGGCTGGGGGACTTACATGAACGAGGAAGCCATATTTGATGAAGAAGTGGACAGTTAGCAGTAGTATCCTTTGATGACATTTGGAATGTTTCGTTTTAAACTCCATTCAAGAAAAATAGTATTTGATTCTGTTTTGAGAACGGGCATATCAGTGCGCATTTAAAAAAAATGAAGGAATTGGCTGATTTTGGTGTCTTGATTCTAACAATGATTTTTGTAATACCAAGTTTCACACAATACAAAACTCAAAGTAGAGGGTTATTAGGTTGGTGCAAAAATAATGACGTTTTCTCACATAGTAACATATGTGAGAAAACGACATTATTTTTGCACCAACCTAATACCTTATTATTATTATTATTATTATTATTATTATTATGTATCACTCAATACAAAGCTCAGTGTGTAACTTAAGGTAGAGGGTTATTTATTATTATTATTATATACTAAGGATGACCCAATACAAAGCTCGAGTGCCACTCATGGTAGAGGGTTATCTATTATTATTATTATTATTATTATTATTATTATATACTAAAGATCACTCAGTACAAAGCTCAAGAGTAATTTGAAGTAGAGGGTTACTTATTATTATTATTATTATATACTAGAGATCACTCAGTACAAAGCTCAAGAGTAATTTGAAGTAGAGGGTTACTTATTATTATTAATATTAATATTATTATATACTAAAGATCACTCAGTACAAAGCTCAAGAGTAACTCAAGGTAGAGGGTTACTTATTATTATTATTATTATTATTATTATTTTTTATTTTCTTTGATTTCTGGCGTTTACACATTTCTTTCCGGATCCCATCCAGGGACGTAAGGGTAGAAATGGCATCATGACACTTTCCACAGACAAAAAAAAAAAAAAAAAAAAAATTACATAGATAAAGCCCTTCGTAAAGTGTGGGCTGTACTTGTCAGAACAATTTTTTTATCTCCTTGAGGCATGGATTTCCAGGAATCCCTTCAATCTTTTCCAACCAGTCCTAGGGCTCCAACTACAAAATGGATTGTTGATGTTCCCATATGCCACAATTATTATTATTATTATTATTATTATTATATACTAAAAATCACTCATTACAAATCTGAAGAGAAACTCATGGTTAAAGGTTACCTATTAGTATTATTATTATTCAATACAAAGCTCAAACTCCAGCTTTTGTTATTCCTATTTCCTTTCCAATTTCTGTGTTACACTTTCCGACATCTATTTTTACACAATCCAAGTCGTTGAATTTCTGTAATGACCTTGTCTAACAGAACAATATCTGTTGCTTCCAGTTTCCTCATCATGTCTGAGGAGATTGTCCAGCATTCACTGCCATGTTGGAGATTTAATATTAGATCACAGTTGAGCATTCTACTTTTTTTGCTAAGGACATTTTTCTTTATCAATACCTTCTCCAAAAAATGTTTTTATAATGCAGTTGAATTTTGACCTTTCTTATAATGTAAAAGCATAAATTACTAAAATCACTAATTTTTTTAACACCATTTTCAGTTCCACCAGTTCAAACTTTTATAGCGAGTACGACACTAAAAATCATAACAAAATATAAACTGTTATACACTATTATATCATATCTATGCTGGAAGACAGTGTGAATCCATGTCTGCAGTAATAAAAAAAAGCAACTAATCCGCTGATTACTCAGTAATTGGCCGATAATTTTGGGCTAATTGATCTGTAATCAGATAATTTACTTATCAGTGAAGCCCTAATTTACACAGACACACACACATTCACTTTATTTCCCAAAATGCAAAAAAAAAAAAGTCAAGTGCCATACGTGATACATGCTTGGGCCATCATGTCTCTTTTGATTCCCTACTAGGCAGACAATTTCATACAGTAGGCTGCCATTCTGTGATCGACTGGACGCCAACCAAAGCTAAAGGATTCAGTCTGTCCTGCTATTCAACCCATAGCTGGGGGAGGGAGGAGAGATGGATTCAAGGGTATTTCCATATAAGTGAATATGATGAATCTGACTGGAATTCAAATTCTGAGCTGCTATCCATTACATCCCACTGCATGTGGATGTGTGGGTAGTAGTATGAAGGATAACGGCTCAAAATGAAAAATCGTTCAGCAGACACAAAACCAACCAAATCTGTATTTGTTTATGGATATTTGAAAAATTTTCCTCAAATAATATCCAGAAAAAGAAAATTATTTTTCCATTAATAAAGCAGAACCAGTTCTTTAAACCACATGTGAAAAATGAACAATGAGTGATTAGTACAGTAGGTCACTGTCACAGCGTTAGTACCCTGCGGTATTCAAACACCCCAATGAAAATAAATTTGGTATGAAATAAATTGGTAAAAAATTTATCTTTTTCTTTTTTATTAATGTTCACTTGATACAAAGC
This sequence comes from Acanthosepion lycidas, assembly GCA_963932145.1. NCBI lineage: Eukaryota > Metazoa > Mollusca > Cephalopoda > Sepiida > Sepiidae > Acanthosepion > Acanthosepion lycidas. The sequence goes on along the minus strand of OZ010607.1, from coordinate 69,110,399 downwards.
CCAAGAGCCACTCAATGTAGAGAGTTACTGTGTGGAGTTGTATGAGTCTAAGAAAGAGTAAGAAGTGAAGTTTTGGAGGCTATGCAGGAAAGATGATAAATTCTAGGCATGGAAATGTGAATATTTAATTAATAAATAACATTTCAGAGTTTAGTCAGAGACATTAGAAGTATAGTGTGGAGGGTGACTTTAGAAGGAATTTGAAACCCAATTCTAAACAGAAAACAAGGAATAAAACACAACTCCTGTTTGAAAGATCGAGGAGGAGTGTGAATGGAACGATAGGCAAATTTATCTACTTCTGTTGGTGGAGAGAGAAAAAAAAATTTAATTCGTAAATAAAATTTCAGAGTTAAGGAGTGGACATTAAAAGTATAGAGTTAAAGTAGACTTTAAAAGGAAACTGAAACTCATTCTTAAACAGGAAACAAGGGATAAACCTCGACTTCTGTTCAAAAATCCGGGGAAGAGTGTGAACTGGGTGATAGGCAAACCTATCTACTCCAGTTATTAAAAATGAAAAAAAAGAATGCTTTTATCTTGAAAATCAAATTAAAAGGCTAATATTAAAAAATGAATGTCCAAGTTTTGAAAATTCAAAAATAGGTTTCATTTTATTTTCACTTTGATCTTTTAAAACAATTCCTAATCACTCTGACTACTCTTCAACTGTTTTTTTTTCCCCATTCCCAGCAAGGAACAAGATGGTTGCCATGATTTTGTATGCATTTCTACCACAATTACCGGCTTTACTTTACGGTCATGTGCTTGTAATTCACACAAATATTACGACTGAAACAAGAAACTCCTTGTAGCTACTTGGCTAATCGTGAAAATTTAACTTGCCCCCATGAAGATGAAACATTTTGTGCAGTGTTTAAATACCCAACGATAATTTTTTTTTTTTAATCATTTCACCCCAAGCATTGTGATAATGCCACTAAGACGCAGAAGGATACTGGGAGTGAAAGAGAATGAGTAGACTTTAGTGAGGAGAAAGGACACTAAAAGAACAGGTTTCAAGAATACAGAAGACTGGGATTTGTGTTACTTTTCAATTTTTGAAGATTGTTGGTAGCAAGGAAGCAAGAATAAACATGAACAAAACAAAAAAAGGCTTTGTTTTGAAAAATCAAAAATTGAAAGGCCAATGTTAAAAAATGAATTGTCTCAAAAATTTTAAAATGCTTAATTTCAAAAATTTTAAAATGTTTAATTTAAAAAATTTTAAAATGTGTCATTTTATTTTCAGTTTTAAAACAATTTATGATCGTTCTGTTCTTTGTTCACATTGCAAGACCATCTGGTCTTTACGGTCACATGTTTGTAATTTGCACAAATATTATGACTAACACAAGAAACTCCTTGTAATTACTTGAGATATTCATAAAGCTTTATGCTACTAAGAGGGTGTTAAATAATTTTTTTTTTAATTGATCTGTCAATATGTAGTAATTCTGGGGGATCAGTTTATTACTTACTAACATTAGAAAACCGATCCCCCACTTTACGAACAGTCTAATCTTATATTACTGTTAGTTTACAGTCTCATGTTTGCAATTTGCACAAATATTATGACTAAGACAAGAAACCCCTTGTAGCTAATTGACAATTGAGATATTCAGAAAGCTACTAGACTAATCATGAAAATACAATGTGCCAATTGATCAATATTAAGAGAAAATATTTTATTGGGTGTTTAAATCGTTTACGGTATTAACAGAGGATTAAAATTATAGTAAGATTTAGTATCTTACATATTTATAAGTCAACCATGTTGTCTTTGCTTCAAATATTGCTACCACATCTGGTCTGGTGCTCCTGCTATATATTTAGAGATTCTTGATAAAATCCAAAGAGGAATCTGCAATGTTTCTCTCCAGAATCTATCTTAAATATTTATAAGTCTACCATTCATCCATGCTTTGAATATTGCTGCCACATATGGTCCAGTGCTTCTGCTATATATTTAGAGATTCTTGATAAAATCCAAAGAGGAATCTGCAATGTTTCTCTCCAGAATCTATCTTAAATATTTATAAGTCTACCATTCATCCATGCTTTGAATATTGCTGCCATATATGGTCCAGTGCTCCTGCTATATATTTAGAGATTCTTGATAAAATCCAAAGAGGAATCTGCAATGTTTCTCTCCAGAATCTATCTTACATATTTATAAGTCTACCATTCATTCATGCTTTGAATATTGCTGCCACATATGGTCCGGTGCTCCTGCTATATATTTAGAGATTCTTGATAAAATCCAAGAAGAATCTGTTATTTATCATGACGTGGCATCTTGGTTTCAGTCACTGATGAACTTTCCTCTTTGGTACGTAGACTTTACGAATTCAGTATGAAGTGCACTACAAGATTGGCAACAAGGTCTCATCGTTTTATAGTTGAAATGGCTAGATGGAACCGTATGTTCTATGCTAGCAGTTTCCCCTCTCACACTTCTCACTTGTGGAATCTTCCAGATTCTTGATTCCCAGTCAACTTTGATCTTCAAAAATTTAAATGCAATCTCAGTCATTATCTTCTGTATTAATTCTTGTTCTTTTATTGTTCTATCTCCTTAATAGTGTATTTTTTTATCATATTCTCTAATATTCACTAATGTTGTCTTAATGACTTTATTGCCTAGCTTCAGGTGAAATGATTAAAAAAAAAGTAATTCTAGAGGATCAGTTTGTTACTTAATAGAAAATCAATCTATCATATCAACTCCAGTAGAATCTTATATTAATACTAGCTTATAGCCATGTGCTTGTAATTCACAGAAATATTACGATTAAAAAAAGCTGATGGAGATGTTCAGAAAGCTACTTAACTAATAAGGAAACTATAACTTGCCACTTGCTAAATATTAAGGGAAAATATTTTGTGGGGAATTAAAACAGCCATCTATGTTTACTAGTGCGGTATGATTATTTCACACATTAATTGGATTCTGTTCTTAACACATTCAAGAGAAATTTGCTGCTATGTAGAGTTCATTAAAGCTTACTGTTGTGGAATTTTGGATTGTATCAAACAATTTTACTACAATATGTATAATGTAAATGCATTGCTAATGATTTTACTATAAAAATGCATTGAAAATCAGGAAGAAAGGGATTGTCAGTGATCAGGAATGAATGCAAGCATTACTGATAGAATAGGGCTATTATATGTATGATGGAAATGCATTGCTAATGATTTTACTATAAAAATGCATTGAAAATGAGGAAGAAAGGGATTGTCAGTGGTCAGGAATGAATGCAAGCATTACTGATAGAATAGGGCTATTATATGTATAATGGAAATGCATTGCTAATGATTTTACTATAAAAATGCATTGAAAATGAGGAAGAAAGGGATTGTCAGTGATCAGGAATGAATGCAATCATTACTGATAGAATAGGGCTATTATATGTATAATGAAAATGCATTGCTAATGATTTTACTATAAAAATGCATTGAAAATGAGGAAGAAAGGGATTATCAGTGGTCAGGAATGAATGCAAGCATTACTGATAGAATAGGGCTATTATATGTATAATGGAAATGCATTGCTAATGATTTTACTATAAAAATGCATTGAAAATGAGGAAGAAAGGGATTATCAGTGGTCAGGAATGAATGCAAGCATTACTGATAGAATAGGGTTATTATATGTATGTAATGTTTCACAGTAGATATAAAAATAGTTAAAGTTTTTACCCACTGTTCAACCAGTGGCTGGGCATTAAGTCATTCTTCTCTACCACCGGTAAATTGGTGCTCAAGGTGAAGGAGAGTTAATATTATTGTTATTATTATAAACTAGCATAAAAGCTGCCATATTGAGTGTCATTTAAGCTAGCTTCTGCAGTGGACTCTTGATTGAGCCTTCATCACAATAGGTAGGAAGTAGTAGATGCGAGAGGCAACAATAAACTACAGAAGAACTCAAAATTGATCGCTGCATTTAAGCATTGCATTAATATTTAAGTTTACTTTTTAAAAGTTCAATGATAATTTTTCTGCCACCACTTAATTTAAAGACAATTACGTAGGTCCTTATTTTCTGTACAAACAATTATTTTTACTTCATGCGTGACTTTCGCTGGATTTTGCACTTAATTTTGATTATTCCCAAATTTATTTCCAAGTTATAAAAATTGTTATTGTACAAAAAAAATTTCTCACAAAAAATCATGTAAAAAAAACTCACAATTGAAAACATTTGCAGTAATGAAAACTTGCGAAACCAAAATTTCAGGATTGTGGGTCCAGATCTGGCCTGGAATGTTTTTAATTTACTCATGGAATCAGCCTGATTCCAAATTGGTATGATATGTTGGGTTATGGCCTCTAGGAGTAAAGTTAAAAAGTGTGACACAGTGACACATTGACATTCACATTTATTATATCGATAAAAATTTTCACTTTGATCTTTTTTAGTGGAAAGTTTTAAATTATTGCTTTTTTCATAAGAATTGAAAAAAGCATTTATGATAAACTCATAGCTAAAAATACGAGCATGAATCAAATTGTTAATTTAAAAATAATCCTATAATTAATTTTGCCACTAGTACGCAGGGGGTTACAGGGAGTGAAAGGGAAAGAGAAGACTGAAAATAGGGAGGATTGAGGAAAGGACAAAAGATGAACGGGAATGACACTAGTACGCAGGGGGTTACAGGGAGTGAAAATGAAAGTGAAGTCTGAGAATAGGGAGGATTGAGGAAAAGACAAAAGATCAAAGGGAATGCCACTAGTACGCAGGGGGTTACAAGGAGTGGAAGTGAAAGAGAAGATTGAGAATAGGAAGGACTGAGGAAAGGATAAAAGATGAAAGGGAATGCCACTAGTACGCAGGGGATTACAGGGAGTGAAAGTGAAAGAGAAGACTGAGAATAGGGAGGATTGAGGAAAAGACAAAAGATCAAAGGGAATGCCACTAGTACGTAGGGGGTTACAAGGAGTGAAAGTGAAAGAGAAGACTGAGAATAGGGAGGATTGAGAAAAAGACAAAAGATCAAAGGGAATGCCACTAGTACGCAGGGGGTTACAAGGAGTGGAAGTGAAAGAGAAGATTGAGAATAGGAAGGACTGAGGAAAGGATAAAAGATGAAAGGGAATGCCACTAGTACGCAGGGGGTTACAGGGAGTGAAAGAGAAGACTGAGAATAGGGAGAATTGAGGAAAAGACAAAAGATGAACGGAAACCCCACTAGTACGCAGGGGGTTACTGGGAGTGAAAGAGAAATAGAAGAATGAGAATAAGAGGGGATTGAGGAAAGGATAAAAGATGAACATGATTCAAGAAGATGGCGATTGATGTTGTATTTAAACTTTTGAAGATTGTAGTTATCAGGCAAGCAAGGAAATAGAAGGGTGTTGCACAGGTAGGTAATGCGAGAAAAGAAACTCTTGGAGTAGAAGTGGCAGTTGCATTTAGCTTTTTCAGCAGTTAGAGGGTGGGACCCAGATGCCAATCTAGTAGCATGCTTGAATTCATGTAGTTGGGGCAACAGGTAAAAATGACTGTCGGAACAATTGCCATGAAAATATTTATAAAGAAGACAAAGTGCCTCAAGTTGAGATGCCTAGTCAAGATTGATTACATTTCAGACTCTTTGGATTTTGTCCAGAACCTTGAGATGTATAGCAGGGAGCATTAGACCAGATATGGCAGCAGTATTCAGTGTACAGGCAAATGGTAAATTTGTAAATACAGTGTATATATATAGCGGATATAAGAGAGATTTTCTCTGGTCCCAAATTAGAGCCTTACTTACCTAAAGAAAATAGACCAAACCTGGATATAAGAGACTTCTTCTCTGGTCCCGACAACTCTCTTATATCCGGGTTACACTGTAACAGGCTTTTTCCTCAGATCATTATCAGTGTGTTTGCTTCCTAGTGGGTGGGCTATATGTGTGGCCTTGTGGCAGACTAAGCTCATTAAAAAAAACAAATAAAATGACAACTAGATGCAACCTCTTTACATGACAAGCATGTCGTCAGTCACAACTAATTTCATGAAAATCTTTAATTTTGCTAATTTGTTAATAGCATCTGTTTTTATAAAACATCTTTTCAGAAAAGATGTTTTATGACCTTATCATTTGGAAGTGCTATTTTGAAGTTGGTGCACAGAGCTGTAAAAAATTAAGGTCTGTTTTTGTCATGTGATCTGTGGATGTTGAAGTGAGCCCTTCTGCTTTTGAATTGAAGAATTTGAGTTCTGACAACATCATTAGTCACTGGGCAGTGCCAGGTTACCTTTCTCCATACACCCATTGATAACATTTGGCTTCTTATTCAGGTCAAAGTGAAACTTGTTTATCTGTTGAAGTGCAAATTTCATTCTTCAGTTATTTTCTTAAAGCACATCATTCTGAAA
>OZ010607.1:69071523-69099023 GCA_963932145.1 Acanthosepion lycidas | reverse complement strand
ACCTACCTAATGAGTTTGTGTAAATGGATGACAAAACAAGGATTGGGAAGGATAGTAAGGAGACAAACATTGCTCAGAGCTACAAATGATAGGAAGTTGTGGAGAGCCATGATCACCTACCTTACAAGTTTTTGTAAATGGATAGCAGAACAGGGATTGGGAAGGTTAGTAATGAAGCAAATATTGCTTAGAGCTACAAAAAATAGGAAGTTGTGGAGAGCCATGATCACCCTACCTAATAAGCTTGTTTAAATGGATAGCAGAATAAGGATTGGGAGGAATAGAAAGGAGACAAATATTGCTTAGAGCTAAAAAGGATAGGAAGTTGTGGAGATCCATGATCAACCTACCTAATGAGCTTGTTTAAATGGATAGCAGAATAAGGATTGGGAGGGTTAGTAAGGAAGCAAACATTGCTTAGAGGTACAAAGTATAGGACGTTGTGGAGGGCCATGATCAACCTATCTAATGAGCTTGTTTAAATGGATAGCAGAATAAGGATTTGGAGGAATAGCAAGAAAACAAATATTGCTCAGTGCTACAAAGGGATTGTGGAGATTCGTGATTGTTCATGTCCTGAAGGGCTATGACACATGAAAAAAGGTGAGAACTAATTTTATTATTTAAGATATGAGAACGCTGTTCTGAATGATAGTTTTGAGGTTATTCTATAGTCTTCTAATATATTAATTCTTTTTATTTTCCCTTGGGCATGTCCAGCCCTCAAGGCACTTAACCTTTCACTGTTCCCCACTTCTCTTGGTGGACCTGGTATATAGATACACTGTGTATGATAGGTCTTTGACCTTCAATCATTTGTCATCTGGGGCAAGAAATGACTTGAGAATGCCTCCAAAACGAAACTGCTGCCTTTTCATCATCCTATTGATGTTAACAGGTTGTGTGCTTGCATGTATTTTATGTGGGTGTGTATTCATTATGTAAGCAAAGGAGATAGAAATATACAAAAAGTTGAACATCCTGGGTATGATGATAAACTACATCCATGTCCTGGGTAAGATGATAAATTACATCTGATATCAAGGCCTTTGATCAGGTTTTGAGGAGTGTGGAACCACCTCTTAACTACTGGTCTTCTCAGGTTCACCCTGACTCAGGGTGGTAGCACCTGTCAGGATCCCAGTTATGGGCAAATAGTTAACTCCCCCAAAAAGGTCAAAAAACTATGAAAGTGCAAAAATTGGTTTTAATACCATCAATACTTTTTTGGAAAAATTTGAGAAAAAAAAAAAAAATGTTACCAGCAATACATTTTTGAAAAAGGAAATATTACCAGCAATAAAAATCTTGTCGGCATTAAATAACCCATTGAAGTTTGATATACTGTAAAACAAAACAAAGAAAAAGTTGAGTTTCTATTACAGACATTTATGCTTTTTATGGTGACTAGTGAAACAAAGTTTTCAATGTCTCTTTGGTAGTCCGTTTTCCTTTTGTGTTCAGGTGTAAGTTAGGTTTGATTTGGTTTATTTTATTTTACAGCAGTGGATTATTTAATGCCGATAAGATTTTTAGTTTAGATTCATTTCAATAGAATATGTATAGTTTTATTTTTTCCAAAAATGTATTGCTGGTAATATTTTTCTTTTTGTTTTTTTCAAAAATGTGTTGCTGGTAATATATTTTTTTCAAAAAATGTATTGCTGGTAATATATTTTTTTTAAAAAATGTATTGCTGGTAATATTTTTTTTTTCAAAAATGTATTGCTGGTAATATTTTTTTTTTCAAAAATGAATTGCTGGTAATATTTTTTTTTTCAAAAATGTATTGCTGGCAATATTTTTTTTCAAAAATGTATTGGTGGTAATATATTTTTAAAAAAAATGTATTGCTGGTAATATTTTTTTTTCCAAAAATGTATTGCTGGTAATATTTTTTTTTTCAAAAATGAATTGCTGGTAATATTTTTTTTTTCAAAAATGAAATGCTGGTAATATTTTTTTTAAAAAAATGTATTGCTGGTAATATTTTTTTTCAAAAATGTATTGCTGGTAATATTTTTTTTTTCAAAAATGTATTGCTGGTAATATTTTTTTTTTCAAAAATGAATTGCTGGTAATATTTTTTTTTTCAAAAATGAATTGCTGGTAATATTTTTTTTTTCAAAAATGAATTGCTGGTAATATTTTTTTAAAAAAAATGTATTGCTGGTAATATTTTTTTTTCCAAAAATGTATTGCTGGTAATATTTTTTTTTCAAAAATGTATTGCTGGTAATATTTTTTTTTCCAAAAATGTATTGCTGGTAATATTTTTTTTTTCAAAAATGAATTGCTGGTAATATTTTTTTTAAAAAAATGTATTGCTGGTAATATTTTTTTTTCCAAAAATGTATTGCTGGTAATATTTTTTTTTTCAAAAATGAATTGCTGGTAATATTTTTTTTTCCAAAAATGTATTGCTGGTAATATTTTTTTTTTCAAAAATGAATTGCTGGTAATATTTTTTTTTCCAAAAATGTATTGCTGGTAATATTTTTTTTTTCAAAAATGAATTGCTGGTAATATTTTTTTTAAAAAAATGTATTGCTGGTAATATTTTTTTTCAAAAATGTATTGCTGGTAATATTTTTTTTTCAAAAATGTATTGCTGGTAATATTTTTTTTTCAAAAATGTGTTGCTGGTAATATTTTTTTAAAAAAAATGTATTGCTGGTAATATTTTTTTTTTCAAAAATGAATTGCTGGTAATATTTTTTTTCCAAAGATGTATTGCTGGTAATATTTTTTTTTTTTTTTTAAATGTATTGCTGGTAATTTTTTTTTTTTTTTTCAAAAATGTATTGCTGGTATTTTTACTATAAAAATCTATTTTTATTCTTTCATAGTGTTTTGACCCCAGTTTAGGGGTTCACAATTTGCCAATAGCTCTTGATAAGTTTTATCTTTTTGTTATTTCTCCCAAACCGTATTCTACCATCCATTTATTGAAGCTCATCTTTTATGCTGCTTTTCCTTGTCTCTTTTACCACAATTTGTCCTGTGAGAATCAAGGTTTCCAATCCCTTTTTCCTCATTAAGTGTCACAGAAATTTGAACTGTCTCTTCCTGATGTTGAGTATAAGTTTCCTTTTTGTTTCCAGTTTTTCCAAAACCTTCATCATTGCTCACATATTCAGTCCATGCTATCCTCAGCACCTTTCTGTAGAAGCACATTTCTCATGCTTCAAGTCTCTTCATTTTTTCAGGAAAACTGTCAGTGTCCAGCATTTGTTTCCATACAGGAAGACAGATATCACATAACAGTTCAATACTCTTTTCTTTGTTTCCAATGAAATTTTCCTGTCTCTTAATTCTCTGCTTAGCTTTTGAAATGCATCTTTGACTGTCCCAATACATCTTCAGATCTTTAGGTAGGCATCATTTGCTATGCCAATGCACCTTCAGATTTCAGTGTAACACTTTTCATCCTCTGTTAGAACACTGCCCAGATATTTAAATTTCTCTACTTATTCGATTTTAGTATTCTCAATTTGTAATTTGCATTTTGAGCTCATCCTTTTGATAATTTTCAGTTTTCAGTTTTATTATCAATGAAAATTGAAGACAAACAAATGGAAATTTATTATTTTTGCTTTTATGGAGTCTCTGCTTTCTTTAAAATGTCATTTTATTTTATATTTTTCAGTTTTATTTTCAAAATGCGTTGAGTTCTACGCCCCTTCAATTCCACTGGAACACAACATGTAACTGGAGTATTTAGTGTTTCTTTTGCTATGAAGAGCCAAGCTCTCTTGAAATAAAGGTAAGTGAAATGTCTTGGCTGGCATTCTTACCTCTACCTCTTGAACGACTTTATGTCCCATCAACAGCAAATAGGCATTTTTCCTTTTTTCATTTCATCCCAAGCAAGGCAATAAAGTCGCTAAGATGCAAGGGGTTACTGAGTATAAAAGAAAATACAATATTAAAGAGAGAGGACAATAAAAGAAGAGGAATTAAGAAGACAGAAGGTAACAATTGACATTGCATTGAAATTTTTGAAGATCAAAGATGACTGGAAAGTAAGAAGAGTGAAAGAGAATTAGAAGACTTTAGTGAGGGGAATGGACAATAAAAGAAGAGGAATTAAGAAGACAGAAGATAACGATTGACATTGCATTGAAATTATTGAAGATCAAAGTTGACTAGAAAGTAAGAAGAGTGAAAGAGAATTAGAAGACTTTAGTGAGGGGAAAGGACAATAAAAGAAGAGGAATTAAGAAGACAGAAGATAACGATTGACATTGCATTGAAATTATTGAAGATCAAAGTTGACTAGAAAGTAAGAAGAGTGAAAGAGAATTAGAAGACTTTAGTGAGGGGAAAGGACAATAAAAGAAGAGGAATTAAGAAGAGAGAAGATAACGATTGACATTGCATTGAAATTATTGAAGATCAAAGTTGACTGGAAAGTAAGAAGAGTGAAAGAGAATTAGAAGACTTTAGTGAGGGGAAAGGACAATAAAAGAAGAGGAATTAAGATGACAGAAGATAACGATTGACATTGCATTGAAAGTTTTGAAGATGAAAGTTGACTTGGAAGCAAGGAGCCAGAAGAGCATTCCACAAGGGAGAAGAAACTGCTAGCATAGAACTTGTGGTTGCATCTAGCCATTTCCACTGTAAATTGAAGAGACTTTGCCACCAATCTAGTACTGCGCTTAAATTCATAAAGTCTAGATACCAAAGAGGAAAGTTCATTCAAACAATTACCATGAAAAAGCACAGGGAAGTTACATTATGGTGGTGAGAAAGTGACTTAAGCCAAGGTACCAGGTCAGGAGCAATAATATTACTGGTTCTTCTATCAAGAATCTCTAAATATATTGCAGGAACACCAGACCAGATGTGGCAGCAATATTCAAAGCATGGATGAATGGTAGACTTATAAATATGTAAGATAGATTCTGGAGAGAAACATTTCAGATTCCTCTTTGGATTTTATCAAGAATCTCTTAATATATAGCACGAGGACCGGACCATATGCAACAGCAATATTCAAAGCATGGATGAATGGTAAATATGTAAGATAGATTCTAGAGAGAACCGTAAGCTCTATGCTAACAGTTTCTTTTCTTGCACTTCTCACTTGTAGAACTCTCTTCCAGCTCCATGTTTTCTCACAACTTTGATTTTCAAAAATGTCAATGTAATGTTAATTGTCATCTTATGTCTTCTTGGTTGATCTTCTATTTTTTTTGCTCTTTAATAATTTTCTTTTTTCTTATTCTTTCACACTCAGTAACCCCCTTGTGTCTTAGTGGCTTTACTGCCTTACACAGGATTAAATATTAAAAAAATTTCATAAAGTACATCCTAGTACAACAAAATAGGAAATGAGGTATGTCCAGTTGCTGCTTTTATATTAACAGTCAGGCTCAGGCCTGTGAAGTTGGAGATGGAGTTGTGGAGTCGGAGTCGGAGTCGGAGTCAATTAAAGGATCACCGGAGTTAAAGTCAGTCTGTAAAACTATACTGACTCCAGTTGAATTTACACTTTATGTAAAAAGTCTTACATTATAGAATTTTTATTTTTATTGTTATTTCTTCTACTGTATATTTAAAGAAATTCATCTAAACTTCTTTTTAAAAGTCATTTTTTGTAGTTATTTTGTATTTGCAAAACTATATATGTTAAAAAATCTTTCATTATAAAATTTTTATTTTTTGTCTTTTACATCCTGTAAAAGATAAAAAAAAATAACAACTTCTGTTATAAAGTAGTTTTATTTTTGCTCTGTACTTATTTCTTATTTGCAAATATATATATATATATATATATATATATATATATATATATATATATATATATATATATATGTGTGTGTGTGTGTGTGTGTAAAATGTCTTACATTATAGGATTTTCATTGTTATTTCTTTTATATCTTTTAAAAGATTTTGTCTCTAATTCTATTAGAAAATATTGAAAAATAAATAGGTATGATATAAAAGTCACAATATCTTTATTCTTTGATATAAACCAGTTATAGGCCTACTCAAGTTAAGAGTCTATGCAGAGATTTTATGAGATTTCTAGGCTATAATCACTTAATTACATAAAGAGGAGTCATGGTCTGAGGTGCCAAAAATAGAGGAGTTGGAGTCAGTCAGGGTGAGAAGCCCTGGTCAGGTTAGAGTTCTGGCCTGCCATTGGCAGGAGATGAACTTGTCCTTTCTGTGGTTCTTTTACTGTTCATTCATATTGCCATCACTCAGGATGGGTAGATGGACGAGGAATTGGTAGAAGGAAGAACTGACATCGCAGAAGTTGTCCCAAGTATTACCTACTTACTCACTGAATCAAGCAAGCGAAGACCTGAATAAAAATGTTTACATATAATGTGGGAAACCAGATTTGCATACTTATTTCTCAACATGGCATTTGACTATCAGCATGTTACCGTGTGAGCATACAGCAGGCCCTTTCCTAGTTTATGGTGCTCACTGACAAGATCAAGAATCAAAATGCAATGTGGGCTAATCATTGGCCAGTCATTGGAAAGATTGGACCAGGGTTGCAGTGTATGTTTACAAATATACAAGGTGTAAGACAAGGGTGTGTCTTCTCACCAGACTTATTCAACCTTTACAGTTAGGTGATTTTGAGAGAATGAGAAGACCTATCAGGATTTATTATTGGTGGTATTTAGTATTTATTTATACTCATTGGTGGCTGGGCATTTGCATGTGGGCGAGGGGTTAGAACGTTTGCTTTCTGAGAACGAGATCTGGGTTCAAATCTCATCATGGTTGGTCATGAAGGTGATTTTATTGGACTGCGGCAGTGATCCCAGTTTGCAGCACCTTTGAAAAGTGTTCCACGGGTTGACACAAACCTTGGAGTGAGATTGGGTAGAACTGTTTGAGCAACTATTGTGTTATCATGAGGTCACAAGTTATTGTGACTGAGAGTTTGAGTATACTAACCTTATCCAAACTGTTGATCACACCAGAAACTATAAGACCGGCTCAGTGTAATTGCAGTATATACCACAGGTGAACTCTATAGGTGTTGAATAAACACAAATGTGCCTGAGCAGGCATCTGCAACAGGGATTGGATAGCTGCCCCAGTAGACAGGCACACCCAGATACAAGCAGCCACTGTTTATTATTATTATTATTATACTCATTGGTACAAAAAATACTGCATGCTATTTTACATGCCTTGTGTTTATTGATCGGTGGCTGTGATGGAAAATAGTTGTTTTTCAGGTCATGACACTCAGAGCACTCACTTCCCAAAACCCGAGGATGATTGGACTTGAGCTCTCCTTTGATCTAATTCTGACAGCTCAACGATAAAATAACTAGCATGTAGTTTTCTATTCCTCAAAAACCAAAGATCAATTCATTATCAATGACCCCGAGTTTTTTCTAGGCATGATGTACATTTTCCCTGATGGAATCAAAGGCCACTTGTCTGTGACCAAGATGAGCGTTCAAGTTAGAATGACATAATAGTAATAGGCATATTAGCCTTAGGCCATCAAAATTTCTTGAATGAAGCATTGTCTATTAAGGTGATTTTCTAAGCACAGCTTAGATGTGGCACAAGGCTAAAAGAATAGGGCACTCAGGACGAACTGACTATTCAGTCATAATTGTTCTAGCAAGACCATGTCGAGGTGACCTAATGATTCTCTAAGAATAGCTTAGATGTGACACAAAGCTGAAAGTGTGGGCACCCAGTGAGGATTGAAGCATTGTCTATTATGATTAGTATTCACATTTTCTTTCATCTTATTTTGTTGTTTGCTTATATCTCACTAAAGTAATAAATGTAATCGTCTTTCAGTTTCCAGAGTTTCTCAGATGAATCATTATCTATCTATCTATCTATCTATCTATCTATCTATCTATCTATCTATCTATCTATCTATCTATCAGTCTGTCTATCTGTTATGGTGAAACATACCTATTCTATAGTTAATAGACTCTCCCACCTAATATAAGTAGGAGTAGTAAGAGAAACGATGGTCAGTTGATGTTGGACGATAGTAGTCGACAGTTAGTTGAATAGGAAAGTAGTCAGTGACTACAACAAGATTACTCTGCATAATACCTATTATATCAAGTTCCTAACGTTTTGTACGTCGAACTATTTAGGACCGATTTAGTATAAATACAAGCCTCCACTGCGAAATAACTCCACAACACTATCTGAATCTGCACATCTATCTATCTGAATTTGCTCATCTATCTATCAGTCTATCTGAATCTATCTATCTATCTATCTATCTATCTATCTCAGTTTATCTATTATTATTTGAAAAGTTTTCTTTCTCTTGGTTATTTACACCAAGTTTTTTTTTCTTTTCCATTGATTTTAACTAACTGTTCGTGCCCGATCATCTCAAAGTGAAATTTATAATCAGTATTTTGCAAGATCTGAAATTTTTTGCATGGCATTCTAGATGAATACTCAAAGATCGCTATCTTCTTGCATTCCTTATTTTTCACAAATGCAAAAGTTAATAATCGCCATATTAAGTCTGCTTAATTCCAGTTCTCCTTCTCTCTCTGTAATAATTTTGTTTTTCTCAGTAACTGTAGTCTGTTTCTTCTGGCTTGGAATGAAATTTCTGGGGGGTGTAACAAGGAAGTGGGGGCTTGAAAAATCTGATACTCACAAGACAGATTGAAGGCAAGAGGTATAGAGGAAAACAACGTCTAACCTACCTAGCGGGCTTGAGTAAAGAGTTGACAGAACAAGGTTTAGGTGTGATTATGAAAAGACTTGAAGCAACAGAAATGTGGTTCTACAGAAGGATGTTGAGGATACCATGAACCGAACATGTCAGCAACAATGAATTTTTAGAGAAAATGGAAACAAAAAGGGCATTAAACATCATAAAGAGATAGTTGAAATTTCTGGGGCACGTAATGAGGAAGGAGGGCTTGGAAAATCTGATACTCACAGGACAGACTGAGGGAAAGAGGAACAGAAGAAAGCAGCATGTAACATACTTGATGGGCTTGAGCAAATGGATGGCAGAAAAGGGTTTGGGAGAAATAACAAAAAGACAAAGATTATTAAGAGCTACAAGGGACAGGAAGATGTGGAGGGCCATGAAGGGACACAGTACATAAAAGAAGAATTTTTCCTCTAACTTTCAAAGTAGTGTATTCCAACAACACATATCTCCTATACGTTACTGCAGTCATGCTTATCGACATTGCAACAGTTCAAATTTGCAAAGGTGGAAAGAGATTCTCACGAAAGTATCCGACTCTGAGATTTATCTTTTTTAAATATACAACTCGTAAAGCCACCATTTTCTTTTTGGGAATATTTTACATGCAAGATATGTCCAAAGCCATTTTTGTCTAGGAGATAATCCATTTTCTCAAGTATTACAGTAACCCCTTGCATCTTATTGGCTTTGTTGCCTTACTAGGGAGGCACGGTGGAGTAATGGATAGTGGCTTGGATTGTGGAATCAGAGAGCTGAGTTCAAATTCCAGTCAGATCCATTACATTCACTTACATGCTAATACACTTGGGAAAGGTATGAATCCTCTTCTTCTCCCACCAGCTATGAGTAAATAGCAGGACAGACTGGATTCTATGGCCTTGGATGGCAACTGGTCTACCGTGGAAAGAAATGGCAACCTACTGCGCAAAAATATCTGCCTCGTCAGTCATGTATCAAAAGATACATGATTGCCTAATCGTGTATCTTGCATGGCACATAACTGACTAACTGACTTTACAGTTGAATCCATTACAGTCACATATGTACTAATACCCTTGGGAAAGGTATGAATCCTCTTCTTCTTCCACCAGTTATGGGTAAATAGCAGAACAGACTGGGTTCTATAGCCTTGGATGGCAACTGGTCTATCGCAGAAAGAAATGGCAACCTACTGTGGGAAAAAATCTGTTTCATCAGTCATGTATTGAAAGATACATGATCGCCTAAGCGTGTATCATGCATGGCACATAACTGACTGACTGCTTTGCTCGGAGTGAAATGATTAGAACAAATCTTGTTAGACAGGTTTCTGTGCATACAAGGTTCGTTCTTTAAATATACAAGGTAATGATTTTGAAGAAAATGGCAAAGGGAGCTATAAAAAAAACTCCAAACAGCAAAAAAGAATCACAAATATTATCAGCGATCCTCTGATGTCTTATAAAGCTCAAGGAGCTTTTAATCACAGCAAATGAATCTGACCTGCTGCCATTTCCCATTTAGGTTCTTTCAAAAGATTTGCTTTCTATTCTGTTTACCATTTCCTATTTATTTAATGTCTGGTGAAGGCAAGTCTTCTCTGATATCTCTCCTCTTGATTGAAGTTCCATGATGCACGGGGAATGCCAAAACATTTATAAAAATCATGTACCCCATAGATAGTAAGGGTTTCTTGTACACAATATGTTGTTTACGATTGCATAACTATATCTGATTGGCTGAATATGGCTCTCCACAACTTCCTCTCAATTTTAGCCCTTAGTAAAGCTTTGTTTTTTGCTATCTCTCCTAATCCCTGTTCTGTCAACCATTTACACACACTTATTAGGAAAGCTATACACTGCTTTACTGTGTCCCTCTTGCCTTCAATATATTCTATGAGTATCAGATTTTCCAAACCTTCTTTTCTCTTTATTTGTCCTAGAAATTTCAACTCTCTCTTCATGATGTTACGGATAAGTGTCATTTTTGTTTCGATTTTCTCTAAAACTTCATTATTCTTATATTCGGTCCATGGTATTCTCAGCATCCTTCTGTAGGACCACATTCTTGTTCCTTCAAGTTTCCTCATCTTTGATAAGAATTTCCAGCATTTACTGCCATAATGACCAGATGGACTGATATTTTCTTTGTTTCTAACATGATTTTCCTGTTTCTTTATACTTTGCTTAGGTTGAGGAAGGCATCCTTTTCTATCCCAATGTACCTTCAGATTTTGGTGTAGCATTATCCATTCACTGTTATAACACTTCCTAGATATTTAAATATTTTCACTTGATTAATTTTGGAATCTCCTATTCATAATTCACATGTTGGGCTGTTCCTTTTGCTGACAACCATTTGCAATTGATATTTAGTCCTTTCTTCTCACTTTCCTTCACTACCTTTTGTACAAGTTTGTCATGGGCTTGAATGTTGGGTTGACAAAATAATTACCCCATTGTTATTATATATTTGTAGTATTAGTTCATAGAAGAATCCTTTTTACTTTTTTTTATACTGAAAATGAAATGAATAAAAAACTACACCAATAACATAAAAAATGACTTAAGACACGTCTTAACATTATTAATAAGAATGTATATTTTTCTTTTTTCTGATGTGAATTAAAGATATTTGTATGGTGTGTGTTAAAAATGTTCTCAGTGTTACTGTCTCTTGTTTCTTTAAAAGTTTTTGCTTACTTGTGGTTCGTTCTGAGAATTTCATTGGCGAGGATAATGTTTGAAATTGTCAGTTTTCACTTTTCACAGAGGGATGAGGATATGTATGTGTTGTGCCTTTTTACTACTGCTACTGCCATTTGCTACACTACTCTACTTGACCCTACTCTACTGACTTCCGTGGCTTGTGGTGAAGAGTCGTTTTTATAATCAGATTTTATAATGATTAAATATTTTTCTCATCTTTCATCACTGGTGGCAAGGTTGGTTTTAGGATGATGAAATTTTTTATCTTTATTTCAGAGATGATGATTTATCTTTATTTTCTATCATCACTGATGGCAAAGTTCTTTTTAGAATGATGAAATATCATAATCATTCTGGCGTCCTGGGTAAGAAGTTAAACTATGTCCAGCAGCAAGGCCTCCGATTAGGAGGTTTTGAGAAGTGTGGAACCACCTCTTAATTGCTGTTGTTCCCAGCTAACCCCCTGTTAGGGTCCCAGCTGTGGGCAAATAGTTAATTATTACCAGCAATACTTTTTTGAAACAAAATTATTACCAGTAATACAATTTTGAAGGAAATATATTACCAGAAACAGATTTTTGACAAAACAAAATATTACCAGCAATAAAAATTTTTGTCAGCATTAAATAACCCAATGAGGTTGATATGCCGTAAAAGAAAATAAACCAAACCAATCTAAACCAAAGAATACATATTCTATTCATATGAATCTATCCTAAAAATGTTGTCGGCATTAAACAACCCATTGAGGTTAATATGCCGTTAAGCAAAATAAACCAAACCAATCTAAACCAAAGAATACTTATTCTATTCATACGAATCTATCCCAAAAATATTGTCGGCATTAAATAACCCATTGAGGTTGATATGCCGTAAAACACAATAAACCAAACCAAACTAAACCAAAGAATACATATTCTATTCATACGAATCTGTCCTAAAAATGTTGTCGGCATTAAATAACTTATTGAGGTTGATATGCCGTAAAAGAAAATAAACCAAACCAATCTAAACCAAAGAATACATTTTCTATTTATACGAATCTATCCTAAAAATGTTGTTGGCATTAAATAACCCATTCAGGTTGATATGCCGTAAAACAAAATAAACCAAACCACTCTAAACCAAAGAATACATATTCTATTCATACGAATCTATCCTAAAAATGTTGTCGGCATTAAATAACCCATTGAGGTTGATATGCTGTTAAACAAAATAAACCAAACCAATCTAAACCAAAGAATACATTTTCTATTCATATGAATCTATCCTAAAAATGTTGTCGGCATTAAATAACCCATTGAGGTTGATATTCTGTAAAACAAAATAAACCAAACCAATCTAAACCGAAGAATACATATTCTATTCATACGAATCTATCCTAAAAATGTTGTCGGCATTAAATAACCCATTGAGGTTGATATGCCGTAAAACAAAATAAACCAAACCAATCTAAACCAAAGAATACATATTCTATTCATACGAATCTATCCTAAAAATGTTGTCGGCATTAAATAACCCATTGAGGTTGATATGCTGTAAAACAAAATAAACCAAACCAATCTAAACCAAAGAATACATATTCTATTCATACGAATCTAGCCTAAAAATGTTGTCGGCATTAAATAACCCATTGGGCTTGATATGCTGTAAAACAAAATAAACCAAACCAAATCATAATCATTCTGGATGATAGCAAGCTCCTGTAGTTTACTTTCTGTGTCTGCTATCAACACTGTATCATCAGCATACATAATTTTGTTAAGATTGGGAGAAACATATAAAAGTGGGTGGACCTAAAACTAAAAACATATTCATGAATTTTAAAATTGTGCCCTTTTTTTTGTAGTCATAGACTTAGAAAATTTGAACCTGTGCATTTGTAACTTCCAGGTTTAAATAATTATCTTATAACTGTTAATGAAATGCTTATAAATAAAGGTTTTTTTTTTCTTCAATGCCATCTTTCTTAAATACTCTTAATCTATTCCTTGTTTTTATTATCTGTAAATTGCTACTTCTTGGGAAGTATGGTGGAGTAGTTTCCTCTTTTCTTTAGGGTTCAGAATTTATAGTTTTTCCTTCATTTCTGGTTTCCACACAGGTTAGAGAGCCCAGTTTGCCCTTGCCTTTCCCAAGAGCATTTAAAACAATAATATGTCTTGTCCTTCCTGGAACCAGACAATCATGGCTCTTCACAGATTCCTTTTCTTTTCATCTGGGAATTGTTATATCTTTCCTTATTATATGATGCATTCAGCAGAGGAAGAGCGCATTCAACATTTGATAATTTTGCGGCAGTACACGCTTAAAGGTTTTAGGCAGTTTTGATAAACATTTCTTTTCATGGTTAGCTGTAAGGAATTGTAAACGTCAGACTACCTTACACTTAAGTAAAATAATAATATAATAATATTTATGAAGAATTTATTACAGGAAATATTAAGTTTTATGGAAACATTATTGACAATTATGTATTTAATCACATAACAAATAAATAAAAATAATATAAATTTTGATGCTATATTCAATTTGTTGTTAGGTATCTTTCATTTTCTCCTTTGTTATTGACAGTATTTTAGAATACTTTGGCTACAATGCTAAGTTTCCTAAGTTGAACAAACTGAAGTTATTTCATTTATGCTTTGTTACCTCTCTTTTCCATTGTTGTTTTTAGATTGCTTTTTTCCAGTTATTTTGATGGGCAATTGCGAAATTCTGAAATTTAAAATGATCTTATTCCATCTGAAAAATAAAGCCTGTAAAAAGAATTATTTTAAATTAATATATGACCAAAAATAAAATGCTTTTAAGAAAAATTCTTAATGATTTCATTATAATTATGTAACAATAATGTAACGATATTTCACAGACAAATCTACAGTTTATGTTACCTCATATCATTGCATGGTTACGAACTATAAATCTAAATTGAACTTGAAATATTGTGCAATCAGCTCCAATTTTTGTAAAATACATAGATATGATTTAATGAATAATTTACAGTGAAAAAAGTAATTTTTTATTTTTTGTTGAATACGCCTCTCCTCCACTGAACGTGTCATATGCCCCAGAAATTTCAGCTGTTTTTTTTTCTGGTTGTATAAGTGTCTTTTTTGTTTCCATTTTCCTTAAAACTTTGTTGTTGCTCACATGGTATTCTCAGTATCCTTCTGTAGAACTGCATTTCTATTGCCTCAAGTCTCTTTATCTTTGAAGATCGTTCAGCATATAGGAGGACTGATATTACATAACAGTCCAGTATTTGTTTTGAACAAAATTTTTGTATTTCTTAATACATTGCTTAATTTTTGGAAGGCATCTTTCGTTATTCAATGACCCTTTGAACTTCAGTTTCACATTGTCTGTTCTCTATTAAAATACTTCCTAGATATTTAAAATCTTTTACTAGCTTGATTTTGGTATCTCCAATTCATAGTTCGCATCTTGTACTGTTTCTTCTTCTGACAACACCACTTTCTGTCTTCGTGTCAGGAGAGTTCTTTCAGTAGCTGATAGAAAATATTACCTCCCCTGAACCATCTGAGCTGAAGTCACTCAAAAATACATCCATCAGAAGAGTTCAAATATCTTGGAACTCACATAATAGATTCTCAAAAAGACTTCATTATCTGCAAAGCTCTTGCATGGGATGCATGTAACAAACTTCACAAGATTTGGCACTCGACCTTCTATCTTTCTTAAAAATCCAAACCTTTCGAACAGTGATTGAACCAGTCCTATTGTATGGATCAGAAACTTGGACATTATCTGCTCATCTTGAAAGATGACTGGATGGAACATATACAAATCTACTTAGAAAAATCCAGAACATCAGTTGTAGATTCCATGCAGCACTTAACACAATTTACAGAGAACTCAGACCAATCTTTTTTAAGCTCAAACAAAAACAATTACAGTTTGCCAGCCATTGCCACCGAGTGGAGATGGAAATCATCTCATCCTTACTCCTATGGCATCCTTCTGGATCTGTCTTCTCATAAAAATTGACTTTCCCAGACACTCACTGTAGCTCGGGACTCAGGGTTGGACATTGGGAATCTGGAGACAGCAATACAGGATGGAACAGCGTGGAAAGGGATTGTCAATGGAGTTCCAACCATAGGGAAGTCAAAGGATGATGATGATAATCATCATCTTGTAATTAATGCATAGTCCTTTCTTCTTGCTTTCCTTTACTACCTTCTGTAAGTAACCCTGCAGTTTCTTTTCAACACTGCATCATCTGCATATTTAATGCTGTTAAGATTGTGGCCGCCATTGATAAATACTGATAGAACTTCTAGTTCTCTCCGAATCACCTCATTGTAAAGTTTGAATAAGTCTGGTGAGAAGGCACATCCTTGTCTTATGCCCCTTTTTATTTTTGTATATTTACTGGATTTATTTTCTATATATATGCAGGCGGTTTGCTCCCAGTATAACTCTTGGATTGTTCTAATCACCTGAAATAAATTAAGCCTACTTAGCAGATTTATAATATTCATAAATATCTTATGTCTGACATATAGATCTATATCTGTAAAACTCTCGTTTGGAAGATAAGTCATTGAATTATTTATGTATCCATATGCTATAATACTTTTATAGAGATTACAGTAACGAGTGAATGAATTAATGTTTCTTGCTCGTTAATCGGATTAATTCAGCCTAAGATTTGGCTGTCATTGTCCATATTTTAAATAACATATTACGCTATTTCACATTTAAAACCAACAGTACAACTCCTCTGAACTGAACATCCAAGATGTTTGGCATTGAGGGTACCATTTAGATTTGAGGAAGTAAAAGCTGCTGTAGCAAGCTTAAAATTTTTATTAAGTCTTAGAGTTTAGGATATGAAAGGTAGTTTGTAATGTTGATTTGTTTTTATTTAAAGTATAGATTGAATACATAAATGTACAAAAAATAATTGACAACCAATATTAATAAAAAAATTTGTGCTAAACAAATATTGTCACTTGTGAAAAACTAAGACACTTTATGAAATGTTTAAAAATTTATGAAATATCTTATTCAAAAAATAATTACAATCCATAAAGCAAGACAAAAATAAGGAAATACAGTACAACTCCTCTAAGCCAAACGTCCAAGATGTCTTGTATTGAGGGTACTGTTCTGATTTGAGGAAGAAAAAGCTTCATATTTGTGTCAATAGAAAAGTTTGGATTTGAAGATGAGTCCAAATTTGAGGAAGTCTAGATTATTCCATGTTCAGATTTGGGGAGTTCTATTGTATTATAATTCTGCTTGTTCTTCTGTTAGTTATACCTTATCATTACCTCAGATAGGTAATGGACCATTTTATAGTTGAAATGGCTTGATGTAAGCCATAAGTTAACAGTTTCTTTTATCACACTTCTTGCTTGTGGAACTCTCTTCCGGCTTCTTGCTTTCCAGTCAACTTCGATCTTCAAAAATTTAAATGCAATATCAATCGCTATTTTCTGTCTTCCTAATTTCTGTTCTTTTATAGTTCTCTCTCCTTAATAATGATTTCTTTTCTCATATTCTCTCACAGTAACCCCCTTGCTTCTTAGTGGCTTTGTTGCCTTACTTGGGGTGAAATGATTAAAAAAACAAAAGAAAAACATGGCATTGTGTAGAACAAAATCATATGAAGGGGAAATGTATGTGAGAAGGCGTTTTTTTAGTTGAAATGGCTAGATATAAACCATAAGTTCTATGCTAACAGTTTCTTCTATCGCACTTCTTGCTTGTGGAACTCTCTTCCGTCTTCTTGCTTTCCAGGCAATGTTATCAGTCCCAATCTGTCATATTGGCTTCATATACTTTCTGATCACTGTTAAACATAGCTTTCCTATGCCTTTTTTGTAACTATCGTAATGTTAATTGTTCTGGTGAGCTTTCCTCTTTGATATCCAAAGTTTATGAATTTAAGTACAGTACTGAGTTGGCAGTTAGGTTTCATCATTTTGAAGTTGATGTGAGCATAAGTTCTATGCTAACAGTTTCTTATATTGCACTTCTCGCTTTTGAACTTTTGTTTTCCCGTCAACTTTGATCTTCAAAAATTTTAAATGCAATGTGTTATCCTCTGTTTTCCTAATTCCTCTTCTTTTATTCTCCTTTTCCCCTCACTAAAGTCTTTTAATTCTCTTTCACTCTTCTTACTTTCCAGTCAACTTTGATCTTCAAAAATTTCAATGCAATGTCAATCGTTATCTTCTGTCTTCTTAATTCCTCTTCTTTTATTGTCCTTTCCCGTCACTAAAGTCTTCTAATTCTCTTTCACTCTTCTTACTTTCCAGTCAACTTTGATCTTCCAAAATTTCAATGCAATGTCAATTGTTATCTTCTGTCTTCTTAATTCCTCTTCTTTTATTGTCCTTTCCCCTCACTAAAGTCTTCTAATTCTCTTTCACTCTTCTTACTTTCCAGTCAACTTTGATCTTCCAAAATTTCAATGCAATGTCAATCGTTATCTTCTGTTTTCTTAATTCCTCTTCTTTTATTGTCCTTTCCCCTCACTAAAGTCTTCTAATTCTCTTTCACTCTTCTTACTTTCCAGTCAACTTTGATCTTCAAAAATTTTAATGCAGTGTCAATCGTTATCTTCTGTCTTCTTAATACCTCTTCTTTTATTGTTCTCAACCCTTGATAATGTTTTTCTTTTTCTCAGTGAACCTTTGGGTCTTTAGTGGCTTTATTGCTTTGCTTGGAGTGAAATTATTAAAAAAAAAAAAAAGATTGCACCATTCTTTTCTGAAAACAATAAACGTTTTGGGAGGATGGAATTAAGAAGTTGCCTACTGAGATGGCTGACAATAATAGGACAAAACAGTTAATTTGTTGAATATAAAAAAAAAATTTGAATCTTCAAAAAACAGTTTTTTATTTGATGCTGGAGAAAAATAGTGATACAATCAGTAATTCTTGCTTTGTAGAATTTTATTGGATTGTATAAAGTTGTAAAAGAGATGCTTCCAATCTATTAACCATGGAGCCAATCCAAAAGATTGTTTGACTTGTAGTTTGGGGTCAGGTGGCGTTCAGAAATTGTTTGGAGCTTAGATTAGTTGAAGGAATTTTGGGTCTAGTGTTCCTGTTGTCTTGGAAAATTAGGAAGGAAGAGATTGGATAATTAAAGGAAACAGCATCTAAGAAGTCTTCCTGCTTTCTGCTAAAATGGTTTGTGTAAAGAGAAACACCCACCCATCCATTGCTGGAATTTCTCTTCCAGAAAGAAAAGAAAATAATGAGATGAAACACAGGTGTGGTAGGGGGCCCTGCATTCATACAGAGTATGGGTGGAGAATGCCTAGCTGTACAAAATAACACCTCATTTAGTTTTTTGTAGGTCAGAGTAAAAAAGTACAATTTCTTATTTTTCTTCTTTCATCAGCCATGTTCAGGACATGGACGATCATGGCTCTCTACAATGTCCTATCTTTAGTTGCTCTCAGCATCATTTGACTCTATACCATCCATCTTTGTCCCCAACTCAGTATGTCCAGTGAATGGTAAATTTTCATCCTTGCATTGAATACTGCTGCCATATATGGTCTGGTGGAACATGATAGGTCCTGATCAGGATCATACTCGTATTTGAAATAGGAAGCCATGGTTCAAGATGGGCTGGTCGCTCAGTAACCACTTACATTGACGAGCTATGTTATGACGTAAAATACCTCACTAACGATCTTCTGACCTTGATACAGGACCACGATGATATTGATACAGGACCACATACAATAGACTCATGAATTTCTGAGTTAACTCGAACAAATGAAAATAATAACAACACATAAATACATACATATATCTGTCTATATGTATGATATAGAATCTGAACCAAAGCAGAGAAATGAGACAAAGCGGAAACTTTGTCGCATCTGTCTATATCTATATACATTTATATCCATATATGGCTTACAGCCACATCATGTTGAAACAGTCTCACTAATTCTGTGAGTAATGGTAGTTAGGACATCAGCAGTGGATCAGGCCAGTTGAAACCCATACTGCTCGTCACTCAAGAGCTTGTTCTTATCTAAGTGCTTTTTGTGGATTATAGCCTCAAAAAGCTTACTTGATGACACTAAAGAAACTGATGGGTCTATAGCAAGAGATCTCTAGTCCGTGAACTTGAAAACTGGCCATATACATGACACTTTCCATAGCCTTGGGAATGGTTTCTCTTTCAAGCAGTGGTTAAATAACTTTGCTAGGATCAGGGATAGTTCAAAGTTGATATTCTTAAGGACAACTGGAATTTTGTCTGAGCCAGTGGCTTTCTTAGGGTCAAGGCTTTTGATACATCTTCAAACCTCATATGCTGTAATGAAAATATTGCTGAAATTGTGCACAGCAAGGTGTGGGAAGTTGGGAAGGAGATGGCCTTTGTCATTTAACAGTGAGTTTGAGGCAAAGATCATGGTAAAGAGCTTTGCCTTGTCTGTTGAGGAAAATATGACGTTGTGGCCATTTGTAATAGTCAGCATGGCTGCTTTTACTCTATTCATAATTGGGTAGTTAATCTTCCAGAATTCAAGGGCTGCTAAATGAAAACAACCAACCAACCATATCTGTATCATTGCCGTGACTCTTAGCAATGCTATCACTTTGACCCATCCATAATGATGGTCTACGTGGGTGTGGCTTTTTAATCCTGGTAGAATCTTGGAACCTAAAAGGGATCTTTTACAAGCATCAAATTCACTGTATTAGTTGTTCACTGTATCGAGTTTGACTACAATTGCGATTAAAAAAAAAACCCAAAAAAACGCTATTTAATTAAAAGGGAAAACAGTTTACTAAGACCAAAAGTGTTTTAATCACTAAATGATCCACAGTAAATTTATGGCCAGGTTCTGACACCATTTTAGCTTTCTTGGCAGATTTTCTATTATCACCATGAAGAATACTTAGTAACAAAAGTGTGATAAAAACAAAAATAAAAGAAACTAAACAAAATTGGTTAGACCACATGGGGAGGTACATATGAGAGAAAAAAAAAATTATAATTTAAAAATTTCAACTTTTTCATAAGTTCCTATCAATTCATGATTATAATCAAAGTTTATATTTTTATTCTTCATACATAATCATCATCAGCAGCAGAAAACATTGCTTTAGTCTGATGAAGTACTAAAGGATAAAACGTGTCACACAAAAAACAGTAGCTAGGGTCGCTGTTGCAGATGGCTCCTCAGGCACATTTGTGTTTATTTAACAAACATACATTCTACCTGTGGTTTATACTGTAAATATGCTGTGCAAGCCTTAGTTACACTTTCTGGAAAAGAACACATCATATTGTGCAATCCAGGCTTGTACATGTGTTGTAAAATTTCATCTATTTATCATTTATAATAAAATCATTTGCAATGCATTTTTGTAGTAAAATCATTTACAATGCTTTTTTAGAGTAAAATCATTTGCAATGCATTTTTATAATAAAATCATTTACAATGCATTTTCATAATAAAATCATTTACAATGCATTTTTTAATAAAATTATTTAGAATGCATTTTTATAATAAAATCATTTGTAATGCATTTTTAGAGTAAAATCTTTTGCAATGAATTTTCATTGTAAAATCATTTGCAATGCATTTTTATATTAAAATCATATTCAGCAAATTTGTATTAAAATTATTTGCAATACATACTTTGATATACCTTTATTATTTGCTGTTTGCGAGATTGAATGAAAGTTTTTTATGGATTTGTTTAATAAATAAGGTTTGTATTATTAGGTTGGTGCAAAAATAATGTTGTTTTCTCACATATGTTACTATGTGAGAAAACGACATTATATTTGCACCAACCTAATAACTCGATTGACCATGTTTGGAGTTACTAACAAAATGTCTGTGGATTTGTGCAAATTGGTCATTTTGCTTCTGTTAGTTTACTCAGTTCTTCCCCTGTGTCTCACCAGACATTTCACACATGTATTGAAATCCCTCCATTAGGAAATAAAAACAAAATACCCATTTGCTATAAATAGACTCTTTCTTTGTGGAAGCCATTTGATGTTTCCTGAACTTTTGGGTCAAATGTTAGACACTGTATTATGTGTGTGTGTGTGTGTGTGTGTGTGCGCGCATGTAAATGTACAAGAAATTATATATCACATAACCAAGAATACATTTATCTTAAAAATGCTACTTACATATAGAGAGAGCAGAAGCAGTTATTGAATTTCTTTCATGCCAAATTATTGTCTGTAAGATGTTTATATTCCAAATGTTATGGCAGACTCTTTTTGAGTCTGTGAATGTATGTATGCATAGGGTTGTATACTTGATTTTATATATGTGCTTATATCAAACATTTATTGGCAATCACTTGCCACCACCTAACATAATGTATGTGAATCAAAGTATCATATATATATATATATATATATATATATATATATATATATATGATATATGATATATGATTATATATATATATATATATATATATATGATTATATATATATATATATATATATATATGATACATGTGATATATATATATATATATATATATATATATATATGATACATGTGATATATATATATATATATATATATATATATATATATATATATATGATACATGTTATATATATATATATATATATATATATATGATACATGTGATATATATATATATATATATATATATGATACATGTGATATATATATATATATCTATGATACATGTGATATATATATATATATCTATGATACATGTGATATATATATATATATATATATGATACATATGATATATATATATATATATATATGATACATATGATATATGATTATATATATATATATATATATATATATATATATATATGGCATTCGCAGACAGTACTGTTTTGCTATATCACAGCTCAGTGCGACTAGACAACTGAATGCCTCAAGCCAGGATTGAAACCCAGCCGATTTGGTGTCAGTCAGCCATATATATGTACACACACACGCACACACACACACATCAGATGTAACAGCAAAATTGTCCAAATCATGTAACAGCATAGGATAATTGTGCATCCTTCAAAATGTTTAATATCTAAAAAAACACTAAACTAATTAAGTTTCTTTTTTTCTAGGTCTTCAGGTAAGAGGTTTAACTATCTTGATACCATTTGTCATAAGAATCACTGAAAAACCCTTTGTGTTATTCAGCTAGAAAGAGAACAGGTTAAAATTGTTTTGTATCAACCCCACTATGTTTTCCCAATTGAGCAATGGTGAGGGGAAAAAGATCATTCAGGCCTTCAGTAATGGTACAAAAAACATTTATACTCTGGCTTCTATCTTCAAGGTCCTTTCAAGAACCATCAAGGGAACGATGAATAAGTTTAAAAAAGAGGGAGCAGTAGAGAGGAAAACTGGATCAGGAGGTCACAATGGCAAGAGGGATCATCATTTTACTTAGAGCTGAATACATTTTTATTGTTCAAAGTAGAGTCCAATAGTGTTATAAAAAACTTGGAGAATTCCAGTAAGATATCTTTAATCATTTTTAAGATATAACAGTTCAAAGCTTAATTTAACAATTGGACAATTTTGCTGTTACACGATTTAGACAATTTACACTCGGTATATATATATATATAGCCTTCACCACTTGAAACAAATCATTGTGTTGGTTTTCTGACAACTACATCTAATTAGTTTCACATGGAAAAGCTATTGCCAAAAACTCTGTGAAATAACATCAACTTCATCTTGGCTCTTGGAATGTACGAACTCTGCAGGACAACAACTCAGTACCAGAAAGAAAAACAGCTCTGGTCGCATTGGAGCTAAAGAAGTACAACATTGATGTAGTTGCACTGAGAAGTAACTATCAGACGACTACATGAAAGGAGAAAGGAAAATAAGACATCTAACAGTGTTCCTGCTGCACTTGGATACAATACATTCTCTTTATTGTTTGTGGTCTTTTGTGCAATTCTTGAGCCAGTCTCAAAAGTCATGCCCATCACAGGCATGCAGATAATTAGTTTGTGGTCGTCGGAACCTTATACGTTGAACTGAATGGGAAAGTTTATCATATATAAAATTATTATTTCAGATTTCAGGTAATTTTGGGTGAAAAAATTCCACAACAAAAATGAATTTGATAATTGTTGAAAGATGTTTTATTAAACAAGTGTGCTGTTATTAACAGTTAAGAATATTTTGGAACATGCAGAAATGCAATACTAGATTTTTGAATATTGTAGTAATGTAGTAATTCCAATTTTCTCTTATTAATACCTGAAATTGAGAAAAAAAATGTATTCTATGCCTGAAGATGGTGAATGTTTTTACTGAAAGTACTTGAAAACATTATGGATTGAACATCTAATCCATTGTACAATTAATAAAAAAAAAGGATTGCATCGTTCAGCAAGTGGTCAGTAAGTTAATGCCTTCTTAATCTGTTAGTGAAGTGAATTTGCTATTAATTACATTAACTTTATTGATTTATTCTTTGAATGACTACTTTACAATATTAATTAAACTGCATTATATATATATATATATATATATATATATATATTATCCTGCTATTGTGAAAAATTCTACAAAACAACATCAACTTCATCTTGGCACATGGAATGTACAAACTCTCCAGGCAGCATCAGAAAGAAAAACAGCTATGGTTGCATTGGAGATAAAGAAGTACAAAATTGATATAGCTGCACTGAGAAGTAAGCATCAGTCGACTACATGAAAGGAGAAAGGCAAAATAAGATATCTAACAGTGTTCCTGCTGCACTTGGATACAATACATTCTCCTGTACCGTTTGTGGTCTTTTGTGCAATTCTTGAGCCAGTCTCAAAAGTCATGCCCATCATAGGCATGCAGATAATTAGTTTGTGGTCGTTGGAACCTCAGATATCAAACTCGACAGGAGAGAATCCATCATATATATATATATATATATATATATATATATATATATATGTATATATGAGGCACAGTGAAGTAATGGATAGCAGCTTGGATTGAGGAATCAGAGATTCGAGTTTGAATTCCAGTTGAATCGATTACATTCACTTATGTGCTAATAATCTTGGGAAAGGTATGAATCATCTTCTCCCTCCAGCCATGGGCAAAATAGCAGGACAGACTGAACTCAATAGCCTTGAATGGCAACTGGTCTAGAAGGACAATTCTGATTTCAAAACCTGTGGAGGGTCATTTGGGGACCTTGTGGCACACAGTGTACCAGTTCTCTGAATTTGGCCCTTCAAAAAGTGTGGATGGTTCTGACAAAACCTTCACCACTATAATCAAATCTCATGTGCTGGTGTTGGGCTATCGGTTCCTAGGAACTGATCTACTTGACCCTCATACGTCAAATTTGATAGGAGAGTTGAATATATATATATATATATATATATATATATATATATATATATATAAAATTTGTGTGTTTTTGTAGGATGTATAATAGTATCTGAAACAAAAGTGATGAGGAGGAGGCAAAGTGAATAATTTCTTAATGTTGCATTTCACCGAGAGCATCTGCTATCTTTGGCTTCCTCAGGTTAGAATGAAAACAAGACAAAACTCTGGATCTTTGATGATAAGAAGTGACCATAAATCAAATTAAATTAGATACCCTATCGTTGCCAATATCCAGTGAGGAAGAAAAAGATATTTATTATTAGAATACATTTTAATTCTGTTATACATTGATCATTGATTTATTACCTCTGGCATTAATTGTGTTCTATTATCTGCATGTACGCACATATACATGAAGATGAGAATGTGAACATGCACACATGCATAAAGGTGGGCAAATACACAAACATACAAACACAATGAAAAAAAAAGAGAAAAAAATCAACCTTGCACCAATGAAAAGTGCAAACAAGAAATATAAACAGGCAATTGTGATATCGCCTGATGAGTGGATGGAGTGATTTCTATAGGGTCCGTCTATGAAACTCTGGAGTCAAGATGCTGAAGGTAACATCAATCAGCTAATTGACAAATGTTTTATTTATATTAAATCAACATATATATTTGTAAAGAATTTGCAGGAGAAACTGCAGTTTAATCTGACATGCTTTGACCACTCGACTACGAATCAACCAAGATTTTTGTTGTCTTTAAAGCACATTTACTTTTAGTGGATACCAATATTTAAGTAGACGTTCTGTTTATTTTCATCTGTATTTTGCTTTATCTACCGGCCTGCCTACTTGAAAAATGCACTCTGGAGCAGGATTCAAAATGGCACCCCATTTTGTAAGATGTAATAAAATTCTGCTTAAAATAAAATAAACAAGAGTGTCTACTCAGATGTGGGTTATCCATTAAAAATAATGCTAAAATTAATAAATACTTAAAAATGTACATGAAATGAACAAAGTTCGACAATTATTTTTAAGACATTTTTATGCTTATATATATGTCTTTAATAAATAAAATTGTCGGACTTTGTCCATTTCTTAATGTATGACGTCATTTGTTTACATTTGGATACACATCGAGCAGATATGAATGTACATGAGAGATTCATTGAAGATTGAAGTTTAAAAATAGTAAAATCAACCTTTTTCTAATCAAACAATCCTCCTTCGCTCGATCGATTAAGGCACATCAGGCTATATGACGGTTCCATATAGGATACAGGTTCAATTCCAGTCAGAGGACAAATATTTTCTATGAAAATTTCTTCGACATTCAGGCCGGTAAATGTTATTTAATACTGTTTATTATAAACAGAGCATTTACTTAAATACTTGTATCTATAAAAAGAACGTTAAACATAAAAATGTCTTTAATAAATAAAATTGTCGGACTTTGTCCATTTCTTAATGTGTGTGTATATATATATATATATATATATATATATATATATATATATATATACACTAGCAGCATGGCCCGGCGTTGGCTGTGCTCGATTAAAAATCGTACAACTCATACAGCAATCGCTATCACTTGACTTAAAATATTTTTGCCCTTCCTTGCCTTTAAAGGAGTGCCCTTTGCCGTGCTGATGTTGCTACATGCCTTACTTCTTGCCTATCTCACACTGCGAATTTTTTCTAAGCTCTATACTAAACATTAAATCTGTTACGAAAAAAGAACTAAACAAAATGAACACAAAACGATCAGCTTTAAAAAAGCACTCGTAACTGGAAAAACTGAATGAAAAAAGAATGTTAACAGCAAATAGTTTTTCACACCCAACCCAGTTCTGTGGAATCAGAATCAACGTTGAGTTTAAGCAAGCGAATGAGGCAATTGGAGTAAAGTGCCATGCAGATTTAAATTTTTCCCACTTGTGACGAATGCAGCAATCGATTTTTTTTGCATGCTAGTTAACATTCGTGTCAATCAGCTGTTGGCTCTCACACTGGCCAATAGAATCTTCCTGCCTATTCGTGGCAGCCAGCTATCGGCTCTCACTCTGGTCAGTAGAAAATGGCTGCAAACTACATGAAAACTGCCTTAGAAGCATGAAAAAATCGATTATTTCCACTATCAATGGGAGTTGGGAAATGCAAAGTCAGTCTTAGCCTTCCCGCTAACTTGGAGCATGGGCATGTAAATTTTGGTGAAAATCTGTCGAAAATTGTGGACGTGCATTCGTTACACACATACACACACATCCTGCCTTTTATAGATAGAGATATACATACATACATATATATATATATATATATATATATATATATATATATATATATATATATATATGCGTGTATGTATGTGTGTATATGCGTGTATGTATATATATGTATGTATGCATGTTTGTATATATATGTGTATATGTATGTATTTATGTGTGTGTACATATGTGTGTGTATATGTATATATATATGTGTGTATATGTATATATGTATGTTTATGCATATAAATGTATGTGTATATGTGTGTGCGTTTATATGTGTGTGTGCACACACACATACACACTCACAGAATGCTTGTGTAACGGATAATGGCTTGGAATTGTTAATTGGTTACCAGAGTTCAAATTCTATTTGGGTTCATTATGTTCACTCATGTGAAAATATCCTTGAGAAAGGTATGGACCTACATTGTATACCCCCCCACTATAGGTTAATTAGTAAAACTTGAATCACTAAAACCATTATCAT
>OZ010607.1:69039023-69064023 GCA_963932145.1 Acanthosepion lycidas | reverse complement strand
TTACCCATGCACTCATGGACTCTCCCAGCTATAAATAAGAGCAGGTACTGCCTTTTGGAAAGGGAAGTTTCCAGCAGTCACCTCTGGCAGTCAGACCGAGCATTCTTGCTGTAACTCTCTTGTTTGTATATGTTTGTATTACTGGTTCTATTAATATATTTGTTTAACTCAATTCCTCTCTTTGTGTCTTTATTTCTGGCCCTAACAAGGCCACAACAGTAGGGAAGATAACAGTTGACCTGAGAATTGAACAGGTTAAGTTTATAGTAATCAGGGAAGCATCCTCTTGGGAGTCAGTCCAACAAAGTTGTGGGAAGAAGCTGTTCAAGTGGAACTTACATGTCATCAATAGAATATGAAGGGAATTAGGGTGGGTTGCTACAATAGGCGTTGCATGGCGGGTCCTAGCTGTGAAGATTAGAACTGGCGGAACTAAGGAATGTAATTTGTTTGAGCACTTTCCATGGAAATAGAAATAGATCAGTGAGAGGCTTGTGATGTCTTGTCTGTGAGGAAAGGGGTTGTAGGGTGGAAAATAATTCATCACTTACAAGGATGCATATACGATTTTGGAGAGACTAGACTGATGGCAGGTAAAAAGGGTTCTCTCAGTCGATTAAAAGAGAGCAGTTTGATCTTGATTTGTTATTTTTACAGCTTATCAACCCCTTGTAGGTTATTTTAAAGCTGAAACATATTTTTGTTTGTAAGTATAATTCTTTCCCTTTTCTCCTTTTTTTTTTTTATGGAGATAACGTTGATTTTTCCAGGTACAACATAAAGTTAGGAAGGAAACTCCCATTAGTACGAGAAAGATCTATAACAGTTTTAAGAAAAAGATTTTATATTAATATTAAAAGTCAAGAATGTTGTTTTGTTGATAAAAGCAGAACGCTTCCTGTATAGAAACAGCTAGTTCCACCATTATCATTTTTAGCTGTTAACTGAATCAGTCTGTTAACTTTATCACTAACTGCCATGGTAAAATAAATATTTTTATTTGTACGTCATTGGTTTGGAGGAAATGAGATCAACCTAGAAGAACACTGAAAGCCTCCATTATCATTATCGTGAAATTTGTGGGAGAATGAAAATTAAATAATAAATTAAACAAATAATAAACATATAATAAAAAAAAATAAATAATAATAAACGGGTTTCCAGCCACATGAAAAGTTTGTGACCCCAGTTCCGGAAAGGAGATTGTCTTTCTCTTGATACTTTCGAAACAATGCATTCAGACATGTTTTGAAGTAGTCCTAAGGAAAGGAAATTCAGTCACCTTCTCTCAATGTCATGTTGACTTGAGGTCAACTACTCTCTTATCACCGAGTTTAGTATACACGTGCGTCAATAAAAATTGACCCTTAATTTTCTAACTGCGTTTTGTGTTATTTATTGTGGTTCAGCAACATTAACTGACACTGAATGAAAAACCAAATACCAACCCACTACAGATTCTTCTTAATCAGCCAATGAATGTCCATTTGTTGAGCGTAAACCTTCTCCAGATACTTCCCTTTTTGATTTTCATGGAGAGAAATAAGCCATTAATCTACTGTGCTGACCCAATGTGTATTGGTAGAGGCTCTTACTGCACTTGGTATTCCCAAGTGGTCACCCATCTAGGTATTGTCTCATCATTTCTTAACTTTGGTGATCGAAAGAGAACTAGTGTTTCAAGGTGATATGACCATTAGCCATTGAGATATTATATAATGTAATTCCTTATGGTTACGACGAAAGTGATGGCTTCCTTTCCTTGTGTAAAAGCCAAATTTTGGGCAAATAAAAACTGACATTAAAGCAGTCAGAACGTCTTAACAGTAAACACTGCACAGATGGTTGAAAATAAAAAATAAATTCCAGTTGTGATAAAAACCAAAATGAAATTATTAGGTTGGTGCAAAAGTAATGATGTAATAATGTTGTTTTTTGACGTATTTTTTAACATCAAAAAACAACATTATTACGTCATTATTTTTGCACCAACCTAATAGTATAAAGAAGGAAACATGAGCGTATAAAATTGATAAATGCCCCAAGGGGAGGGGGAACCTGCATAGTTGGAAGCTTATTGAAAATCTCTTAAGCGACTTTCTTCTATAGTTTGATCTACTGGGTTTATATGAAGGTCAATCAATAAGACTGGAGCCTGAGTTAGCTGAATTTTGAGATGAGATTTGAGCTGAATTTTGAGCTGAGATTTGAGATGAGATGAGATTTAAGTATGTAATTTTTAAAGCAAGTGATCGGTACAAAACATTACAGAACGTTTCAAAAGCAATTTAACCATACAAGAAAAACATCATTGTATATGAAAAGCAAGTAAACATTACAGATGAACATAAGACACATTCGTTTCTTCACCAGTCATTCTTTATTATCTGCTTTGTATGATGGACATATTTCTCTGTGATCTTTAAGTTATATTTTCCAAGTAGTGTTTTACCATTACTGGTATTTTCCTTTTTCTTCTTTAGTTTCCAACTGGTTAATGATAGGAGTTGAGGTGTAATTAAGTATAATGAATCAACTGATACCAATGATTGTTGCTGGAACTCTGTTGTACATAATAATTCCTTTTACAATACCACTACTACTACTACTACTACTACTAATAATAATGGTGAAAAAAGATTGGATACCAAGACCAGAAAAATCCTTAACCAAAATCAGATGTTGACAAACTGTATGTACCAAGAGCTTTAGAAGGTCGAGGTCTGATCCAACTTGAACAAACTCTAAAAACTACAACAATTGGATTGAAAGCGTACCTCAAAAAAAACCAATGACCTTCTCCTACAAATAGTAAAACACCAAATCTGCTCCATCAACAAAGAAACTGCACACTTCAAGAAACAGATTAATATACCTGAAATCATACCAACAAAAACCAAAGCGAATACCAACTATGCCAAACGAGTAAATTCAAATCTCTACCCTATCTTATGCACAAAAATGAGTCAATTTCTGTGTGAGCCGATGTTGAAATTTTTAGCGATATTGCTTAAGTCTTTTGAATTTTTTTACAATTTTTAATGGGGTTCCACACATCTAGATACTTGGGAATACCTTAGATCAGAGTCCATTTGAACAGACTGGGTTCCTCAATGTGAAAGTACTTGAAACTGGGCACAAAACCTGTCACAATACTATGCAGAATTGACTGTGCTGCATGTGCCTTGTATACACTAACCAGACTGGGTGTGATAATTAATATACTGGACTTCATATATTTATAATCCAGTGTTACTTTGTTGGCATCTCTCAAGTATAATATTAATAATGATGTCTTTTGGCTAAGTAATACGAGGGTCAGCTGAAAAGTTCATAGGCTGACCAAGATACTCTAATGGAATGTGACCAAATGAGGTTTATTTTTCAACATAGTCCCCCTTTGTGGTTCACATATTTCTTCCTTTAGTGTTGCAGTGCTTGGACCTCATTGGTGAAGAAGCGTTCACTCTGCCGGTCAAAAAAGTTAACAACAGCAGATATGATATCATCACTGTGATACTGGTTTTAAGCCAAGTATTTTTTTTTCATGTTGGAGAACAGATGATAGTCAGATGAGGCCAAATCAGGAGAATAGGAAGGGTGAGCAACCAGTTCAAAGCCACAGTCACACAGCAGCTATTGAAACTAAGACCTTGTGTGCTGAAGCATTGTCCTGATGAAACTAGACCCCTTCTGTCAGTTTTCCTGGGCGTTTGGTCTTGATAGACTTTTGTACCTACCTCAGCAAGTTGGCATAGTACTCTCCATTGATGGTGTGGCCCTTTTGAAGATAGTCAATAAGCACAATTCCTTTTGCATCCAAAAAAAAAAAAACTAAAGCCATCACTTTTGCTTTAGATGAAAAGACCTTGACCTCCTTTGGCTCCTGGAAGCGAAAAGTCAGTTTCACTAAATTCTGAAGTCTATTGGTTAATAAATATTTTGCCAATTTTTAATTATCTATTTTTAGGAGGGAAAATATTTGTTTTTACTGAATCAATTATGTCTTTGTCTCTGGCTCAAAGTGATAAAGCTAACACTCATCTTTGTTTAAGAAAACATTCAAGGAAACCTGCTTGATATGTCTCAAATGATGTCAGATTTTCCCGTGATGTGATCAGCCTGGTGCACTTTTGATCAGAAGATATGTCACCCATCAAGCATGAACCATATCATGCCATGTTCATTGTGCAGAATATTCTCAACTCTCTCATGGAATATTCTAATAGCATCGGTTATCTGATTTATAGTCAGTCACTTGTGATCCACCTAAATGTTTTGCAGTTGCAAGATGTCCAAAACTTGGATTATCTTCAAGACTCTCTCTTTCTCTCCTGAATTCAGCTGCCCACTTTTGCACTATTGATAAAGCTGGAGCGTCATCCCCTAATTTACCAACCATGTCAACATGAATGTCCTTGGGGGTTAAACACTTTTTTTCTGCAGGTAACTGATAAGACCACGATGCCAAAGTTGCTGCAAGTTAATTTTGAAGACTTTTGGAATAGTCAAGTGTCAGTTTATGCAAACAGACACAATGTAGTTATTAATAAGAAGAGTTGAAATAAATTCATGTAACATTTCAAAGCTGTAGCATCAATTCTTCATGGTCAGCCCATGAACTTTTCAGTCCACCCCCATATTATAGAGTTTTTATAGGATAGCGTTTTTCAACCTTTTTACCCTTGTGTAACCCTTAAAATAGATTACATGTCTCAAGGAACCCCTACAAAAACAAAATTATATACCATATCTTTCTCATTTTATTTTCATCGTAGTTCACATGGTAAATTTTTTTTTTTTTTTTAAGCAAGGCGAGAAGCCACTAGCACGCCAGGGTTTACATAGGATTTGGAGTGAGAGCAGATAGGAGTGAGAAAGGAAAGGATGAAGAGAAAAATAGTGGATAGATCAAGGCAACTGGAGATGTCAATTGACATTACATTTGAATAGTTGGAAATTATAGCTATCAGGGAAACAGGAAAATGGGAGGGAGTTCCACAGGCAAGAGGTGCGAGATATGAAGCTATTGGAGTAGAAGAGACAGCTACATTTAACAGTTTCAACAGTGAAAGGGTGAGAGCGGGATGCCAGCCTCATAGAACGCTTGAATTCATGAAGCCTGGGAAGTGAATTATCATAGTATATATTTTTGAATAACTGGTTTAAGGAAAAATTAATACTTCTTTGTCAAATTTTTCGGTAATGCTAAATAAAATTCATACTGTTCGTTTATAATACTTCATCAGGGAGTTTTCATTCACCCCCAAAAATTCCAAACTCAAACATAAAAAATAAACATAATGAACCAATATCATATATGTATAATATAAATGTAAACAGATAATTTTTAATCCTTTACTGGCAATATTGAAAAGACATCAGGTAAATCAAGGCAAAATGTTCTGTGAACCAATAAATGGGTTAAGACATTTTTCCATAACATAATAAGTTAGATAGGATTATGTCTATATTACATTAACCAAGAATATATTGTGTGTGTTTAGTAATATTAGGTATATGAAATTAAATAAAAAGTCAAAAGTGCATTAGCTTATCTCCCCTGTTCTCGTAGAACCCTTGGAAACCTTTTGTGGAACCTTAGGGTTCCGGGGAACCCTAGTTGAGAAACGCTGCTATAGAAAGCCTCAACCCTGCATCGTATATGCAGGGTGATTTTTAAAGCAATATTTTTTTTTTAAAATGTTATAAGTTCTTCTATGTGGCATGTTCGTTCATGATATAGATGATCATGGCTCTCCACAATTTCCTGTCCTTTGTAGCACTTAATAAATTTTGTCTTTTCACTATCTCTCCTAGTCCGTGTTCTTCCAGCCCTTTACAAAAGCTCATTAGGTAGGTCATCCACTGCTTTCCTCTGTCGCTTTTACCTTCAACCTATCCTGTGAGTATCAAATTTTCCAAGCCCTCTTTCCTCATTATGTGGCCTAGAAATTTTTATTTTCTTATACTACTGTCCTTTTTGCTTCCATTTTTCCTAAACTTTGTCATTCCTCACATGTTTCATCCATAGTATTCTCAGCTTCCTTCTGTAGAATACCATTTCTGTTACCTCAAGTCTCTTCTTCATCTGCAAGAAGATTGTCCAGCATTCACTGCCATACAGAAGGACTGATATTACATAACAGTTCAGCACTCTTTTCTTTGTTTCTAATGAAATTTTTCTGTTTCTTAATACTTTGCTGAGTTTTTGGAAGGCATCTTTCACTGACCCAGTACGTCTTTGGATTTCAGTGTTGCACTTCCTAGATATCTAAATTGTTGTACTTACTTTCTTTTGGTATCCCCAATTTGTAATTTGCATGTTGGGCTGTCCCTTTTGCTAACAACTGTACATTCTGTCTTCTTGCATTCAATCCAATTGTTAATTTTTTATTTATTTGTCTCACTTTTATGTTTTTTTGTTTCTCTAAATTTTTCAAGTGAACATTGGCGTGCATCCTTTTGGCTGAAGTATGTCCTCAACACTAGAAAATATGGTAAAGATGATTATTTAATCACCCTGCATCTCTTGAAAATCAGAACCATTTTCTCTCCTTCACCAACCAAAGTAAAATCAGTGAAAACAGCACTAATCTGCTCAGATAGCTAGAATTCCATCTGTTTCACTGCATTCCACTGTATTTTAGTCAATATTATTAGTCATTTGTATTTGCAGGCTTTTTATCCGTAGATTAGATTCACTGAAAATATTTCTAAATTATTTTTCCCAACAAAAACAAAAAAGATTTGTGAGTTCAATACCAGGCCACAGTAGTTGTGGACCAAAACTTGGAGAATTGAGTTAAAGGGAGATAACTGAGACATCCGGAAGAGGCATGGCACGTGGAACTAGAACAATCTACCCCCAGTGGGCAAAATAAAGAGTTTGGTTTGAAATTCCAATTGCCTGAAGAAGGCCGGAGTGTGCAACAGCTGAAATGTTGTGAATATGACAATGAAGATGAGGATAACAGTTTGAATAATGTAAATAATGCACGTAATCATAATACCTCATCACAGAGATATAGACAACCATTATATCACTAGAAGCTAGTCACTGGATCTAACCAACGTCTTTATTCACTGGGCCATGTGTCCTTGTGAATATGGCAATGAAGATGAGGATAACAGTCCGAATAATGTAAATAATGTAAGTAATCATAATACCTCGTCTCAGAGATATAGACAGCCATTATATCACTAGAAGCTAGTCACTGGATTTAACCAACGTCTTTATCCACTGGGCCATGTGTCCTTCTGAATATGGCAATGAAGATGAGGATAACAGTCCGAATAATGTAAATAATGTAAGTAATCATAATACCTCATCACAGAGATATAGACAGCCATTATATCACTAGAAGCTAGTCACTGGATCTAACCAACGTCTTTATTCACTGGGCCATGTGTCCTTGTGAATATGGCAATGAAGATGAGGATAACAGTCCGAATAATGTAAATAATGTAAGTAATCATAATACCTCATCTCAGAGATATAGACAACCATTATATCACTAGAAGCTAGTCACTGGATCTAACCAACGTCTTTATTCACTGGGCCATGTGTCCTTGTGAATATGGCAATGAAGATGAGGATAACAGTCCAAATAATGTAAATAATGTAAGTAATCATAATACCTCATCTCAGAGATATAGACAACCATTATATCACTAGAAGCTAGTCACTGGATCTAACCAACGTCTTTATTCACTGGGCCATGTGTCCTTGTGAATATGGCAATGAAGATGAGGATAACAGTCCAAATAATGTAAATAATGTAAGTAATCATAATACCTCATCTCAGAGATATAGACAACCATTATATCACTAGAAGCTAGTCACTGGATCTAACCAACGTCTTTATTCACTGGGCCATGTGTCCTTCTGAATATGGCAATGAAGATGAGGATAACAGTCCAAATAATGTAAATAATGTAAGTAATCATAATACCTCATCTCAGAGATATAGACAACCATTATATCACTAGAAGCTAGTCACTGGATCTAACCAACATCTTTATTCACTGGGCCATGTGTCCTTGTGAATATGGCAATGAAGATGAGGATAACAGTCCAAATAATGTAAATAATGTAAGTAATCATAATACCTCATCTCAGAGATATAGACAACCATTATATCACTAGAAGCTAGTCACTGGATCTAACCAACGTCTTTATTCACTGGGCCATGTGTCCTTGTGAATATGGCAATGAAGATGAGGATAACAGTCCAAATAATGTAAATAATGTAAGTAATCATAATACCTTATCTCAGAGATATAGACTGCCATTATATCACTAGAAGCTAGTCACTGGATCAAACCAACGTCTTTATCCACTGGGCCATGTGTCCTTGTGAATATGGCAATGAAGATGAGGATAACAGTCCAAATAATGTAAATAATGTAAGTAATCATAATACCTCATCTCAGAGATATAGACAACCATTATATCACTAGAAGCTAGTCACTGGATCTAACCAACGTCTTTATTCACTGGGCTATGTGTCCTTGTGAATATGGCAATGAAGATGAGGATAACAGTCCAAATAATGTAAATAATGTAAGTAATCATAATACCTCATCTCAGAGATATAGACAACCATTATATCACTAGAAGCTAGTCACTGGATCTAACCAACGTCTTTATTCACTGGGCCATGTGTCCTTGTGAATATGGCAATGAAGATGAGTATAACAGTCCAAATAATGTAAATAATGTAAGTAATCATAATACCTCATCTCAGAGATATAGACAAAAAAACCCCCAAAAAACTTGAATTTGCATTTTCTCAGCTGAATCTATTCAAAGGAAATGATCTGTAAGCATATTCTATTAGTAATAATAATAATAATGATGATGATGATGATTATTGTATTCATATGCAAATCTCTACCATATAAATAGCAATTGATATAGATGGAGGCTGTAAACTGCTAGAGAAATAGTAGTGAATACTTTTAATTAATTATCGTTTACAACCTTCTATTTGCTACTGATCCTCTAAGGCACTCTAAGTGTATCACCAAAGAACCTAAATGACTTGGGACCAAATTAATTTGGTTTAAGTTTTTTTTAAAATGCATTCCTTTTCTTCTTTTGCTAAAATAAAGTATTCCAAATTTACATTGTCAAAAGAAAAATGTAGGGAAGTATGTTAAATTCATATGTAAATCTCCATATGATATAAATAGCAGCTGATGCAGCCAGAGGCTAAACTAATCCTAACCTTGAAGATAAAACTTATTTAATAATAATAATAAAGAAAAGCTTACTAGGGGTGTGTATGTCTGGTGTTAAATTCACAAAACAGAATATCAGCCATAAACTGTTTGGCTGTCCCTGTGGTGCAATACAGTTTCAACATCCTTAACTGGACCATAGATGACATTAAGTGGCTGGATGCCAAAACAAAAAAGCTTCTCACTTGCCACCACATGCATCATCCCAAGGCTGATGTTGATCATCTGTGTCTGCTCAGATCCATAGGAGGCAGAGGATTAGTTCAACTAGAACTGTCTTACAAAACCACAATAAAAAAAATTGAGTTCTTCAAATCACAAACTCTGTGGAACTTTAATTGTGTTGAACTCTACCAAATTTCCAAACCACACATCATGAAATTTCTCACTTTAATTCTGATTTCTTGGCATTTTGAAGAAATAAAATTGATTTTCTTTAATTTGCAAAATTTTGGAGATATTTTAAATTGAATTTAAAACAAATTTTTTTAAATTCGCAAACTTTTTGTGTTACTTTAAAGTCAATATAAATTAAAAACTCTTAAAACCACTAATTTTTTTCAGTTCCTTTAAAATATGAATTTTTAACTGTCCTCTCCTCGTCCAGACACAAATTCCAATGCTGTATATCCAAGCACCAGAAGAAGAGCAGATTTTCAATCTCAGGATCATTCTGATTCCAAAAAAGTATGTCTATGTAGAGCAAGTTTGACCTGAGTTAGAGGGGTTTTTCAGACACATGAACAAACAGACAGAATTTGCTGTTTATATATTTAGATGAAGTGGGAAACAAATATTGCCAGTATATGAATTACCTTTTGTAAACAATTGTTATCAACACCTACCTACTTTGGCAGGGTAGCTATGCCTTGCTAAATACAGCCCATAATTATGCAAGACATGATCATCATTCTGTGGGGTATTTCCAAAATATTTGTATACCATATTGTACACTGTCCTGTTGTATGGCTGCTCAGCATGGACCCTTATCTCAAAACTGGAAAGAAGATTGAATTTAACTTACACTCAAATGCTAAGAGTATTTTTAAATGTCACTTATCTGGACAACCCCTACCTTGAGTTGAGGAATAAAGTT
Source organism: Acanthosepion lycidas (assembly GCA_963932145.1). Taxonomy (NCBI): domain Eukaryota; kingdom Metazoa; phylum Mollusca; class Cephalopoda; order Sepiida; family Sepiidae; genus Acanthosepion; species Acanthosepion lycidas. Next base: position 69,053,681 of record OZ010607.1, on the reverse strand, counting down.
ATAAATCTGACTACCAGTAAAAAGATATATATATATATATATATATATATATATATATATATATATATATATATATATATATATATGTAAAAGAAATACTTATCAACACTTCATGTAAATCAACTGTCTTTTCGCTTGCATGTCTGTATGGGCTGTGAAATAAAATTAAAAAATAGATATAAGTAATCAAATTTTCTTTCTCTTATCTAGAGTTGATTGTTTTTTAAGGTATGTCAATCCTTTCTGCGTTATCTAAAGCTGAGACATATATGGCAAACATGGACTTTCATACCTGCAGTAAGACTTAATGTCACAAGGATGACAATGCAATTATTTTAACTACCTTCACTCTTCAGCAGTGTTTATTGTTTTAAAAAATGATAATTAGAAAATATAATAAAACCTAAACAGATGAAAGTGAATTTATACATTTTCTTTGTTCTTGAGAATTTACAACAAAAATATCAAACACTATTTATCTATTAGATTGATTATTTACAAGAATAATTTCGTATTCACAACAATCTAAAAACTAATACAATTGTAACTAATGCAATGCAATATTTATCATTTACCATTTTATAAAAAATAAATATGAAAACAATTTTTTATTCATAAATTTATAAACATTTACCAAAATTATTAAAATATATGAACCAATTATAAGGAAATATGTTCAACATCTGCAAAGCTTTTGCGTGGGATGCATGTAACAAACTTCACAAGATTTGGCGACATCTTAGCAAACATGGATAAACCTGCCAGCAATAAGACGTATGGTTTTTCCCATGACACAGCTATTATTTTCAGTGGTGTTTATTGTTTTAAAAAACGATTATTAGAATGGGAATAAAACCTAAACATTTCATAAATGTGAATGTGATAAAGTAATCAAGAGTAATCTCTCTTGTTTTATGATTACTTCCCTTTGAAGAACTCTCTTGTTTGTAGAGAACTATGAATAGTCACTATTTTGGTATCAATTATTCTAAGCAGAATAAAACTTCCTTAAACCTACTCTTGTAATGATATTGCCTACTACTTCATTCCGGATTCCTGGAATGTCATTGTGCTTTTTATATGTACAAACACACATGCGCATTATCAATAAATATATGCCATAACAGTCCTTTATTCGTAACTACCACATGTGTTCAGGTTATCATTATCTATTAATACACATCCATGCACAACACTACATGACAACTCTTCCTCTCATTTGTTATTACAATGAATTTATACAATTTTTTTATTCTTAAGAATTTACACCAATTTTAAACTATTCATTCTAAATAGTTTTTAATTTGCAAGAATAATTTTATATTTAGAATATTCTAAAAACTAATACAATTAAAACTAATGTAATGCAATATTTATCATTTACCAATTTATAAAGAAATAAATATGAAAACAGTTTTTTATTCATAAATTTATAAACATTTACCAAATTATTAAAATATGTGAACCAACTCTAAGTAAATCCTTATTATTTACCATTTTATAGATTTTGAATCAATTGGTACTGTGCTGATATTTTGCCAACCATTCCAATAAATAATGTAATAATTAAATAGTGTAAATAAACAACGTAAGAACAAAAAAATGTATAAATTCACTCTCATATATTTAGGTTTTATTACAATTTTAATCAATGCTTTTTAAAACAATAAACTTTGCCGAAGTATGAAGGTAGTTATAATAGAAGCAGTGTCATGAGGAAAAAACGTCTTTTTGACGCTTTGATTTATTGCGGGAACTTAAGTCCATATTTGCCACATGTATTTTGGATTGTAATTTTTTTTGTTCATCATTTTTGCAAGTGAATATTTCATTAACAGTTTTTTGAGGATAGCAATGATTTTCCCGGATACAAGTTCTACTATTTGATCCATAACTGAGGAGGGGAGAACAGCTAGATTCATACCCTTCCCAAGGCTGTTTTTGCGTAACTGAATGTAATGAATTCGACTTGAATTTGAACTCCGCTTTCTGAATTCTCATTCCAAGCTGCTATCCTTTACACCAACTGCACACCCTTTCTTAGATACAGTTAAGGTGCTTTATTATCTTATTGATAATTATTTCACTTTGTTCCTATCTACTGATCACACTGTATACAATAATAATGGTGTCAAGATAAAAACCGTCCTCTTGACACACCGTTCATTTTTTGACAAACAAAAAGGTCAAACTTTGCTACAAAATGATTCAGAATTCAGATCAGGTTATTTACTGACCTGCCATCGTACTGTTATTTTGTTGTGCATAATACAAGAAATTTTTTGAGCAAAAATTAAAAGCAACAGAGAAATGGGGCATATTATACACAAATACAAGTTTTCAGAAATTTTAACTCAGCTTAAAAAAAAAAACCCTTATTTGAAACAGCAAGATTATAAATACATTCAGCACAATAAATAATAAAACACAAAATATTTACTGAATGTAACACAACGTTTAAAGTGGGTTTAACTGCAACACCTTTGCCCAAGTCCCCCTAGGCACTTCCCCTTTTGGGGGCACCTCAGGCACCAGGCAATAAACCTAGACCCTCCTGAAGGAGAGGTACTGTCTAGGAGGGAGGCCCCTTGGGGCTTGGGCTTGGGCTTATTATTTTTAAAACATAAAGTAGGCAGGTGTTGATAACAATTGTTTACAAAAAGTATTTGATATATTAGTAATATTTATTCTTTGGGAATCAGGGTACTTAAACATGTTTCGTATATAAGACAGGAAATTCACGGAAATTGATTAAAAAAAATTTATACACAAATTCTGTCATGTTTTAATAATGTTAATGGTACAACAAAGGCTTAACTATTGTATGAATTATGTACTTTTAAAAAAAAATTTTCTGCTACAAAAATGGGACAGTAATTTCCATGGATGTTATTTTATATTCCTCTGTTGACAAAGACCTGGTAAGTGCTTGAAATTGAAGTATTGTTATTACGCCACTGCCATATTGGAGAAATTTTGAACGAAAATTAAAAGCTAAAAAAGTGGCAGTTGAATTATACATATTTTCAGAAACTTTTACTCAGCTAAAAAATATCCTATTTGAAACAACATGATTGAAAATAAAACACGAAGTAGGCAGATGTTGATAACAATTGTTTACAAAAAGTATTTGATATGTCAGTAATATTTATTCTTTGGAAATCAGCATACTTAAAGATTTTTTTACTTATAAGACAGGAAATTCACCAAAATTGACTAAAATTGATTTTGGTGAAACTGGAAGCTTCTAGTCTTGCATGTTGGTAGTGAATTTAGTCATCAATGCCATCATCATAACGGAAGTGATCAGACAAAGAAGAAATTAAATTGTTGGATACGTGATAAAGCTGACGACAATCAGTAATTTCAAGAGTGATTATTCTCACGAGAGTCAATTATCGAGAAGAACGTACGAGAGTTACCGAAAATCCACGAGATTTTCCACCAAATAGGCTACAATATTGTCAATGAGAAACCTAAACTATTGATCAAGTGTAAATGTCTTTACACTTCCAATAAAACAAACTACCCTCCCAGTGAAGCAGTATCAGAATATGGGAATCTAATTTTTAGGCAAAGACTTGGAATGTGCTTGAAATTCGAGTATTGGTATTATGCCACTGTCATATTTTCTTTTGTATGATAGGAGAAATTTTGAACAAAAATTAAAAGCCAAAATAGGTGGGGGGGATTATATTCAAATACACGTTTTCAGAAGCTTTTATTCAGCTAAAAAACATCCTATTTGAAACATGATTGCAAATAAAACACAAAGTATGCAAGTGTTGATAACAATTTCTTTACAAAAGGTATTTAATATCGGCCATATTTATTCTTTGGGTACCGACATAATTGAATGTTTATAAGACAGGAAATTCACCAAAATTGATTAAGAAAATTAATAAAAGGAATACACAAGATCTGTCTGTAATGACAAAAGTATGCAGGTGTAGGCTTTAAGAAAGCTTTATTCAACTGAGAATACAAGGCTTGTGTATAGTGTTGTTTTATAGTTCCAGTAAACAGAAATAGCTCTCTCAAGGAGGAGAGTAACAAAACAAGGGGAGACTACTCTTGATTATTTATAGCACTGTCATGTTTTAGTAAGATTAATAGTACAATGAATGCCTTACTATTGCTTAATTATATATATATATATTTTTAAATTTTTCTGCTATAAAAATGGGACAATAATTCCTATGTTCTTCCATTAACACATTTAAAATTAAGATCGTTTTATTCACAAGATAATCTTTCTTTATATTTTGATTTTCTTGTTTTTTCTTTTATAGTTTTCTCTCTTCATTCTTATTGAAAGACAATATATCTATTTTCATAGTTCATTAATATATAGAAATATAATAATGCCATATCAAATAGAAAATAACGATAGATTAATTAACAGCTGAGAATGTATTACCAAGTATGTCTAGTTAGCCCCTTTCTCTGGAATACTCAAAAATAAGTTTGAAACAGAAATTATGTGAAGAAACATGAATTGGCTAAACATCCAGTTCATTTCTGTCCTTTAATATTGTGAAAGATGAAATATTTTAGTGAAATATACGTACGATATTGAGATCATAATGGATAACATGATACAACTTTTTGAAAAAAGATCTATATAGGGATGGCTGTACTAATGGGGTTGTATTATATGCAAGGATGTAATTTATTCCCTGATTCTTACATCAGTAACATGTGGTCATATTACCATTCTTCTGTTGATGTAGTTAGATGTAACTGCCACTGTTGCTCTAACATTTTCTTTTCTTGCACTTCTCACCTGTGGAACTCCCTTCCAACTTATTGCTTCCCTGGTAAGTACAATCTTCAAAAATTTAAATGCAATGTCAATCTCAATTTTCTGTCTTCTTGAACCTTGTTCCTTTTTTGTCGTTTCCTCAATCATCCCGACCGAAGTCTTTTCATTCTCTTTCACTCCCTGTAATGCTAGATGATCTCCTTGAAGATGACAACGTTTTAAATAAAATGGAAACGAAAAGGAAACTAATACTTAACATCAGGATGAAATAGTTGAAATTTCTAGAGCACATAATGAGGAAAGAGAGCTTGGAAAATCTGATACTCACAGGACAGACTAAATGCAAGAAGGAACATAAGGAAAACAACGCATAACATACTTAGTGTGTTTGAGTAAATGGATGGTGGAACAAGGTTTAGAATAAATAATAAAAGGACAAAATTTATTAACAGTTACAAGGGATAGGATATTGTGGAGAGCCATGATCGCCTATGCCCTAAAGGGACACTGCACATAGAAGAAGAAGCAGAATGAGCTAGAGTAAATGGATGGCAGAACAGCATTTATGAGAAATAACAAAAAGGAGGACATTTATTAAGGGCTTCAAAGGAGAGGAAATTGTGGAGAGCCATGATCCCCTATGTCCTGAAGGGAGATGCCACATAGCGGAAGAAGAATGAGCTTGAGTAAAGGGGTGATGGAACAAGGTTTAGGAGAAATAACAAAAATACAAAATATATTAAGAGCTATAGAGGACAGGAGATTGTGGAGAGCCATGATCACTTATGTCCTGAAGGGACACGGCACATAGAAAAAGTAGAATGAGCTTGAGTAAATGGATGGCGGAAAAGGTTTAGGAAAAATAACAAAAATGATAAAATTTATTAAGTGCTATGAAGGAAAGGAAATTGTGGAGAGCCATGATTGCCAACGTCCTGAAGGGACATGGCACATAGAAGAAGAAGAAGAAGAAGAAGAATGAGCTTGAGTAAATGTATGTCGGAACAAGGTTTAGGAGAGATAACAAAAAGACAAAATTTATTAAGAGCTACAAAGGACAGGAATTGTGGAGAGCTATGAATGCCAACGTCCTGAGGGGACACAGCACCCTATCTGGGAAGGGGGGGTGGTGGTGGTGAAACAATTAAAAAAAAACATACTCAAGTGGTACTATACACCAGTGTTTCCCAACCCTTTTTAGCTTATGGCCCACTTTGAGCCCAGAATTTTTCTGTGGCCATTTTTAATAGAATATATCCAATTATAAAATTTTTGTAGCCCTCCTGAAATTTGTCTTGTGCCATGTGGCCATAGGTTGGGAATTGTTATTACTCACAAGAAAATATGGTAATAACAAAGGAACTATAAAAGATCTTTTTGGAAATAAATACATGAGAATCATTTGAAATAAGATCCTGTTTGTGGTGTACGTGCCCAAAATGCCAGATCTAATCACTACATATGCTAAAGACATTTGATCTTATAATTAATGGTATAGTTTAGGTGCGAAACGATGTTTTGGCATTCATTGCTAGCCAATGAAATTAAAGACTGTAGATTTGGAATTCCTGCATAAAAGCTTAGCATAGATCAACCAAAATTCTCATTTGGCATTTTCAGCTCTTGCAACAGATATCCCAGCATCCACCTTGCACGAGGCTGGCAGCAAACAATGTTGTTACTAACCACTTATTATTGCATACACATGGACAACCTGTTGAAAATCTAGTTGCATAAAAGAACACTAGACACAACGCCCAACAGATACTGGCGATGGTGTCCAATTCAAAATAAATGTTGTCTCCTATTCACAACCAATACATCGTCAAACGACTCACTGACCCAGGCAAAAAGAAAAACAAAAAAAATAAACTTAGACAATTTTATATATCGTCATCATCTGCATGTATCACACACATGTACATATACACATTGTTAGGAAACTCAATAACAAAGTGGAAAATTTTTTTTTGTGTGACATATTTCGACCTTTAGGACTTCATCAGGCTAAAGTGATGTTTATGCTGATGTGACTACATAAATTTTTTTTTTTAAAATCATTTCACCCCAAGCAAAATAATAAAGCCACTAAAACACAAGTTAGTGTTAGAGAATATGAGAAAAAATATTAAAGGGAGAGATCAATAAAAGAACAAGAATTAAGATAATTTTTTTTTTTTTTAATCAGCATCATCACATGCAAGGCAGTAAAGCCACTAAGACACAAAATATTACTGAGTGTGAAAGAATTAAGAACAGAAACCTTAATAATGAGCGGGAAGAGAAAAGAGTAATCAGGAGGACAGTAGATAGCGACTGACATTGCATTTAAATTTTTGCAGATTAAAGTTGGCTGGAATGCATGAAGTTGGAAGGTAGTTCCACAAGCGAAAAGTGTGAGAAAAAGAAACTGTTAGCATAGAACTTTTTACCTTAATTCTCCCAATGCATGACCCAAATGCCAGTCATGGTACTGAATGAGATTCTTGTAGGAGAGAGAGAGAGAGAGAGAGAGAGAGAGAGAGAGAGAGAGAGAGGTGCATATTTTGAGGATATGTCGGATAGATATCAGTTAAGATTGTAGAGAGCAGTTATCAGGCGCTGGTTGCTAGCTATTTGGAGATGCAGCCATACATCATCTACATGTTTTTAATCAATTTCACCATAGGAAAGGCAATAAAGCCACTAAGACACAAGGGGTTACTGGGTGTAGAAGAATTAGGAACAGAAACATTAATAATGAGCAGGAAGAGAAAAGAATAATCAGGAGGACAGTAGATAGTGATTGACATTGCATTCAAATTTTTGTAGATTAAATTTGGCTGGAAAACATGGATCCAGAAGGGAGTTCCACAAGCGAGAAGTGCGAGAAAAGAAACTGTTAACATAAAACTTACAGCTACATCTTGCTATCTCATTGGTAAATTGATGAGATCTTGATGCCAGTCTAGTACTGTGCTTAAATTCAAAAATCTACGTACCATAGCGAAGAGCTTATCCGAACACTTACCATGAAAGTATTTATAGAAATGGCACAGAGATTGGCATTATATTTAAATTTTTGGAGATCAAAGTTGACTGGGAAGCAAGAAGCAAGAAGAGAGTTCCACAAGCAAGAAATGCGATGGAAGAAATTGTTAGCATGGAACTTACACTGACATCTAACCATTTCAACTGTAACATGATGAGACTTTGCTGCCAATCTAGAACTGCACTTAAATTAATTAAGTCTAGGTACCATAGAGGAAAGTTCATTAGAACAATTACCATCAAATTAGATGGTCGGTGCACTACAAGTGCATTGAAGCCAGAGGAGCCTATTTTGAAGGAGACAATAGCATTTACTCAGTGGAATTTGGCGAGCAATAACTGAACAGTACTAAAAATAAGAACTAGATGAGATATCCCTAGATATGGGCAGTGATATGAGAACAGTTTACCCCTCTAGATTAAATAAAGGGTTCAATTCAGAATTCCCTGTAGGTTACCCAGAACGATATACACCTGATGAAGACTGAGGTCATAATGGCTGAAATGTTGGGATAACAAAAACAAGGATGAAGGTAATAGTTTGAATGTAAATAGTTTAAATAAGGAGATTAGAGTTTCGTACTTCTTTGAAATTAAGAAATGTGGTGCTTGAAAAAGTCTCAAACCTTTTGGGATGAACTTCATGCATGTATTTTATTCAAAATTTTATCTATATATAAAATTCTATGATTTCTGTTTGTACATCCATCATACCCTCTAAACTAGCCATACATTGCCCAATTGAAAATAAATTTTGGGGAGAAGTACAGACAGCTAGGTGGGTACAAACTACAGTATGTTTTACTAGGGTGTGTAACTTAGTACAATGAATTTTCATTCATTTTTTTTTAAATTAAAAGTTTTATTATTTAACATACAAAATACTCCTGCTATTTTAAAAATAATTTAATGATTAAAATAACAAATACTTATTTAATAAAAATGCAATATTGTTTTTTGCATATCTTTTCTTTAAGTTTTTATATATACAAGAATCCAATTTCCAGTTTGCCCTGCATTTGCGAGGACCATAAACAAATCACACGTACTTCAAAAAGTTGGAATATGGCTCCAGAAGGAAATATTTACACATGGACAGTTGTATGTTGCATGCTCAAGAGTAAGAAATCCTTTTTCGCTGTTAAAAAGGAAAAAAAAAAAATTTTCTTAAAAAATATTGTTTACTATGAAGTCTCATAAAATGAATTAAAGAAATTATTAGCCCGTGAAGTAGGGTTTTTGTCAAAGTATTTTTCCAAATAAATCGGCTTGCTCAAATTTAATTCATCGGTTTGTGAAATTGAACAAAAAAATTCTAGTATTTTTAAAAATGCACGGAAATGTCAATACAAAAAAAACAAAAACCTTCATCAGTAATATTCTATTACACCCACAGATGTAATACTTCAGAAATAGTCTCCATTATAAATAGTATCCATTATAATTGATAGGCAAAAAGAGACCCCATCATAGGGAGCCGAAAGTGATGCTCTGCCATAAATAAAAGTCAGTGAAGGATTTCCCTAATTATCAATTAGAGTGGAAAGCTGAAAGCTATAATGAGGGTTTCATGCTTAGAAACTCCATCTATCAAGATGGGATGGGAGATTCAGATGGGCTTGTTGCGACAAGGTAAATTGAGATGCTGGGTTTGTGTGTGTGGAATTCACATGTTTGTAATTGTGTATGTTTGTTTTTTTGGGGGTTTTTTGTGTGCAAGTGCGGGGCTGACACATCTCTTGTATTTACACTTAATGCCTTACCTAAATCTCTTGATTGCAGTTTCTGTATAGTACACTCTTTGCTTACCTTATTATTTATATCTGCCATTCTCCACACATCTGTCTGTGATGAGAACACACTCCCCTTCTGTGTCTGTATCAATTCTACTCTGTCTCTCTCACTTTTTCACCCCCAAACCCATACGTTGGCCAATAATTTCTCCTGTATCTTTGGTCAAAGATTTAAGATTTGTTTTATTGTGTTTTTTTTTCTTTGCTTTTGACCGCTTTTCTGATTTCAGGGCAACGTTTGAATATCACCAAGGAAATAAAATGTTTACTCATTGATTGAACCTTATAAATTTATAAAATCTGAGGAACTGCTCAGAAACCACACTTGGGCAATGTACATTCAAAACTCTAGCTAGACACCCCCCCCCGGCCCCAAAAAACCTACATAAACTGACAGTTGTGAAAAGTTAAATTTAAGTATGTTTAGTTGTTTAAATAAAATGGGGCGTCTGTTTCATCCTCGCTGGGTACTTTAATTCAATTTAATTTCTATAATTAAATTGAAGTTTTTAGCTTCTGTTTTTGAAACAGGAGAACTCTTATGTAGCGATGGAATCATATTTATATATAAAAAAAATAATTATAATTTAGGTTCTACTTGTATATTGAGCACTTTCCTATTTTTCTATATATTTGCACACCTACACACACACACACACATATATATATATATATATATATATATATATATATATATATATATATATATAAATAAATAAATATTGCACATTGGGTGTTGTGTTAATAAAAGAGTGCCTGATATAAAATAATTTATATTAGTAATAAATATACGTTTTTTCCCCCCACAATCTTTAGGTGCTGAGTTAAAACTCAGTTTTAACTCAGGAAACATGAACTTCAGAATTTTACTACTGGTGATGAAAAAAAAAATGTATATTTATTATATAATAGCTGGGCACTTGTATTCGAGGATACCTGTCTGTTAGGGCAGCTAGCCAATCCCTATTGCAGACACTCGCTCAGACACATTTGTGTTTGTTCGACACCCACAGAGCCAACCTGTCGTTTATACTGCAACTATGCTCAGCTGATCTTAGTTACAGTTTCTGGAAGAGAGCGTATTATCTAGCGTGATCAGCAATCTGAACAAGGCAAGCACACTCAAACCCTTGGTCATGATGACTTGTGATTTTGTGCTAGCACAGCTATCAATGCCCCCCCCCCAGGGTTCTGTCTACCCAGTTTCACTCATAAGTCTTGGGTCAACCTGTGGTATGGTTTTCAGGCAATTTCCAAAAGTGCTGCATGCTGGGATCTCCCCCTCCACACCAATAACATCAGAAAGTCCGTGGTGAGATTTGAACACAGGTCTCATGATCAGAAAGCGAACATTCTAACCACTTGGCCACGCACTCATATATATATATATATATATATATATATATATATATATATATATATATATATATATATATATATATATATATCACACCTGATGATTGTGTATAGCAAGAAACAGTCTGTCACCTCTGAGTGTTGACTTCAATGTTCACTTATATTTAGATAAGCTCTATCTCTGATATTGAGCACTTTAACCTATAAATATAGCATACCTTAAAACTATTGTTCTCCATATATATATATATATATATATATATATATATATGTATATAAAAAGATCTAATGCAATGGAAATTTATAAAACAGGATCTTTTCATTCATAAACAGATTCGGGGTTTTTGTATATTATTGAATTGTTCGTGAAGATGGATTTCTCGCCATTAACCTTTGTATTTGTTTTATGTATGAATAATTCATGAATTTGTAAATTAATTGCATCTTTATTGAAATATATATATATATATATATTGTTGCTTAAATGCTTTCTTTTTTCTTTTAGTAAAATCCCATATTTGAGTCTATTTATTAAACAGTATATTTATTTTTGTCTACCGGCCTGGATATTCAATAAATATAAATAGATGTGCCTCTGGCAGTATTTGAAGTCACATCCCCTGTCGTTAGATCCGAAATGCTTTAGACTAAATTGTCAACAAAGGTGATCAAGCAAGCTGAATTGTGCTTTTCAGTGCAAATTTCTTTAAATAATCACAAAACATTTATATTGGCTCTGTTTCATATACTAATGTAAGTAAAGCAATTTCTGAAGAAGTAATGGATTTTTTTAATGTATTAATCTAACAGATTTTATCACTTAAATTTTTTCTTTTATAGTGAATGCCCATATGTCAGATAAATAACTTTAAAAAATCTATTACTTCTTTAACAATAGAAAAGTAACCAGGAAGACGGTAGATAACGATTGACGTCGCATTTAAATTTTCAAAGATCAAAAATGACTGGGAAGCAAGAAGTCAGACGAGAGTTCTACAAGTGAGAAATGTGAGAAAAGAAATTGTTAGCATTGTGAATTGATGAGACCTAATTACCAATCTAGTACTGCATTTAAATTCATAAAGTCTAGGTAACATATTGAAGAGTGATATTTATTTATGCTTCAAATACAGAAAATGTAGCACAAGGCCAAAATGAAGAATGGGAAAAAAGACGGTCTTCTGTCTTAATGTTAAATGTAGCTAGCCACAAGCACTGACCCAAACATACAACAATATTCCTTACACCAAAGCAACATATTCTTACTTACCTTTCTTACTACATCCACCATAACACCTTATTGCTTCTATGAAAGTCCGAACGAAACCCCAAATGTACACTTCATTGTCTCTCGTATAAAAAAAAAACAATATAAAAACTAACCCCAATGAGTATTTACAATATGAGTACAAATCTATTTAAAAGAAACCAAACAAAATAATGTTAGTAATAAAACTTGCCACAATCTGTACCATATTGAAAATCTCACCTGAATACTTATCATGAAAGTATTTATAGAAAAGGCACAAGGAAGCAATGGTTGTGAGAAAGTGACTGAAGCTGAGGAGCCAGGTGAGGATCAATAATATTGCTGATTCTTCTTTGGGTTTTATCAAGGAGATCAAGGTAAATAGCAGGGGCACTAGACCATATGTAATAGTACTATTCTAAACATTGGTGAATTGTAGACTTATAGATATATATGATAGATTCTGGAGCAAAAAATTTCCTAATACGACACAGTGAACCAACTTTCTTAGCAGCTGAGCTAGCAATGAATTCAATACAGTCTTTCCACTTCATGTCAGCCAAGAATGTTAGCCCGAGAAGGCGCAACAAGTCACTCTCCTTGAAATTGTGATCAGCCATGCTGATGGAAAGCAGAAAGGGGTCTCTCAGATGATTAACAGAGAGCAGTTTAGTTTTAGAGGTGTTGAAATTAACAAGCCATTCTTTGCCCCAGTTAACAACAGACTGTAGGCACCCAATCCCTAAAATTTATACTAAAAATCAATATATGTTTTTTCCTCACTGTCGAACACAACTTGTAACAATCATCAGGCACAACTTTATATTTCATTTGTACAATTTTGGTTAAAGACCAACGCAAATAATTGTGTGACACCTTGACAGGTGTCAAAGCTTGACTGGCAATCTAATTTTTATTTCTAAAGAAGGGTAAATATTAAAAAAATACAATATCATGAATATCGTGAGGTTGCTGTCACTTTTGGAATATAGTATGAGAGTTGAAATGATGATCTTGGGTGGGATTAGTCGTTAGGTACAGTCTTAGGTATTATGACTGTTTTTATTTAATAAAGGAGTTGAAATGAGGGACACAAAGCAAATCTTTACAGGCCAGGTTTGTTTTGATCACGGATATGACACTGATAGAGGTGATGACATAGGAAATTGATTTTTGACAAGAAACACAGACTTGCACGAGGCAGTGAAATTGGTACACTATATTGATCATCACTAGTTTAGATTTGATGGGTTTATTTTGATTAGTGACAACAAGGTTTTCGTGTTTTCCATTTTAATATATATGTATATATATATATATATATATATATATATGTATATGTATATATATATATATATATATATGTATATATATATATATATTTTAGTTATTTAAAAATTATAACATAAGTATGTTATACTTATGTTATAATTTTTAAATAAATATTTGCTTTACTTTGTATTGAGCACTTTTTCAAAAATAGTGTTTTTGGTTACTGGAATTTTGTTCCATCTATACCAACTTTGTATTCATATATATATATATATATATATATATATATACAATACCAAAATATAATTTGTAGAGATTGTTCGAAAGAGGACTTTTCAGTCCATAGGAGAGCTCAATGTATGGTACAGAGCAAATTATAAGAACAATTAGGAAACAACCTTAAAATCCATCGTTAGTATAAATTTATTCGATGAATATAAACATATTAATCTCATTAGACTGACTGCATTTTATGAAATGGAATCCCAGACAGACAGATGTTTTTTTCTGATTTCTCTCATCTTAATTTAAGAAGAGAAAACTTTTCAAGCCTAATTTATTTTTGCTATTGTTTTATTTTGTTTTTTATTTTTTTATTTTTTATTTTTATTTTTCTATTTTTTTATCTTTGTCTCTCTATATGTCTGGGATATTTGGATTCCATTTCATAAAATGTAGTCGGTCTAATGAGATTAATATGCATAATTTCATTGAAATACATTTATTGTGTTAAATTTAATATAGTATGTTATTAGTTTTATTTTTTTACTGGGATCAGTGGGAATTTTTTAATATTTATGAGATTTTTTAGGATTTTTTCATCTTGTTTATTGTTAGATGCATTTTGATAATAGTATAGTAGGTTGATATATATTAGGTTGGTGCAAAAATAATGACATAATAATGTCGTTTTTTGAGGTTAAAAATACGTCAAAAAAACGACATTATTACGTCATTATTTTTGCACCAACCTAATATATGTATATAGTGATTTTCCAAGCGTAGCTTAGATGTGGCGCAAGGCCATAAAGTAGGGGGCATCCAGTGAAGATCAAACTCACTACTCTGTTGTAATTGTTGTAGTGAGACAAGCTTGCTAACCATTACACCATGTTGAGGTGCACCTGATATATATATATATATATATATATATATATATATATATATGAACCTGAAAAACTTAAATTCAGTTG
>OZ010607.1:69024023-69034023 GCA_963932145.1 Acanthosepion lycidas | reverse complement strand
TCGACTTCAATCACTTTCTAACCATCATAAGGTTGCCTCTCTGTGCCTACCTTTGCACTGTTGATAAAGCTGGCATATCATACCCTAATGTAGCAACCATGTCAGTATCAATGTCCTTGGTGGCTAAACCCTTTTTCTGCAGGTACTTCATAATACCACTATGTCAAATTTTGTCCATTGTCTAGAGAAGTCACTACAAGTTACATTTGAAGACTTCTTTGAACAGTCAGATGTCAGTTTACTTTGAAAGAAACAATGCAGTAATGAATAAAAAGAGTTTGAATTAATACATGCAATATTTCATAGCTTCAGGATCATACCTTCACAGTCAGCCTATGAACATTTCATCCCACCCTCATACCTGTAAAGAAATAATGCATTTATAAATAAGAAGTTGAAATTAATGCATACAAGGTTTCACAGCTCTAGCATTACTTCAGTCAGCCTATGAACTTTTCAGACCTCCTATGTACCTGCAAAGGAGAAATGCAGTTAATAAGAAAAGTTGAAATTGATCCATGCAAGGTTTCACAGCTCTAGCATCACTACTTCATAGTGAGCCTATGAACTTTTCAGCTGACTCTTATCCTTTTATTCAATTTGTAATAGCCTTTATTCAAGACTTTTTTTATTGTACGATGTTTCAACATTAAAAAAATTTGGATGTGAATCATCAGAAAATGTTGTTTGTCATGAAAAATTTCAGTTTGCAAAGAACAGCTCGAGTTTTCTATGACGAATGTCGGATTTAGGATTTATAGAGCGATTCCTTCTGCTTCATATTCCACAGCTTAATTCCATGGGAATGTTTTTTTTTTTGTTTTTTTTTTATTATTGTTCCACTTGAAAGCAATGCTTCTGCTAATGTCAGACCAAGAATTAATACTGAGGTAAACTTTTCTTGTAATTTTGTGTAATATTTAACATGTGTAATGTGTTTTTTCAGGATAAAACTACTTGAGCACAAGATTAGGTTTTATTTTTGAAATTTAAGCACTAACGCTTTCTATTTTGCACTCAAAATAATGGAAATGCATTGCTAATGATTTTACTATAAAAATGCATTGAAAATCAGGAAGAAAGGGATTGTCAGTGGTCAGGAATGAATGGAAGCTTTACTGATAGAATAGGGCTATTATATGTATAATGGAAATGCATTGCTAATGATTTTTACTAAAAAAATGCATTGAAAATGAGGAAGAAAGGGATTGTCAGTTGTCAGGAATGAATGCAAGCATTACTGATAGAATAGGGCTATTATATGTATAATGGAAATGCATTGCTAATGATTTTTCCTTAAATATATATCAAAAGTCTGGAATAATGTATTGCAAGTTCTTAAGAATTAATGATAGAACCCAACTATTATATAATCCATATGTATTGTGTACATGTATTTAGATGTGTCCTTTGAAGTTTTTATGCATGCACGTGCATGTGACTCATCCAACAGACCTTGTGTCTGTCTCCTTGTCTGCTTCTCATCAAGGAGAGAAGGCAGCAAACAGTGGAAAGAACACAACATGAGTTCATCCTCCCTGTCAGTTTAAGAGGTCTCCTTTTTTTTTTGTTCTTTATTATGCATTTCTGTTGCAGACAATCTGTTTACAATTTGTTGATTTTTAGCATTTCTTGTGTCCCCACCACCAGCCCACCAAAGACGACGTCATCCTAATGACTGAATAAGATTCAATAGAAAATGAAAATGACAGCCTTCCCTAAAACATTCACAGTGGCAACTTTTGAGTTTCTAAAAAGCATATTTTCAGGAATTTGAAAAAATTGTAAGCATTCTCAACCTAGAATTGGCCATTAAAAAATTAATCTTCAAAGTGGATTTATTTTATCCAAACTCTATTTCTTATTTATTTTCTCTCTCCCTATCTCTTTCTCTCCTCTGTTTAGTATCTATCTATCTATCTATCTATCTATCTATCGATCTGTTCATTACCTACCTACTTACCTACCTATATCGTTCTTCACATTATCTTTCTTTCTTTTTCTATCTATCTATCTATCTATCTATCTATCTATTTATCTATCAAAAACAGAGATTAGCTCTGCTTAACTAATTTCATCCCCTACCCAGCCATTCTTTGGCATCTTCCTTTGCAGGTGCAGGCAACCTTACATCACAGCCAGTGGTCAACGTGACATGAGAACGAGATCTTTAAAGCTGTCTTTGGCTTTTGTAATATGTATTGTATGTCGGTTGAATTTCTTACATAAAGTATTGTCATTGACATTCACTTTTGAATAGTTTTCCTTTTCCTCTTGGTCTTATTTACATCAAGTCACAGTAAAAGATATCAATCCTCAAATGTCATTTTTTATGAATATTGGTTCAATTCAATACAACCTTCATAATTAATGAGTTACTGTGAGTTACTTCCCTTTGCAATCATAAGCAGCCATTTTGGTCCATGAGTATATGTTGGGTCGGTTCCTCAACTGGTGCTCCACATTTGTGGCCTTGTGGCAGACTAAGCTAAGCTTAATAAATATTTATATGTAGACATTCCTAAATTGCAGTTAGCAATCCACTTTTGCAGATAATTGCAAATGAGTTTGAGACGTACTGGGTGCTTATACTTATTCTCTCGTAATGTATTCAGCTTCATTTTGCATGTGTGTATGGACCCCAAAAAGATATTAGTTTTAGTAGGTTAAATGATCTTAACAATGTAAGATATGCAGATGACATGTTGACAGCAATCATGGAAAGGAAACTACAAGTACGACAGGAGATAGCGAAGGAAATAGAGAAGAAAGGACTAAACATCGATTACAAGAAGACGGAATGTATTAGAAAGTTTATCTTTTTGTTATCTTTCTCATTCTTCTTCTTCTATGTTCCGTGTCCCTTCAGGACATTGGCGATGATGGCTCTCCACAATTTCCTATCCTTTGTAGCTCTTAATAAACTTTGTCTTTTTGTTATCTCTCCTAAACCTTATGCCACCATCCATTTACTTAAGCTCATTCTTCTTCTTCTGTGTGCCCCTTCAGGATGTTGGCAGTTATCGCTTTCCAAAATTTCCTGTCCTTTGTACTCTTAATAAATATCCTCGTTTTGCTATCTCTCCTAAACCTTATTTTATTATCCATTTGCAAAACCTTTCTCAGTAGGTTATGTGTTGTTTTCTTCTGTCTCTCTTGCCTTCAATCTGTCCTATGACTATCATAATATATATTAAAATAATAAGAAAGAATTGTAAGATTTATAATCTGGTGTTCTGATCAGTTATTTTCATTTAAAAAAAAAAACTGCTTGGTACAAACAGTAGAACAAAATATTATAATTATTATCTGTTAAAAATATGATTCCATCATGACAGAAAATTTTAATGTTTCAAAAATGAAACTAAATTTATGAATTTAATTCTAAAAATTAAACTTAAAATCCATAGTCTTGTTCCATTGTCAAGCAATGTTAGGAATAAACTTTCAAAGAAATTTACTTAATTATTTCTAACAATAAACTATATCCAACAGCAAGGCCACTGATCAGGAGGTTTTGAGGAGCATGGAACCATCTCTTAATTGCTGGTGTTCCCAGGTCCACCATGACTTGGGGTGGCAGCATCTGTTAGGGTCCCAACTATGGGCAAGTAGTTAACACCCCCAAACTGGTGTAAAAACACTATAAATACGTAAAAAAAATAGGTTTTAATACCAGAAATACTTTTTGTAAAAAATTATTGCAGGCAATAATTTTTTGAAGAAAAATTATTACCAGCAATACATTTTTGAAGAAAAAAATATTACCAAATAGATTTTTAAAGGAAAAAATATTGCCAGTGACAAAAATTTGCCAGCATTAAATGGCCCATTGAGGTTGATATGCCGTATAACAAACCAAATCATGTTGTCTCTCCTTGAATTTGGAACATCATGAATTATTCTGACATTTGTTTAACAAGTCAAATGCATGTGAAACCTGATTAACCAATGAAAATGAAAGAACACAAAAATAAAAATAACAGAAATTCTTTCTTCTTTTTCTCCATATCTCATTTTCTGATGAAGCCTTTACTAAAAGTTAGATTGAAATATTTCCTATTTGTTCTTTATCCAATCATTCTGTCAGATTCCAATTCATATTTGATCTGTATTTGATTCCAATTCAGTAATAATAATAATAATAATAATAATTTTTCTTCATTTGCAGGTGAGTAATGATGCCGATCGGATTAGTATGGTAAGATTTGATTCTCGTTTTTACATTTGAATGTCTTTTACTGAAATGACTTTGTTTCATTTTCATCAGTTGTAACAACAAAAGATGTTTTAGTAAATTGCAATGCATCCTTTACAGTTGTTAGGAAAAATTCAAAAGTTATGAAAATGGGTACACTTATTAAAAGGACATTAGTTATTATTAAAACATTTGTTTTTCCTTTTCTTGCTTGATACAGAAAAAAGTATTTTTCCTAATAAGATCATTACTGGTGATGAAAACTGAATTCGTTATGAGAATTCAAAGTGAAGCAAATCATAGCTAGAAATCATTCACTGGTATTCAATAGCAATTCTTGAAGATGAATTTCAGGGAATTTGAGAGATTTACAGCATAATTTTGCAGCGAGCAACTGCCTTGTTTGAATGGCATACTTGAAAAGAAAAGATTTTGTTTCTGAACAAGTAAGGTGACTATTGATTTTGCTGCATCAAAGGCAATTCATGATGATAAATTTTGAGAAATTTGAGAGACTTTTACTGCATAATGTTGCAGTGAGCAACTGCCTTGTTTGAATGGCATACTGGAAAAGAAAAGATTTTGTTTCTGAACAAGTAAGGTGACTATTGATTTTGCTGCATCAAAGGCAATTCATGATGATAAATTTTGAGAAATTTGAGAGACTTTTACTGCATAATGTTGCAGTGAGCAACTGCCTTGTTTGAATGGCATACTGGAAAAGAAAAGATTTTGTTTCTGAACAAGTAAGGTGACTATTGATTTTGCTGCATCAAAGGCAATTCATGATGATAAATTTTGAGAAATTTGAGAGACTTTTACTGCATAATGTTGCAGTGAGCAACTGCCTTGTTTGAATGGCATACTGGAAAAGAAAAGATTTTGTTTCTGAACAAGTAAGGTGACTATTGATTTTGCTGCATCAAAGGCAATTCATGATGATAAATTTTGAGAAATTTGAGAGACTTTTACTGCATAATGTTGCAGTGAGCAACTGCCTTGTTTGAATGGCATACTGGAAAAGAAAAGATTTTGTTTCTGAACAAGTAAGGTGACTATTGATTTTGCTGCATCAAAGGCAATTCATGATGATAAATTTTGAGAAATTTGAGAGACTTTTACTGCACAATGTTGCAGTGAGCAGTTGGCTTGTTTCAAAGAGAAGAGACATTTTTTTTTCTGGGCAGGTAATGTGACTATAGATTTTGGTGCATCAAAAGCAATTCTTGATTGATTTCAGGAAATTTGAGAGCTTTTTACAGAATACGAGGCTGAAAGGTTCATAAGCTGACCACAATAACTCTCATGGAATGTCACCAAATGAAGTTTATTTTTAAACATAGCCCCACCCCCCACGTTGCAGTCCACACACTTCTTCCATCTGTGTTGCAGTGCTTGAATCTCATTGGCAAAGAAACTTTTATTCTGTTAGTCAAAAAAAGCCATCAACAGCAGATATGGTGTCATCGTCACTGATATACTGATTCCCAGCCAAGTATTTTTTCATGTTGGTGAACAGATGATAGTCAGATGGGGCCAAATAAAGAGAATAGGGAGGGTGATCACCCACTTCAAAGCAACAGTCAGGCACAAGGCCATTGAAACCAAGGAATGGCGTGCTGGAGTATTATGAAAGAAGATATTGGTTGGTTGATTTTAAAACATGTCAACCCTTGTTCAGTTACTTCATGTTGAATCAATAGATGGGTTGATGTAAGTTAAAAAGTAGATATTGGTTGGATTTATACCTGAAGAAGTGCTTTGGATATGTACGAAACTGCGTAGATAGGAAAACATTTTGAGAGCTCTACGACAGGAGAAATTTTGCTCAAAATCACAAAATTTTGCCTTGCCTGACCAACTGCTCTTTGTGGGCAAGACGGTAAGGCATGCTAGGCTAAAAGGTTGTTCCCTCTGCCCTGAAGGATGCAGGTTCAATTCCTGTCAGAGCATGTAAAATTTATTCTGTATGATTTCTCAAACATTCAGGCCAGTAGACGAAAATAAATAAATATACTGTTTAGTAAATAAATGGAGTGGCTACTCAAATACACGTATCCACTAAAAAATAATGTTTGAAGTGATATATTTAAAAAACAACTGTACTAAGCAGTTCAGTTACCATGTGTGCCTGACAAATTCAAAAACCATGAAACTTGCACTATAAACATAGATACATGTGTATTAATGTATACTTCAATGCTCTGTTTAACTGCATTGAGTACTGTTTTGTTTACGTCATAAATTAAATTAAATATTTATTTGCTTATCTGTGTATGCACACTATCGCACACATACACAGTTGCTAATATCTCATTATTTAGCTTATATTCACACTTAATTCTATCTATCTATCTATCTATTTTGGGTCTATTTCGGCAGCAATTTTTCATTGATGTATGTTTCATTAAATAATATAGACAATTTTTTCCCATTTATTTTAAGTAAGTTCCTTTCATATTGTCTGATTATCATTGAAAGCCAAAAGGAAATCACCATATTGATATATGTTTAAATCCGATCTAAGCTTTCGGCTTACATAAGCCATTATCAAAGATGACAATTACATTTCAATATATCAAACAATACACGGACAAAACAATAATGATAGTCTGTTTTTGTTGCATGAAAAATTTCAAAGCAACGACAAACTCATGTATACGAGATGGGGAAGTAAAATTGCATTGCAGCTTTATTTAAAATAAATAGACAAAACTTGTCTATATTATTTAATGAAACATGCATCAATATATATATATATATATATATATATATATATATATATATATATATATATGTGTAAGCAAATATATGGATATAGATCCGACAGTATGAGGAAAAATATACGGAAAAAACAAACAAAAATCCTTATATGCAATAATGCTGTTTTAATGTTAATATGTCAACGTCGGACGTTTCGGTTTAATAAACCATCTTCAGGACATATTCATAAAATATTTTATGAATATGTCCTGAAGATGGTTTATTAAACTGAAACGTCTGACGTTGACATATTAACATTAAAACAGCATTATTGCATATAAGGATTTTTGTTTGTTTTTTTCCATATATTTTTCTTCATATATATATATATATATATATATATATATATATATATATATATGTATGTATGTATATCCAAGTATAGTGCTGAAACAGGATTGTATTTGTGTAGTGATTATATAATGTTTTTGTTATAATCTAAAATAAATATTATATATATATATATATATATATATATATATATATATATATATATTAATTAGGAAAATATATGACAAAGTGAAAAAATTTTTTTTTTTGTATGACAGGCTTTGTCCTTCAGGACTTGATCTGATGAAAGTAATATTTATGTTCATGTAACTGCTTATACACACGAAAGAGAGGGAATTTTGAATTTAATTTTTTTTTAGTATTTGTTTAAGTATATAGTTGCATAATTTTTTCCACTTTGTCATTAATTTTCCTAACATTGTCCTGGTATATAAAAAATTTACATATCATTTGTGCCCATATATATATATATATATATATATATTTGTACACAAATAAAGAGAAAGAACAGACAGATTTAGAATCCACAGTTCTTAGTATTTACTTTTTTTTAAAAAGTGCTCAATATTATTATAATATTTTTATAGTATTTTACATCGCTACACAAAAATTTCTGTGATTCGGAACTTTAAACTTTTTAATTCCCAAATGACCTACTGAATTATTTTCAGCAAGTAAATTATTTTCATCATAAGTTCTCTAACATTGCCAGATGAGGGACAATTTTAAAATTTTGAAACATGGAAATTTTTGTGTAGAAATGTAAAATATTATAATAAAAATATTATAATAACACACACATATATATATATATATATATATATATATATATATATATATATATATATATATATATATATACCCGCACACACAGAGAGGATGTGATGGGTAAATTGTCACCATTTTATATTTTTTAGTTTTGTGCATTGTTTTTTTTTTTTTTTTTGCTGACTGCACAGTATAGTAGGGTGAGTTGAGTACCATCTGTAAGAAAAAGTGCACTATGATGTAATTCACTTTGCCAGAAATTTGGAAGCAGCATGCTGTACTGCATTCATCCCAGAGGCTCCAATACAAACATTTTACCGACTCCTGTACAATCACCTAAATTAAGCAACATTGAGTCTAGACTGTACTTAAATGCGTGATTGCTTGGGAGTGCAAGGTTTTGTAAGCTTGGATGTTCAGGTGGTGTAATGGATAATGGCTGGGAATTGTTAATCAGAGAAGCCGAGTTGCAGTTCCAGTTGTATTTGTTATAATCATTGATGTGCAAATACACTTGTGAAATGTTGGAATCCATCTCTTCTCCCTCCAGCTATGGGTTAATTAGTAAAACTTGTATTACTAAATCCATTATTGAACCAACCCCCCGCCCACCCAACTAAGTGCTTATCTATAAGCCTATAAAGTTTTAGCCAGTATTTATCCTTACTGCTTTGCTGATTGTCAGGTTAAACAAAGTTATTTTCCTGCCTGAGTTTCTTTTTCTCTTGTTACCTCTGGAGCCATCACTATTATTATTATTATGATCACCATCATGATCACTATTATTATTATTTTGATCACTATCACCATCACTATTATTATTATTATGATCACCATCACTATTATTGTGATCACTATCCCCATCACCATCACTATAATTATTATCATCGCCATCACTATTATTATTATCATCACTATCACTATTATTATGATCACCATTGCCATCACTATTATTATTATTATGATCACCATCAGTATTATTATTATCATCATCATCACCACCACTATTATTATGATCCCCATCACCATTATTATGATCACCATCACTATTATTATGATCACTATCACCATCACTATTATTATTATTATCATTGCTATCACTATTATCATCATCACACTCACTATTATTATTATTATCACCATCATCATCACTATTATTATCATAACCATCACTATTATTATGATCACCATTACCATCACTATTATTATCATAACCATCACTATTATTATGATCAGCATCACTATAATCACCATCATGATCACCATTATTATTATTATTATCACCATTATTATTATGATCAGAATCACCATTACTATTATTATTATTATCATCACCATCCCTATTATTATGATCACTATCACCATCACTATTATTATCATCATTACTGGCAGTATTTCATAATGCTATTGAGCCTGTTTTTTGCAAGAGCCTGCTTGTAGATGGTCTTGGCTTTGTTGAAAATGATTTCATTAACCGAATTTATGGACAGCCAATCATGTATTGATTTTTTAATATGCTTCATTTTAGGGGGAGGGGGAATTTTATTAATATACATGATTTTACACACACTTTTCTGATAGGACCAATAGACAGTGTTTATGCCTCTTGCCATTACCTTATAAATAATGAGCTATTCTGTTTTAATTGTGTGGAAAGATGGAAAAGACATATCAGAGATGCTACTTGGTTTCAGAAGGAGGTAGAAAGGAATGAAAGAAGATAGAACTGATTATTACCTCCTGCCAATACCTCTTAAATAATGTACTATTCTGATTTAATCACAGGGAAAGATGGAAAAATATATCAGAGAAGCTACTTGGTTTCAGCAAGAAATAAAAGAAAAAAAGAACAAATGATGAGAAGATAGACATGTTTAATGTCTTATGCTAGTAACTTATAAATAATGGACTATTCCATTTTGAATGCAGTAGGGGAAGAGATGAAAAAATATATCAGGGATGCTACTTGGTTTCAGCAAG
>OZ010607.1:68944023-69019023 GCA_963932145.1 Acanthosepion lycidas | reverse complement strand
GAAAATATACTAAAAAATTTAGATCCTCGCAAAAAAATTAAATTAATCATATACTACACTAAATCTAGTATATCCAACTTAATTCTTTGCAATAATTCTTCTCTCCCGGTTAGCGATTTGCGAAAAACCAACATAGTTTATAAATTCCAGTGCCCTTTGGAAGAGTGTATCTCCAACGAATTAAATAATATTTATGTTGGTCACACCACAAACTCGCTTTCACGACACTTGACACTACATCTGAATGAAAACTCTAACATTTTTAGGCATTTAAAACAACATGCCTGCCTGCACACACAATTCCGTAAAATACTTGTCGAAAACACAATTATACTTCGACATGAAAACAATAGGCAAAAACTAAAAATCCTTGAAGCATTATACATCGAACAGTTGAAACCCAATCTAAACAAAATCAATTATGGCATCTCTACAAATATTCTTAAATGTCTATAATTGGTAACAGAAGCCATTGGTTTATACCAACGGCTTTCGATTCATACTTCTACAATTCACTCTCGTGTGGTCATGTGTGACGTCATGAGATGTGGTGCGATTTTCGCTTCTAGCGTCTTATATGCGCGTGTTTATCGTGGCTTAGAAATCTTCTATGTAAACATTGACAGATTATCATCACTGTCGTGTCCGTATATTGTTTAATATGTTGTAATTGACATCTTTGATAATGGCTTAAGTAAGCCGAAAGCTTAGATTGTATTAAAAAATATGGATCACTACTATGAATTTCTTTCTTCTTTCAACGATAATGTTATTAAACTTATCAGAAGTTACGAAAAAAATTTACATAAAATAAATAGATAACACTTGTCTATATTATTTAATGAAACGTGTATGAATGAAAAGATGCTGCCTAAATACACACAATATATATATATATATAATTATAAAAAAGTTATTGGTCAGAGTTGAATTAGACCAGGAAACAGCAGTATTAAAAAGTACTCAATACACGTATAAAGAAAATAAAATAAAAACTTAACATTTTTTGAGGTCTGAAAACATGTGCAAAATGAAGCTGAATACATTACGAGAGAATATGTATAAGCACTTAGTATGTCTTAAACTCATTTGCAATGGTCCGCAAAAGTGGATTGCTAACTGCAATTTAGGAATGTCTACATATAAATATTTATTAAGCTTAGCTTAGTCTGCCACAAGGCCACAAATGTGGAGCACCAGTTGAGGAACCGACCCAACATATACTCATGGACCAAAATGGCTGCTTATGATTGCAAAGGGAAGTAACTCACAGTAACTCATTAATTATGAAGGTTGTATTGAATTGAACCAATATTCATAAAAAATGACATTTGAGGATTGATATCTTTTACTGTGACTTGATGTAAATAAGACCAAGAGGAAAAGGAAAACTATTCAAAAGTGAATGTCAATGACTATACTTTATGTAAGAAATTCAACCAACATACAATACATATTACAAAAGCCAAAGACCGCTTTAAAGATCTCGTTCTCATGTCACGTTGACCACTGGCTGTGATGTAAGGTTGCCTGCACCTGCAAAGGAAGATGCCAAAGAATGGCTGGGTAGGGGATGAAATTAGTTAAGCAGAGCTAATCTCTGTTTTTGATAGATAGATAGATATAAAAAGAAAGATAATATGAAGAACGATATAGGTAGGTGAGTAGGTAGGTAATGAACAGACTGAGATAGATAGATAGATAGATAGATATGAACAGACTGCGATAGATAGATAGATATAAAAAGAAAGAAAGGTAATATGAAGAATGATATAGGTAGGTGAGTAGGTAGGTAATGAACAGACTGACATAGATAGATAGATAGATAGATATGAACAGACTGCGATAGATAGATAGATATAAAAAGAAAGAAAGGTAATATGAAGAATGATATAGGTAGGTGAGTAGGTAGGTAATGAACAGACTGACATAGATAGATAGATAGATAGATAGACATGAGCAGACTGACATAGATAGATATAAAAAGAAAGAAAGATAATATGAAGAACGATATAGGTAGGTGAGTAGGTAGGTAATAAACAGACTGACATAGATAGATAGATATGGACACACTGAGATAGATATGAACAGACTGCGATAGATAGATAGGAACTGCAATTTCAGAATGTCAACATATAAATATTTATTAAATTTGGCTTAGTCTGGCACAAAACTGCTATGTGACATCTGTCCTCTTGTATGGCAGTGAGTGCTGGATGATCTTAAAAATAAGAGATTTGAGCAACAGAAATGTGGTTCTACAGGTGGATACTGAGGTTACATGTGAGCAATGACAGTTTTAGAGAAAATGGAAACAAAAAAGGAAACTAATCCTTAACATCTAGAGGAGACAATTGAAGCTTCTGGGTCATAAAATGAGGAAGGAGGGCTTGGAAAATCTGATACACAAAAGACAAATAGGGAGCCATGTGATTTCAGGATGTAGGCAGTCATGGACCTCAGCAGTTTCCTGTGCCTTGTAACTCTAAATAAACATGCCTAACAAGAAGACTTATGTTACATCTGAGTATAGCTCAGTTAGGCCTCATTTACATACACATGTAGACCAACCAAACTCCATCGGCAACATATTAGTGATAATACAATTATAATAACCTTGTCCACATGTAAAAAAAAGGCTAAAAATAATGGAAGCATTATTAATAAAAAAGAAAAAGCCAACACAATATATATATATATATATATATATATATATATATATATATATATACATACACATACTAGCAGCATTGCCCGTACTTGATTCAAAAATCGTACGACTCGTACAGCAATCGCTATCACTTGACTTAAAATATTTTTGCCCTTCCTTGCCTTTAAAGGAGTGCCCTTTGCCGTGCTGATGTTGCTACATGCCTTACTTCTTGCCTATCTCACACTGTGAATTTTTTCTAAGCTCTATACTAAACATTAAATCTGTTACGAAAAAAGAACTAAACAAAATGAACACAAAACGATCAGCTTTACAAAAGGACTCATAACTGGAAAAACTGAATGAAAAAAGAATGTTAACAACAAATAGTTTTTCACACCCAACACAGTTCTGCGGAATCAGAATCAACGTTGAGTTTAAGCAAGCGAATGAGCCAATTGGAGTAAAGTGCCATGCAGATTTAAATTTTTCCCACTTGTGACGAATGCAGCAATCGATTTTTTTTTGCATGCTAGTTAACGTTCGTGTCAATCAGCTGTTTGCTCTCACACTGGCCAATAGAATCTTCCTGCCTATTTGTGGCAGGCAGCTATCAGCTCTCACTCTGGCCAGTAGAAAATGGCTGCAAACTACATGAAAACTGCCGTAGAAGCATGAAAAAATCAATTATTTCCACTATCGATGAGAGTTGGGAAATGCAGTCGGTCTTGGGCTTCCTGCTAACTTGGAGCATGTGCATGTAAATTTTGGTGCAAATCCGTTGAAAATTGCGGACTGGCATTTGTTACACACACACACACACACACAACCTGCCTTTTATATATATATATATATGTCATACATTATAAAATGGACAAAGTCCGACAATTATTTTTTAAGACATTTATTTTTATGTATATATGTTCTTTTATATAGTTGTTAATACTGTTTATTATAAAACAGAGCATTTACTCAAATATTTGTATCTATAAAAAGAACATATAACCATAAAAAAAGTTTAAAAAAATAATATATATATATATATATATATATATATATATATATATATACATTAAGAAATGGACAAAGTTCGACAATTTATTTATTAAAGACATTTTTATGTTTAACGTTCTTTTTATAGATACAAGTATTTAAGTAAATGCTCTGTTTATAATAAACAGTATTAAATAATATTTACCGGCCTGAATGTCCGAGAAATTTTCATAGAAAATTCGTCCTTTGACAGGATTCGAACCTGCATCCTATACGGAACTGTCATTTAGCTTGACGTGCCTAACTGCTCAGCCACAAAGGATCGTTCGGTTGGCAAGGTCGAATTTACTGCTTATAAACTTCAATCTTCCATAAAAGGACAAATATTTTCTATGAAAATTTCTCCGACATTCAGGCCAGTAAATGTTATTTAATACTGTTTATTATAAACAGAGCATTTACTTAAATACTTGTATCTATAAAAAGAACGTTAAACATAAAAATGTCTTTAATAAATAAATTGTCGAACTTTGTCCATTTCTTAATGTATGACATCATTTGTTTACATTTGATACGCCATGAGCAGTTATGAATGTACGAGATTCATGGAAGATTGAAGTTTATAAGCAGTAAATTCGACCTTGCCAACCGAACGATCCTTTGTGGCCGAGCGGTTAGGCACGTGAAGCTAAATGACGGTTCCGTATAGGTTGCAGGTTCGAATCCTGTCAAAGGACGAATGTTTTCTATGAAAATTTCTCGGACATTCAGGCCGGTAAATGTTATTTAATACTGTTTATTATAAACAGAGCATTTACTTAAATACTTGTATCTATAAAAAGAACGTTAAACATAAAAATGTCTTTAATAAATATATGTATATATATATATATATATATATATATATATATATATATAAATTTGATATTCAGATTTGAGTGGTGGACATATAGCTTGCAAATATGAATTTTACAGCAATGTTACCTTAAGAATTTGTTAGGCTTTTATTACAGAGACATTGGAGGTTTTTTTTCTCTTTAATGGTTAACTGTTTTTAGAAAACACTTCAGACCATCAAGAGATATTAAGGTTTTTGTCATCCATCTGCGTCATTAAAACTGTTAAGTGAAATTAAGTGTCAGCCGAATGTTTTCAACTTTAACCTCTAAAGGCCAAGTGACATATATAAATCCATTTATAAATTGTATTTTATGACAAAGTTTCAGATATGTATTTTGTATAGTAGCAAAGTAATCGTTCTAAGTAACACATTTAATGGTAATAAATGCAGAGAATTTATTGTGAAAGGAAAATTTACTTCAATATAATCTTAAAATACTGAATTTAATCCTTCTTTTATTAAGTGTTAGAGCATACCTACAGACAATAATGGGTATGTCCCTATTCACTTATTTACAGTAGTAAATACTGTATGTTGGTCTGCAGCTGGAGATTCGTCTCCAGCTGTGCATTTCAAACTCTTTGCTTCCGGGTAGAGAGGATGCCCAGACAAGGTTATGTTGAAGGACAGAGCTACCTGACTCCGTTTTATACAAGGTCTATGGGGAATTCTTGGCCTAGCCTATGGGCTCAGATACCCCACATTAAATTCGGCCTTGAGCCACATCTGACCGTATGGGGCAGTTGGTAGTTATCCTGCAGTTGCAGATTCATCTCCAGCTTTGCCGGTTAAACTCTCTGTCTCTGCAGAAAGGATCCCTAGATGAGGCTATGTCGAAAGGCAGGGTCACACCTCAGGGAAATAGCTACCTGATCCTGTTTTATACAGGCTCTACGGTGAATTTTTGGCTGAACCTATGAGCTCAGGTACCTCACATTAAATTCGGCCTTGTGCCACATTTGACTGCATGGTAGATATCTTGCAGCTGG
Source organism: Acanthosepion lycidas (assembly GCA_963932145.1). Taxonomy (NCBI): domain Eukaryota; kingdom Metazoa; phylum Mollusca; class Cephalopoda; order Sepiida; family Sepiidae; genus Acanthosepion; species Acanthosepion lycidas. Next base: position 69,013,490 of record OZ010607.1, on the reverse strand, counting down.
AGATTCGTCTCCAGCTATGCTGGTCAAACTCTCTGACTTTGGGCAGAGAGGATGCCCAGTTATGTCATTGTATTTCAGCTGTTCTCTGCAACGTTGTCACTTGAATGGTTCCAACTATTTTCCTAATTTCATTTCCTTTTGGCTTTGTTTCTACGGCACTGTGAGCCCTTCATGTTCTGAAAATTCCTTGTCCCTCTGACAAGAACAAGGTACTTATCTGGCACTAATCTGTGAATCACTATGGGTTCATTAGTATATTACTAAATCGTTCTTATTAAAAAAAATAAAAATATTTTCTGGCTTTAAATAACCTGCAAAAGGTTGCTAAAATGTAGAAAATGATGATTCAGTTAATGAAATACTGAATAACTACACAGGCATGCCTTTTATATTTATTACAGTCTCTGGAATATAAATGCATAGAAACTACTGTGGCTACAAAATGAGGGATCAGTTTCTTTATTGGTTATAATATAGAATAGATCTCCCACTTTATATACACATTATAATTTCTTGTTTTTTTTTAAAATTATGGTTAATTATGAATCCATCTCTTCTCCCCCAGCTATGGGTTAACCAGTAAGATTTGTATCACTAAACCATTATTTTCTCTAAAAACAAAAAAATCTTACACTCTAAAAATATTTTCTGGCTCTAGATAACCTGCAAAGGGTTGATATAAGCTGTAAAAATGAATGAATGAATCAATAAAATACTGATTAGCTACACAGGCATGTCTTTTAGATTTATTTACATCCTCTGGAATATAAATGTATAGAAGTTAATGTGGTCACAAAGTGAGGGATCAGTTTATAGATTGATCATAATGCAGAATTGATTCCCCACTTGTTTATAAAATTCTGGTTAGGTATGAATCCATGCCTTCTCCCTCCAGCTATCGGTTAATTAGTAAAACTTGTATCATTAAATCATGTTTATCTACAAATTATAATCTAAAAATATTTTCTGGCTTTAAAATAACCTGCAAAGGGTTGATAAGTGTTGTAGCATACCTACAGACGATAATAGTTATGTCCCCATTCACATAAATACAATAGTAAATACTGTATGTTGGTCAGCAGTTGGATATTTGTCTTCAGCTGTGCCGATCAAACTCTCTGCGTCCGGGCAGAGAGGATCCCCAAATGAGGCTATATCGAAAAGGAAACAGCTTCCTGACCCTGTTTTATATGGGAGGGTGGTCTATGGGGAATTTTGGGCCGAGCCTACAAGCTTGGATACCCTACATTAAATGCGGCCTTCTGACCATTTTGGGCAGTTGGTTGATATCATTCAGTTGGAGATTCATTGTGGAATTCATTTGACTCACTTCTAGCATTTGACTACTTCTTCTACACGCTGCTAGCAAATCTTATATGTGTTGTTCTTGTCCTAGGTATTATCGTTCATTACCAACCCTCGTAGGATTATTCTATTCAGTAACTTTCCCTAGGTTACAACATTAAGGATTCCGTACTTTAAGATTATGGCCATTGGATTTAGGTCGCAGACTAACAAAAAAAGGACTGACTTTTCAAGAGAATAAATGTGAAATGGTTTTTGTACGTTCAGGCACTGCCAAAATGTGTTTTTTTTACTAAAAATGAAAGCAAAAAAAAAAAACTGTTACAGTGTTTTTTTAAAATTTACCAAAAATCATGAAATTATTTGATTTAAACAAAATTTTAAGTAATTACTTATTAATGAATGAGTTTTATGCTGAACAGATTATTTTATTAGAAGTATTTAGTTGTCAGTCAGTTATGTTGATTTTCTAAGAGTAGCTTAGATGTGGCACAAGGCTGAAAGTATGGGAGCACCAGTGAGGATTGAAAACACTATTCAGTTGTAATTGATCTAGCAAGACAAGCTTGCTAACCATTACACTGCATGTGTAAGTGTCCCAATCAGTCAGTTATGTGCCATATGTGATATATGCTTGGACGATCATGTATCTTTTGATACATGACTGACAAGGCAGATTTTTTTCTGCGGTAGGTTGCCATTTCTTTCTGTGGTAGACTGGTCGCCAAGCAAGGCTAAAGAACCCAGTCTATCCTGTTATTCAACCCATAGCTGGGGGAGAAGAGATATATACATACCTTTCCCAAGGGTATTTATCTGTAAGTGAATCTAAGGAACTTGAATGGAATTCGAACTCAGCTCTACAAGTTCTCACTCTGAGCTGATATCCATTACACCACAAATGCACATTTAATTGTACTAAATCCATATCCTATGAGTTAAATAGTAGAACACACTGGGTCTTGGTTAGTGACAAGTGTACTTGTTTCCAACCATGGGGGGGTAAGTATGTGGGGGGGCACCTTGAGGTGGTGTAATGGTTAGCAAGCTTGTCTTGCTAGAACAATTATGGCTGAGTAGTGAGTTCGATCCTCACTGGGTGCCCCATACTTTTGGCCATGTGTCACATCTAAGCTACGCTGTGTGTGTAAAATTTAAGACAGAATATATCTGCAAAAAGCTAGTATGAGTCAAGACAAAAAATGTATCTTCGCCAATGTGTTTTATCCTCAGTGGACAAAATGCATAGGCTAAGATTTTTTCTTTTGTCTTTATTTATTTATATCTATCTATCTATCTATCTATCTATATATATATATATATATATATATATAACAGCATATATATATATATATATATATATATATATAGGGTGTGACAGAAATACCTGCTATATATATCTCCAAGAAATATCTCCAACATAATGGTAAGACTATTAGTGGCAATGGTGTCTTCATCTAATTAATTTCTTATTGTAGAAAGTATATGTGGGAAGTATATATATATATATATGTATATATGTATGTATATATATATATATGTATATGTATATATGTATATATATATGTATATATATATATGTATATATGTATATATGTATGTATATATATATATGTATATATATATATGTATATATGTATATATATATGTATATATATATATGTATATATGTATATATATATGTATATATATATGTATATATGTATATATATATGTATATATGTATATATATATGTATATATATATGTATATATGTATATATATATGTATATATGTATATATATATGTATATATATATATGTATATATGTATATATATATGTATATGTATATATGTATATATATATATATGTATATATGTATATGTATATGTATATATATATATATGTATATATATGTATATATGTATATATGTATATGTATATATATATATATATGTATATATATATATATGTATATATATATATATGTATATATATATATATGTATATATATATATATATGTATATATATATATATATATATGTATATATATATATATATGTATATATATATATATATATATATATATATATATATATATACATATATATATATACATATATATATATATATATGTATAATAATCAAGGGGGTTGCAGTTTGGGGAGTTAGGTGGCCAGACATAATGGGTGATGTGGTCGCAGAAATTGTTTGACAGCTATGACTGAGTTCTCTTGCTTGTGTGGCATGGTTCAGAATCCTGTTGCTAGACATAAGGTCTTCCAGCATCCACCCTCTAGACCCAGCGCAGCAAAATCTCAAGGCACTTGATCTAGGCCTCTATGTTGAGTCTAAAGCCCTCTGGTAAGATGAATGTAAGCATAATGTCGCCATCACTAGGGATCACTCCAAACGCTATCGTAATCATCAATAAACTCATCTAACTTTTTCCGAATCCTCTGCACTCTTTTCAGATTGACATCCAAACACTCTGAAATGTAATTGGAGCTTCTGGTGTGAATGCCAAGCAGGACAGCAAAGCATTTTCAAATTTCTGATGGAGTGAATTACATCATCGTGCACTTTTTCTCACAACTGACTCTACTATACTGTGCAGTCGACATAACCGAAAACAAAAAACATGCATGCACAAAACTAGAAATATAAAATGGAGACAACTTACCCATCACAATTTATATATATATATATATATATATATATATATATATATATTCTTTTGATTGTAGCCATTTTTTAATCATTGAACTGAGAAAATGGTTGTATATAGCTGATAGTTTAGACATTTGCAAATGAATTGGACACGAGGCATGACATCCATATGTGAGTCTTGATCTGACAAGCCTGTTTAAGTACATGATTTGTGTATTTTGGTTTGTACCATCTTATGATGTTGGACAAAAGAATTTATGGTACAATTTTCTATACCAAATTTGTTATTACTAATCTGTCCTCTGAAGTATTTGAAGCATTTAGTATTTATTAAGTTTGCATTCTGAATTTTCATGATGGATTCAGGGTATGTACCTTCACTACTTCCATTCCAATTCCAGATTATAGTTTCTGTTTTGGAAAGGTTTTACTTGAGTCCTGCTTCTTGGTCAAGTGTGCCTGATGCTGTATAAATATTCAATTAAGGATATCCTGAAGTGGTTTTAATTCGTGATTTGTTTGCCAGTTCTTATTTCTTTAGTGCAGATAAGGGAAGAGCAGTTACCTGGGGAGGGAGAGACTTAACCTTTGTTATTCTTCCTTCTGGGGTTGTATCTGCCAGACCTCTGACATCCTTTAGAATTTTTTTTTTACCCCTGCAGCTGTGAAAGTAAATATTTGCTTTCTATGCATGAGAAAGATGCCAGTTCTTGTAACAATTTCGGTGTAAATTTGAGGCTTGAATTCTTCATTTCGAAGTCTTCCTCGATTGTTATCCTGTAATTTATATTCTTGTAAAATCCACATCAAATTCATCCTTGTGAGAGAAATATAGAATACAAATGTGGTGCTTTGTGTATTGCCGCAAAGTTCATACCAATTTGGTTTGATCAATAGATCAAGAAAAAAATGGTTTTATTCTACAAATATTGTTTTTAACATAAACGCCTTCCTTGTTAATGCACTTGATTAATATTGATCGGACATTATAAAGTAAAAGATTTCAGATGAAAATTTGGTTAATAACTATGTATCAATCTTTCTCAACTTAATCTCTTTCCTTGTTGACACTCTCAACAAATACATCAGAGAACACGTCCTCAATGAAAGAGGACAACCTACGATACGCAAAAATATGGAAGGACCAAACATATTAGTCTAAAATGAAATCAACGCTGTCCATATTAAACAAGAACACATGAGACAAACCAGATGCAATCATAATAGAAATGCTGGCAGCTTTAGATCATGGGCATTGACAAAATTACCAACATAATAAATGACATTTACAGCAACCATATTATGCCAGAAGTCCTAAGTAGATCCATTTCCATAGCACTGCTTAAGAAGCCAGTGGCAAATGAATGCAAACTCCATTGGACAAGCAGTCTAATGAGCTACATAACAAAACTTATAACCCAAATTTTATGATGAGAACAGACTTCAGAATTAAACCTAAAGAAATTAAAGAACAGAGTGGCTTTGTTAGAGACACTGGAACAAGGAATGTGATATTTATGCTCAGAATTGAATATGGCTGCCACATCAGGTCTAGTGAGTCTGCTATGCATTTAGAGATTCTTGATAAAATACAAAGAAGAATCTACTACTGGCATCTTGGTTTCAGCAACTTTACCAGTCCTATAATCTATCTTCTCTGCTCCTTTTCTATAAATATTTTCACGATAATTGTTCTGATGAGTTTTACTCTTTGGTACCTAGACTTTATGAATATGAGTCCTTTACTTGATTGGCAGCTAGGTCTCTTCATTTTACATTTGAAATGGCTAGATATAACCATAAGTTCTAAGCTAACAGTTTTGTCTATTGCACTTCTCTCTTCTGGCTTCCCAGTCAAATTTGATCTCCAAATGCAGTGTAACTCATTATCTTCTGTCTTCTTAATACCTGTTCTTTTATTTTCTCTCTCCTTAGTAATATTTTCTTTTTTAACATGCTCTCAGTAACCTCTTGTATCTTAGTGGCTTTATTTCCTTGCTTGAGTTGAAGTGATTAAATTAAAAGAAAGTTTGATTCTCAATAAGTTTCTTTTGGCCTCAGCTGGCTGTTGTTCAAAGTCTTATTGTTTTTTTTTTTCTTTGTTTCCTATTTTGTTCCTGATGACTTCAGTTGTGGCTGTGACTTAAGCTTCAGTTTTGATCCAAGCTTCATTAATCTTTAGCTGTCATTCCAGTTCAAGCAACCAAAATATCTTGATACATGAAATGCAAAGCAAATCATTTCTCTTTCCTTTATTTATTTATTTATTTTTTTTTGTATTTCTGAAACAAGATCCAATCGTTACAAGCCATGCCTGTCATTTAGATCAATTACAGGTCAATTCTTGTCTCCTTTCTATTTCCATCTGCCATTGACTTCCTGTCTTTGTGTATAATTGACCAAATAACAATGTACGTGGTCATCAGGTGGATATATTTATATTAAGAAAGCAAAGTTAAACTCTAAGAGTTGATGCATTGAAGACAATACTTCTCATTCTGTATTTTGTTAGGAATATTTCCTTGCAAATATCATCTTATAATTCTGCTCGTGCCTTTGTTAGTTATATACATTACACCCTGTCATTGTCTCAGATAAATAATAGACCCTTCCATTTGACTGCAAGGAAAGATGGAAGGAAAAGTTATATATCAGAAATGCCTTTTGGCATTTCAGTTCATTAGATTCACTTAAGCACACAAAAAGGTATGAATCCAGCCCTTCTTCCCACATCTATGGGTTGAATAGCAAGACAGACTAGGTTCTTTAGCCTTGGTTGGCAACCAGTCTACCGCAGAAATAATTGGCAACCTATAGCAGGAAAAAATTTGCCTCGTCACTCATGTATCAAAAGATACATGATTGCTCAACTGTGTATCATGTATGGCACTTCACTGACTGACCAAAGAAAAAGAAAATGTACATAATAAGTGTTGAGTAAATTTTGTTAAAAACAAAGAAAATAGTACTCAAAGGGTATATAATATCAGTCCTCCTATATGTCAATGAAAAACGTTAGATGGTTGTTAGCAAAATGGACAGCCCAAAATGCTAATTACACATTGGAGATACCAAAAATCAAACCAGTACAAACTGAAAACTAGTGGACAATCTCCTCAAAGATGAAGAAGAAAATTGAAGCAAAAGAAATGTTGTTCTACAGAAGGATGCTGAAGATACCATGGACTGAACATGTTAGCAACAACAAGGTTTTGGAAAAAATGGAAACAAAAGAAAACTTATACTTAACACCAGGAAGAGGCAGTAGAAATTTATGGGGCATGCAATGAGGAAGGAAGGCTTGGGAAATCAGATACTCACAGGACAGACTGAAATTTCTACAGCACATAATGAAGAAAGATGGCTTGGAAAATCTGATACTCATTGGACAGAATAAAGTTTCTGGAGCACATAATGAGGAAAGACAGCTTGGAAAATCTGATACTTATTGGACAGAATAATTTCTAGAGCACATGATGAGGGAAGATAGCTTGGAAAATCTGATACTCATTGGACAGAATAATTTCTAGAGCACATGATGAGGGAAGATGGCTTGGAAAATCTGATACTCATTGGACAGAATAATTTCTAGAGCACATGATGAGGGAAGATGGCTTGGAAAATCTGATACTCATTGGACAGAATAATTTCTAGAGCACATGATGAGGGAAGATGGCTTGGAAAATCTGATACGCATTGACAGATTGAAATTTCTAGAGCACATAATGAGGAAAGAGATAATAATGATGAAAATGAGACAATAACTGACTGTACTTTTCTTTTGTTTAATCATCTCACCCCAAGCAAGATGATAATGCCACTAAGATACATGGGATTAGCAGGAATGAAAGAAAATTAGACAAAATTATTGAGGAGGAAGGACAATAAAAGAATGGAGTTTTGGAATGCAGAAAATGGCAGTTGGGATTGCAATTAAATTTTTGCAGAACATAAGTGACAGGAAAGGAAGAAACTGGAAAAGAATTCCATCTAGCTATTTTGACAGTAAATTGATAAGACCTAGATAGCAACCTAGTAGTACACTAGTACACTGTTCATACAGTTGAGATTCAAAAGAGGAGAGTTTGTTAGAACAATTGCCAGGAAAATATTTATAGAACAGACAGAGGGAAGCCACTACATGGTGGTAGGAAAGTGACTGAGGTTGAGATGCCAGGTAAAGACTGATAACATTACAGACCCTTCTTTGAATTTTGTACCAAGGAGGAGAACTTGTTAAAACAACTGCTAGGAAAATAGTTATAGAAAAGATAGAGGTAGGCCATGTTGGGGCCGTAAGAAAGGAGCTGAAGTCGAGATGTCAGGTCAGGACCAATAACTTTACAGCCTCTTCTTTGGATTTTGTACCAAGGAGGAGAACTTGTTAGAACAAATACCAGGATAGAAGATCAGTCTTTTCTTTAGATTGTGTGAAGATTCTTAAGATATATAGCAGGACCTCCAGACCAGATATGGTAGCAATATTCAACACACAAGTGAATGGCAGATTTATAAACATCCAGGATGGACTCTGGCAAGAAAACGTGCCCGGCATGACAAAGTGAACCGACTCTCTTAGCAGCAGACCTAGCAATTGATTCAATACAATCACTTCACTTTTCATGTCCTGGTTATAATGATAAACTACATCCAGCAGTAAGGCCTCTGTTGGGAAGGTTTTGAGAAGTGTGGAACCACCTCTTAATTGCTGTTGTTCCCAGGTCTGCCCTGACCTGGGGTGGCAGCACTTGTTAGGGTCCCAGCTATGGGAAAATAAGGAACATTCAAACTGTGGTAAAAACACTATGAAAGTATAAAAATGCATTTTTATAGTAAAAAAATTCCAGCAATAGATTTTAATAAAAAAATAAATAAAATTATCAAAGTGCCCAAGGAAATTAAATTTTTGCATTACATGACCCATAAGGATATGAATGTGCCATTAAATATTCAAACCACACCAAACCAATCACTCCACTTCATGTCATTGGAAAACCTGAAACCAAGATGTCACAATGCATCTCTCTCCTGGAGGTTAGCATCAGCAATGCTGATGGAGGTAAAAAATTGTTCTCTACAATTATTCAAAGATAGCAGTTTTATTTTGGAGGCATTAAAATTTACAAGCCATTTCTTGCCACAGTTAACAACTGATTGGAGGTTATTTTTGAGAGTAGCTATTTCTACTTTGTTGAACAAATCAGACTTACTATAGACAGGAAAGAACTTTGTCTGCCTGCTATCAGCATGGCTGATGCTAAACTCCAGGAGAGCAACACATTTTTTCATTTGACCACACATTTTTCTATTGAAGTGGAGCAATTATATTGAATCAATTGTTTCGTCTACAGCAAGGAAAATTGGATCACTGCATTTGCCAGACAATTTTTTTCTTTTCAGAATCCATCCTTCACATCTACAAATCTATCATTCATCCATGCATTGAATACTGTTGACATATCTGGTCTGGTGCTCCTGCTGTACATCTCCGAATTCTTGACAAAATCCAAAGATGGATCTATAATGTAATTGATCCTGACCAGCTTTTTTATATTGTGCCCTGACTCCAAGAATTTAAGCATGCTACTAGATTGGCAAATATGTCCAGCATTTTACTGTTTAAATAGCTAAATGCAACTGCCACTTCTACTCTAGCAATTTCTTTACTCATATTTCCCACCTGTTCTGCTTACTTGCTTCCCTGTTCACTTCAATATTCTAAAATTTAAATGCAATGTCAATCACCATTTTCTGTTTTTTTGAATCCCAATCATCTGGACCTTTCCTCAATCATCCCTATTCTCAGTCTTCTCTTTACCTTTCACTCCCTGTAACCCCCTGCGTACTAGTGTCATTCCCGTTCATCTTTTGTCCTTTCCTCAATCCTCCCTATTCTCAGTCTTCTCTTTCCCTTTCACTCCCTGTAACCCCCTGCGTACTACTGGCATTCCCGTTCATCTTTTGCCCTTTCCTTAATCCTCCCTATTCCCAGTCTTCTCTTTCAATTTCACTACCTGTAAACCCCAGCGTACTAGTGGCATTCCCATTCATCTGTTGTACTTTCCTCAATCCTCCCTATTCTCAGTCTTCTCTTTACCTTTCACTCCCTGTAACCCCCTGCGTACTAGTGTCATTCCCGTTCATCTTTTGTCCTTTCCTCAATCCTCCCTATTCTCAGTCTTCTCTTTCACTTTCACTCCCTGTAACCCCCTGCGTACTAGTGGCATTCCCGTTCATCTTTTGTCCTTTCCTCAATCCTCCCTATTCTCAGTCTTCTTTTTCACTTTCACTCCCTGTAACCTCCTGCGTACTAGTGGCATTCCCGTTCATCTTTTGTCCTTTCCTCAATCCTCCCTATTCTCAGTCTTCTTTTTCACTTTCACTCCCTGTAACCCCCTGCGTACTAGTGGCATTCCCGTTCATCTTTTGTCCTTTCCTCAATCCTCCCTATTCACAGTCTTCTCTTCCCCTTTCACTGCCTGTAACCCCCTGCGTACTAGTGGCATTCCCTTTCATCTTTTCTCCTTTCCTAAATCCTCCCCATTCTCAGTCTTCTCTTTACCTTTCACTCCCTGTAACCCCCTGCGTACTAGTGTCATTCCCGTTCATCTTTTGTCCTTTCCTCAATCCTCCCTATTCTTAGTCTTCTCTTTCCCTTTCACTCCCTGTAACCCCCTGCGTACTAGTGGCATTCCCTTTCATCTTTTGTACTTTCCTCAATCCTCCCTATTTCCAGTCTTCTCTTTCACTTTCACTCCCTGTAACCCCCTGCGTCCTAGTGGCATTCCCATTCATCTTTTGTACTTTCCTCAATCCTCCCTATTCTCAGTCTTCTCTTTCACTTTCACTCCCTGTAACCCCCTGTGTACTAGTGTCATTCCCTTTCATCTTTTGTCCTTTCCTCAATCCTCCCTATTCCCAGTCTTCTCTTTCACTTTCACTCCCTGTAACCCCTGCATGCCAGTGCATTCCCGTTAATCTTTTCTCCTTTCCTCAATCCTCCCTATTCTCAGTCTTTTCTTTCACTTTCACTCCCTGTAACCCCCTGCGTACTAGTGGCATTCCCGTTCATCTTTTGTCCTTTCCTCAATCCTCCATATTCTCAGTCTTCTCTTTCACTTTCACTCCCTGTAACCCCCTGCGTACTAGTGTCATTCCCTTTCATCTTTTGTCCTTTCCTCAATCCTCCCTATTCCCAGTCTTCTTTTTCCCTTTCACTCCCTGTAACCGGCTGCGTACTAGTGTCATTCCCTTTCATCTTTTGTCCTTTCCTCAATCCTCCCTATTCACAGTCTTCTCTTCCCCTTTCACTGCCTGTAACCCCCTGCGTACTAGTGGCATTCCCTTTCATCTTTTGTCCTTTCCTCAATCCTCCCCATTCTCAGTGTTTTCTTTCACTTTCACTCCCCGTAACAGCCCTGCGTACTAGTGGCATTCCCGTTCATCTTTTGTCCTTCCCTCAATCCTCATTATTCACATTGTTCTCTTTCTCTTTCACTCCCTGTAACCCCCTGCATACTAGTGGCATTCCTGTTCATCTTTTGTCCTTTCCTCAATCCTCCCTATTCTCAGTCTTCTTTTTCACTTTCACTCCCTGTAACCCCCTGCGTACTAGTGGCATTCCCGTTCATCTTTTGTCCTTTCCTCAATCCTCCCTATTCTCAGTCTTCTTTTTCACTTTCACTCCCTGTAACCCCCTGCGTACTAGTGGCATTCCCGTTCATCTTTTGTCCTTTCCTCAATCCTCCCTATTCCCAGTCTTCTTTTTCACTTTCACTCCCTGTAACCCCCTGCGTACTAGTGGCATTCCCGTTCATCTTTTGTCCTTTCCTCAATCCTCCCTATTCTCAGTCTTCTTTTTCACTTTCACTCCCTGTAACCCCCTGCGTACTAGTGGCATTCCCATTCATCTTTTGTCCTTTCCTCAATCCTCCCTATTCACAGTCTTCTCTTCCCCTTTCACTGCCTGTAACCCCCTGCGTACGAGTGGCATTCCCTTTCATCTTTTCTCCTTTCCTAAATCCTCCCCATTCTCAGTCTTCTCTTTACCTTTCACTCCCTGTAACCCCCTGCGTACTAGTGTCATTCCCGTTCATCTTTTGTCCTTTCCTCAATCCTCCCTATTCTTAGTCTTCTCTTTCCCTTTCACTCCCTGTAACCCCCTGCGTACTAGTGGCATTCCCTTTCATCTTTTGTCCTTTCCTCAATCCTCCCTATTCTCAGTCTTCTCTTTCACTTTCACTCCCTGTAACCCCCTGCGTACTAGTGGCATTCCCGTTCATCTTTTGTCCTTTCCTCAATCCTCCCTATTCTCAGTCTTCTTTTTCACTTTCACTCCCTGTAACCTCCTGCGTACTAGTGGCATTCCCGTTCATCTTTTGTCCTTTCCTCAATCCTCCCTATTCTCAGTCTTCTTTTTCACTTTCACTCCCTGTAACCCCCTGCGTACTAGTGGCATTCCCGTTCATCTTTTGTCCTTTCCTCAATCCTCCCTATTCTCAGTCTTCTCTTCCCCTTTCACTGCCTGTAACCCCCTGCGTACTAGTGGCATTCCCTTTCATCTTTTGTCCTTTCCTCAATCCTCCCTATTCCCAGTCTTCTCTTTCACTTTCACTCCCTGTAACCCCTGCATGCTAGTGCATTCCCGTTAATCTTTTCTCCTTTCCTCAATCCTCCCTATTCACAGTCTTCTCTTCCCCTTTCACTCCCTGTAACACCCTGCGTACTAGTGGCATTCCCGTTCATCTTTTGTCCTTTCCTCAATCCTCCCTATTCTCAGTCTTCTCTTTCACTCCCAGTAACCCCCTGTGTACTAGTGGCATTCTCTTTCATCTTTTGTCCTTTCCTCAATCCTCCCTATTCTCAGTCTTCTCTTTCATTTTCACTCCCTGTAACCCCCTGCGTACTAGTGGCATTCCCTTTCATCTTTTGTACTTCCCTCAATCCTCCCTATTTCAAGTCTTCTCTTTCACTTTCACTCCCTGTAATACCCCTGCGTCCTAGTGGCATTCCCATTCATCTTTTGTACTTCCCTCAATCCTCCCTATTCTCAGTCTTCTCTTTCACTTTCACTCCCTGTAACCCCCTGTGTACTAGTGGCATTCCCGTTCATCTTTTGTCCTTTCCTCAATCCTCCCTATTCTCAGTCTTCTCTTTCACTTTCACTCCCTGTAACCCCTGCATGCTAGTGCATTCCCGTTCATCTTTTCTCCTTTCCTCAATCCTCCCTATTCTCAGTCTTCTCTTTCACTTTCACTCCCTGTAACCCCCCTGTGTACTAGTGGCATTCTCTTTCATCTTTTGTCCTTTCCTCAATCCTCCCTATTCTCAGTCTTCTCTTTCACTCCCTGTAACCCCCTGCGTACTAGTGGCATTCCCGTTCATCTTTTGTCCTTTCCTCAATCCTCCCTATTCTCAGTCTTCTCTTTCACTCCCTGTAACCCCCTGCGTACTAGTGTCATTCCCTTTCATCTTTTGTCCTTTCCTCAATCCTCCCTATTCTCAGTCTTCTCTTTCACTTTCACTCCCTGTAACCCCCTGCGTACTAGTGGCATTCCGTTCATCTTTTGTCCTTTCCTCAATCCTCCCTATTCTTAGTCTTCTTTTTCACTCCCTGTAACCCCCTGCGTACTAGTGTCATTCCCTAACATCTTTTGTGCTTTCCTCAATCCTCCCTATTCTCAGTCTTCTCTTTCACTCCATGTAGAATGCCTGTGTATTAGTGGCATTCCCTTTGATCTTTTGTCCATTCCTCAATCCTCCCTATTCTCAGTCTTCTTTTTCACTTTCACTCCCTGTAACCCCCTGCGTGCTAGTGGCATACCCGTTCATCTTTTGTCCTTTCCTCAATCCTCCCTATTTCCAGTCTTCTCTTTCATTTTCACTCCCTGTAACCCCCTGCATACTAGTGTCATTCCCGTTCATCTTTTCTCCTTCCCTCAATCCTCCCTATTCTCAGTCTTCTCTTTCACTTTCACTCCCTGTAACCCCCTGTGTGCTAGTGGCATTCTCTTTCATCTTTTGTCCTTTCCTCAATCCTCCCTATTCTCAGTCTTCTCTTTCAATTTCACTCCCTGTAACCCCCTGCGTACTAGTGACATTCCCATTCATCTTTTGTCCTTTCCTCAATCCTCCCTATTCTCAGTCTTCTCTTTCACTTTCACTCCCTCTAACCCCCTGTGTACTAGTGTCATTCCCTTTCATCTTTTGTCCTTTCCTCAATCCTCCCTATTCTCAGACTTCACTTTCACTCCCTGTAGAACGTCTGCGTACTAGTGGCATTCCCTTTCATCTTTTGTCCATTCCTCAATCCTCCCTACTCCCAGTCTTCTCTCTCACTTTCACTCCCTGTAACCCCCTGCGTACTAGTGTCATTCCCGTTCATCTTTTGTCCTTTCCTCAATCCTCCCTATTCTTAGTCTTCTCTTTCCCTTTCACTCCCTGTAACCCCCTGCGTACTAGTGGCATTCCCTTTCATCTTTTGTACTTTCCTCAATCCTCCCTATTTCCAGTCTTCTCTTTCACTTTCACTCCCTGTAACCCCCTGCGTCCTAGTGGCATTCCCATTCATCTTTTGTACTTTCCTCAATCCTCCCTATTCTCAGTCTTCTCTTTCACTTTCACTCCCTGTAACCCCCTGTGTACTAGTGTCATTCCCTTTCATCTTTTGTCCTTTCCTCAATCCTCCCTATTCCCAGTCTTCTCTTTCACTTTCACTCCCTGTAACCCCTGCATGCCAGTGCATTCCCGTTCATCTTTTGTCCTTTCCTCAATCCTCCCTATTCTCAGTCTTCTCTTTCCCTTTCACTCCCTGTAACCCCCTGCGTACTACTGGCATTCCCGTTCATCTTTTGCCCTTTCCTTAATCCTCCCTATTCCCAGTCTTCTCTTTCAATTTCACTACCTGTAAACCCCAGCGTACTAGTGGCATTCCCATTCATCTGTTGTACTTTCCTCAATCCTCCCTATTCTCAGTCTTCTCTTTACCTTTCACTCCCTGTAACCCCCTGCGTACTAGTGTCATTCCCGTTCATCTTTTGTCCTTTCCTCAATCCTCCCTATTCTCAGTCTTCTCTTTCACTTTCACTCCCTGTAACCCCCTGCGTACTAATGGCATTCCCGTTCATCTTTTGTCCTTTCCTCAATCCTCCCTATTCTCAGTCTTCTTTTTCACTTTCACTCCCTGTAACCTCCTGCGTACTAGTGGCATTCCCGTTCATCTTTTGTCCTTTCCTCAATCCTCCCTATTCTCAGTCTTCTTTTTCACTTTCACTCCCTGTAACCCCCTGCGTACTAGTGGCATTCCCGTTCATCTTTTGTCCTTTCCTCAATCCTCCCTATTCACAGTCTTCTCTTCCCCTTTCACTGCCTGTAACCCCCTGCGTACTAGTGGCATTCCCTTTCATCTTTTCTCCTTTCCTAAATCCTCCCCATTCTCAGTCTTCTCTTTACCTTTCACTCCCTGTAACCCCCTGCGTACTAGTGTCATTCCCGTTCATCTTTTGTCCTTTCCTCAATCCTCCCTATTCTTAGTCTTCTCTTTCCCTTTCACTCCCTGTAACCCCCTGCGTACTAGTGGCATTCCCTTTCATCTTTTGTACTTTCCTCAATCCTCCCTATTTCCAGTCTTCTCTTTCACTTTCACTCCCTGTAACCCCCTGCGTCCTAGTGGCATTCCCATTCATCTTTTGTACTTTCCTCAATCCTCCCTATTCTCAGTCTTCTCTTTCACTTTCACTCCCTGTAACCCCCTGTGTACTAGTGTCATTCCCTTTCATCTTTTGTCCTTTCCTCAATCCTCCCTATTCCCAGTCTTCTCTTTCACTTTCACTCCCTGTAACCCCTGCATGCCAGTGCATTCCCGTTAATCTTTTCTCCTTTCCTCAATCCTCCCTATTCTCAGTCTTTTCTTTCACTTTCACTCCCTGTAACCCCCTGCGTACTAGTGGCATTCCCGTTCATCTTTTGTCCTTTCCTCAATCCTCCATATTCTCAGTCTTCTCTTTCACTTTCACTCCCTGTAACCCCCTGCGTACTAGTGTCATTCCCTTTCATCTTTTGTCCTTTCCTCAATCCTCCCTATTCCCAGTCTTCTTTTTCCCTTTCACTCCCTGTAACCGGCTGCGTACTAGTGTCATTCCCTTTCATCTTTTGTCCTTTCCTCAATCCTCCCTATTCACAGTCTTCTCTTCCCCTTTCACTGCCTGTAACCCCCTGCGTACTAGTGGCATTCCCTTTCATCTTTTGTCCTTTCCTCAATCCTCCCCATTCTCAGTGTTTTCTTTCACTTTCACTCCCCGTAACAGCCCTGCGTACTAGTGGCATTCCCGTTCATCTTTTGTCCTTCCCTCAATCCTCATTATTCACATTGTTCTCTTTCTCTTTCACTCCCTGTAACCCCCTGCATACTAGTGGCATTCCTGTTCATCTTTTGTCCTTTCCTCAATCCTCCCTATTCTCAGTCTTCTTTTTCACTTTCACTCCCTGTAACCCCCTGCGTACTAGTGGCATTCCCGTTCATCTTTTGTCCTTTCCTCAATCCTCCCTATTCTCAGTCTTCTTTTTCACTTTCACTCCCTGTAACCCCCTGCGTACTAGTGGCATTCCCGTTCATCTTTTGTCCTTTCCTCAATCCTCCCTATTCCCAGTCTTCTTTTTCACTTTCACTCCCTGTAACCCCCTGCGTACTAGTGGCATTCCCGTTCATCTTTTGTCCTTTCCTCAATCCTCCCTATTCTCAGTCTTCTCTTTCACTTTCACTCCCTGTAACCCCCTGCGTACTAGTGGCATTCCCATTCATCTTTTGTCCTTTCCTCAATCCTCCCTATTCACAGTCTTCTCTTCCCCTTTCACTGCCTGTAACCCCCTGCGTACGAGTGGCATTCCCTTTCATCTTTTCTCCTTTCCTAAATCCTCCCCATTCTCAGTCTTCTCTTTACCTTTCACTCCCTGTAACCCCCTGCGTACTAGTGTCATTCCCGTTCATCTTTTGTCCTTTCCTCAATCCTCCCTATTCTTAGTCTTCTCTTTCCCTTTCACTCCCTGTAACCCCCTGCGTACTAGTGGCATTCCCTTTCATCTTTTGTCCTTTCCTCAATCCTCCCTATTCTCAGTCTTCTCTTTCACTTTCACTCCCTGTAACCCCCTGCGTACTAGTGGCATTCCCGTTCATCTTTTGTCCTTTCCTCAATCCTCCCTATTCTCAGTCTTCTTTTTCACTTTCACTCCCTGTAACCTCCTGCGTACTAGTGGCATTCCCGTTCATCTTTTGTCCTTTCCTCAATCCTCCCTATTCTCAGTCTTCTTTTTCACTTTCACTCCCTGTAACCCCCTGCGTACTAGTGGCATTCCCGTTCATCTTTTGTCCTTTCCTCAATCCTCCCTATTCTCAGTCTTCTCTTCCCCTTTCACTGCCTGTAACCCCCTGCGTACTAGTGGCATTCCCTTTCATCTTTTCTCCTTTCCTAAATCCTCCCCATTCTCAGTCTTCTCTTTACCTTTCACTCCCTGTAACCCCCTGCGTACTAGTGTCATTCCCGTTCATCTTTTGTCCTTTCCTCAATCCTCCCTATTCTTAGTCTTCTCTTTCCCTTTCACTCCCTGTAACCCCCTGCGTACTAGTGGCATTCCCTTTCATCTTTTGTACTTTCCTCAATCCTCCCTATTTCCAGTCTTCTCTTTCACTTTCACTCCCTGTAACCCCCTGCGTCCTAGTGGCATTCCCATTCATCTTTTGTACTTTCCTCAATCCTCCCTATTCTCAGTCTTCTCTTTCACTTTCACTCCCTGTAACCCCCTGTGTACTAGTGGCATTCCCTTTCATCTTTTGTCCTTTCCTCAATCCTCCCTATTCCCAGTCTTCTCTTTCACTTTCACTCCCTGTAACCCCTGCATGCTAGTGCATTCCCGTTAATCTTTTCTCCTTTCCTCAATCCTCCCTATTCACAGTCTTCTCTTCCCCTTTCACTCCCTGTAACACCCTGCGTACTAGTGGCATTCCCGTTCATCTTTTGTCCTTTCCTCAATCCTCCCTATTCTCAGTCTTCTCTTTCACTCCCAGTAACCCCCTGTGTACTAGTGGCATTCTCTTTCATCTTTTGTCCTTTCCTCAATCCTCCCTATTCTCAGTCTTCTCTTTCATTTTCACTCCCTGTAACCCCCTGCGTACTAGTGGCATTCCCTTTCATCTTTTGTACTTCCCTCAATCCTCCCTATTTCAAGTCTTCTCTTTCACTTTCACTCCCTGTAATACCCCTGCGTCCTAGTGGCATTCCCATTCATCTTTTGTACTTCCCTCAATCCTCCCTATTCTCAGTCTTCTCTTTCACTTTCACTCCCTGTAACCCCCTGTGTACTAGTGGCATTCCCGTTCATCTTTTGTCCTTTCCTCAATCCTCCCTATTCTCAGTCTTCTCTTTCACTTTCACTCCCTGTAACCCCTGCATGCTAGTGCATTCCCGTTCATCTTTTCTCCTTTCCTCAATCCTCCCTATTCTCAGTCTTCTCTTTCACTTTCACTCCCTGTAACCCCCCTGTGTACTAGTGGCATTCTCTTTCATCTTTTGTCCTTTCCTCAATCCTCCCTATTCTCAGTCTTCTCTTTCACTCCCTGTAACCCCCTGCGTACTAGTGGCATTCCCGTTCATCTTTTGTCCTTTCCTCAATCCTCCCTATTCTCAGTCTTCTCTTTCACTCCCTGTAACCCCCTGCGTACTAGTGTCATTCCCTTTCATCTTTTGTCCTTTCCTCAATCCTCCCTATTCTCAGTCTTCTCTTTCACTTTCACTCCCTGTAACCCCCTGCGTACTAGTGGCATTCCGTTCATCTTTTGTCCTTTCCTCAATCCTCCCTATTCTTAGTCTTCTTTTTCACTCCCTGTAACCCCCTGCGTACTAGTGTCATTCCCTAACATCTTTTGTGCTTTCCTCAATCCTCCCTATTCTCAGTCTTCTCTTTCACTCCATGTAGAATGCCTGTGTATTAGTGGCATTCCCTTTGATCTTTTGTCCATTCCTCAATCCTCCCTATTCTCAGTCTTCTTTTTCACTTTCACTCCCTGTAACCCCCTGCGTGCTAGTGGCATACCCGTTCATCTTTTGTCCTTTCCTCAATCCTCCCTATTTCCAGTCTTCTCTTTCATTTTCACTCCCTGTAACCCCCTGCATACTAGTGTCATTCCCGTTCATCTTTTCTCCTTCCCTCAATCCTCCCTATTCTCAGTCTTCTCTTTCACTTTCACTCCCTGTAACCCCCTGTGTGCTAGTGGCATTCTCTTTCATCTTTTGTCCTTTCCTCAATCCTCCCTATTCTCAGTCTTCTCTTTCAATTTCACTCCCTGTAACCCCCTGCGTACTAGTGACATTCCCATTCATCTTTTGTCCTTTCCTCAATCCTCCCTATTCTCAGTCTTCTCTTTCACTTTCACTCCCTCTAACCCCCTGTGTACTAGTGTCATTCCCTTTCATCTTTTGTCCTTTCCTCAATCCTCCCTATTCTCAGACTTCACTTTCACTCCCTGTAGAACGTCTGCGTACTAGTGGCATTCCCTTTCATCTTTTGTCCATTCCTCAATCCTCCCTACTCCCAGTCTTCTCTCTCACTTTCACTCCCTGTAACCCCCTGCGTACTAGGGGCATTCCCTTTCATCTTTTGTCCTTTCCTCAATCCTCCCTATTCACAGTCTTCTCTTTCCCTTTCACTCCCTGTAAACCCCCGCATACTAGTGGCATTACCGTTCATCTTTTGTTCTTTTCATCAATCCTCCCTATTCCCAGTCTTCTCTTTCACTTTCACTCCCTGTTACCCCCTGCGTACTAGTGGCTTACTTGGGGGTAAATGATTAAATCAAAATACCTATTTGTGAGCTAATACTCCCAGAACTGGTTTCAGTGTTGTCATGTTTTGGCTTTGTAATAAAGACCCAAAATAAATGATATTTTAAATGTTCATAATTTACAATTGCCAGTTGAGAAGATTATTTAAAGCATCAGAGTATGGAATGAGTAAATACCAAACATTTCAAATCTCTTGGAGTGTGCATCATTTATAACAAATGTAGTATAGGAAATAAGGAAACTGAACATAGAATAGGCTGCACTATGTGTAGTTCTGACCACTGCCATAAATTTCTACAAAACCAAAAAAGTCCTGGGTATGACAATGAACTACATTCAGCAGCAAGGCCACTGATCAGGAGATTGGAGATTTTGAGGAACTCCCCAGATTGCAACCCTGTTGATTATTATGTGTGGGACGTAGTTGAGCAAGAGACCAACAAAACAAAGATGAACAGAAGGCAAGGATTATGGCAGCATTCACAAACTTAATCAAGGAGACTCTCCAGAAGTGTTGCAGCAGATTCAAGTGTTGTCTGGAGGCTGTGGTTGAAGCCAATGTCAATTTTATTGAATAAATTTACTCTTTAGTATTTCGAGATATTTTTATGTAATTTTGGTAAATATATCCGTTAAAATGAGATGTCAGCATTATTTTCATTTTTGCGTAATTTTGACGACAATTCGTCCATTGCACCCAGTATAATGTAAATGGATTGATAATCAGGAAGAAAGGTATAGTCAGTGGTCAGGAATAAATGCTAGTAAAACTGATACAATAAGACTGTTTTATGTCTAATGTTAATGCATTGATAATGATTTTACTGTCTAAAATTAACCTCTCCCTACCAACAGATCAAAAATAGAAAAGGGATTGTCAGTTGTCAGGAATTAATGTCCATACTATAGATACATTTATTTTAATATTCTCTCCGGTAAAATGTTATTACTTTCTGAATAGCCTAATATCTAAATATACAAGATGTTGATCTGAACAGTATACAAGGATCAGATGTAGTACAGACTTTCGCTGCTAACCTTTGTGAGCAGTAATCTTGGTGAGAACACTGTATGCATGCATAAATAGGTATGAGGGCGAGGAGGGTATTTTTTTCTGATCAAATTCCTTGACATTTTGTACAGCACAATGTTTTTTCGACATGTTTCATCGCCAAACCCCGCAGTCTGAACTTATTGAATATTGTATAATATTTAATTCATGGGAACAATGTGGAGGAATATTTTCATTTTCTGCTACATTTCCTCTCGGTTCTATCAATGATATTGATTAACTTCAGACAAACCTGGGCACTAATTAAGTAAAAACCTGTCACATGCACGAATGAAAATCATTTCATGTATCAACATTTTTTCCAATGGTAAAAGCACTCAACCATAGAATGGCCGGCATTTTCACTTAGAAATATGAGAAAAAAAGTTAACATAGATGATGAAAAGCATTCTGGCAAACTATTCTGGTCTATCAAAAATATTTTCATTTCGAAAGCCTTTTTAATTGTGGAGAGCCATGATTGCCTATGTCCTGAAGATGTAGTTTGGAAATAAAGGATGACATGACAATATGTTTCATGTGCCTGTCTGATTTTGCCTTAGGGATTGATTAATTAATTGATTTGTGTTTTATGGCTTGTCAACCCTTTACATAGTTATTTAAAGCCAAAAAGATATATCTTGGATTGTAAGAATAAGAATTATTTTTTGCGAGTGAATAATTCATTAATTTTGAGTATAAAAACAGATTTTGTCCAGATATAAATTTTACTGTTTAATCCATAGTTAGGGGAGGGAGAGGTGGATTCATCTCTTTGCTAAGGTTATTTAGGAGTAAGTGAATGTAATAAATCTGATTTGAATTTGAATTCATCTCTCCAATTTCTCAGATAAAACCTTTATCAGTTTCACTACCTACACATCCACCCAGTGTGGAAATGTAGAAAACAAATTCAGATGAAATTATAATGTAAGTAAATAGTATTTAAAAAATTTAATAATAATAATGGCTGACAATGTTATGACAGAAAAACAAAAACATGATTGAAAAAATGGAAAATGCTTGACAATGCTTGATCTAATCAAAATTGCAGATAACATTACTACTACTAATACTACTAGTGGAATTAAAGCAATTGAAATGAAGATGAAAGAAATCCTAGTGAAAAATGAAGAATGCTTGACAATGTTTGATCTAATGAAAATTGCAGATAATATTACTACTACTAATACTACTAGTGGAAATAAAGCAATTGAAATGAAGATAAAAGAAATCCTAGTGAAAAATGAAGAATACTTGTCAATGCTTGATCTAATGAAAATTGCAGATAATATTACTACTACTAATTTCGAAGACAGCAGTACTCTATTTTAGGCCTGACCTGGCTCTTGTAAAGTTAGTCAATAGCAGGAGTCAGGTACTTGCTGCAATTTTGATTAGATCAAGCATTGTCAAGAAGAGAAAGGAATAATCAGGAGGACAGTAGATAGTGATTGACATTGCATTTAAATTTTTGCGGATTAATGTTGTCTGGAAAGCAGGGAGCCAGAAGGGAGTTCCACAAGCAAGAAGTATGAGAAAAGAAATTGTTAGCATAGAACTTACGGCTGCATCAAGCCAGCTTAACTGTAAATTTGATGAGATCTCAACGCTAGTCTAGTACTGTGCTTAAATTAAAAAAATCTAGGGACCATAGCAAAAAGCTCATCTGAACAATTACCATGAAAGTATTTATAGAAAAGGTACAGAGAGGTAATCTTAAGTGGGTGGGAAAGTGACTGAAGTTGAGCCGCAAGATCAATACCAATAATATTGCTGATTCTATGCACAGTCGAATAGCAAATTTTTAAACATCCAAGATAGATTCTGTTGAGAAGAATTGTCTGGCACAAGCAGCTGACCTAGCAGTTGATTCCCTGTAATCATTCCACTTGATGTCGGTAGAAAACCTGAGACGAAGAAGATGCAATGAATTCCTCTTATGGAGGTTAGCATCAGCCATACATTGTTGTTTTTATTATGACAATATTTTATCTGTTTCATCCCTAACCTTTGTGATAACAGCAACAAAGACAAGCATAATAACTCCTTGCTCCAGAAATTTAGACGTAAATAAAACTAATACTATTTGACAGAAAGACATTGGGTTACCTCATGATAAACAACTTAATAACTGAAGGTTCCCAAAGAATAATCTACTTTGCTTAGAAACCTGATCTTATTGATTTTTGAATGTATAATGAAAACACAGCAGTCTTCTTTTTCTTTTTTATTTGGATGAATGGTTTATGATTGATATTTTTGCGGAAGTCTTTCATTAACACTTCCAAATGGATTTTTAGTGGGAGAGGATGAGAAAAGAGAAAGCCATTTATCTCATTTTGAGTATTGTGAAAGACACAAAACAAAAACAAAACAAAATGCCTACTCAGATAATAAATTGGAAAAAAAATGGTGCGTAAACATTAAAAAAAAAATCAATTCACTCCAAGCAAGGTGATAATGCCACTAAGGCACATGGAGATATGCCACAGTTACTGTGTAAAACTCAGTAATAAATCATAGGCGCGAGGGGTGACGAGGAATGAAATAGAATGAAAAGCTTTTAGAATGAACCAGATACCCAATCCTAACTAGGAGACCTCTACTCTTGTTCAAAAGCCCAGGGAGGAGTGTGAACTGTATGATAGGTGAACCTATTTTCTTTTTTTATTCAATTCACCCCAAACAAGGTGATAATCCCATGAAGACGTAAGTGGCTACTAAGAGTGAAAGAGAATGAAAAGCCTTTAGAAGGAACCAGAAACCCAATCCTAACTCGGAGACCTCTACTCTTGTTCAAAAGCCCAGGGAGGAGTGTGAACTGCATGATAGATGAACCTATTTTCTTTTTTTATTCAATTCACCCCAAGCAAGGTGATAATCCCATGAAGACGTAAGTGGCTACTAAGAATGAAAGAGAATGAAAAGCCTTTAGAAGGAACTAGAATCCAATCCTAAACAGTGAACAAGGGATAAACCTATCTTCTCCTGTTCAAAAAACTGGGAAGGTGTATGAACTGGACAAGAGACAAACCTATCTACTCCTATAAAGCACAATACAAATTCAAGATACAAGTTTACATAAAATTTTAGATAGCGGCTCAGATTGAGGAATCAGAGTGCCGAGTTCAAATTCCGGTCAAATACATTACATTTATTTATGTGCTAATACCCTTAGGAAAGGTATGAATCTACCTCTTCTGCCCCCATCTATGGGTAAATAGCAGGACAGACCAGGGTCTATAGCCTTAGATAGCAACTGGTCTACTGCAGAAAGAAATGGCAACCTATTGTGGGAAAAATTTGCCTCATCAGTCATGTATTGAAAGATACATGATCACCTAAGTATGTATCACGCATGGCACATAACTGACTGACTGAAGATCTAAAATTATAATATGTTAAACTCATAATAGGTAAAAACAACAGTTTTTTTTTCAATACTTACTTTTATATATTCAACAGGTGAAAGTCTTTGAGAAGGATAGTAAATTCACAAGTGTTATTGGGTAATTTAAATAATAGTCCAGTTTTTAAAATTTTGTGATAAATCTCGACTTGTTTTAAATAAATGTTCAAATCAGCCTTAATAGTTTTAATTTTTGTAAACCTTCTTCAGTTTTCTTCCGACTTTCTTTTATTTTTCAGCTTCTTGATCATTGTTAGTGTGGTCAGCTTTTAGTTTTTTTTTGCTCTCCTTATGCCTGTGAAAACTTTCTGCTTTCAAGACTCAGCAGTCTCCTTTACATGTGAAAGCTAAGTCCCTTCTGCAGTCTACCTGTCTAGACTTCTTAAATAAGCATGGATTGGCTCTGAGTTGAAACAGAAATTTGATATGCCGGGTTTGTAATTTACTTTCACTATTGGATAAAAAAACCACAGAATGTATCTCTTAAACTATGTGTGTTTGTAAGCTTTATTTACATGGGTTTTGAGGCCACAAATTTGTAAACCAACTTTTGCATGTATTACTTTTTCATAAAGTGTTAGGCTTCATTTTGGTGCACTATTTACATTATTCGGACTATTGTTCTCATCTTTGTTGCCATGTTTATCACAACGTTTTGGCCGTTGTATGCTCTAGCCTTCTTCAGGTTGTTGAGATGTCAAACTGAACCCTTTATTTCACTCGCTGGGATAGACTGTTCTAGTTCTGAATTCAGTTATCTCCTGTTAATTCCCCTCTGAAAGTTCTCCACTGCCTTAACAAGGTATTGAACTCACACTCTTTGGGTCCTGTCACTGGATCTAACTAATGGCTTTATCCACTATGCTATGTGTCCTTGAGGACATTTGTGTATGAATTTCTGGGTATTATAAACCTAATGTATTCAGCCATCATTTTTTACCAGAGCTCATATTGCAATTTTTGTTGTTATTATCGCTTTTCTCTGGCGCTCCTTATTACTGGTTCCCATATTGTATTCATTTTTATGCTTGGTCGGCTCAGGAGATTTTTGTGGACTAGCATATGTGCTGATTCCTTAAGTTTACGAATTTTCCAATGATGTTCTTTGTCTATGATCTCAACCTGATCACGCAGAAGGCGGTGATCTCCCTTTTCTCTCCATATGTGGTCAGCCATGTCTGATTTTTCCACTTCCCCTCTTGTTACAGCTTTCTGGTGTTCTTGAAGCCTTACCTTGAGGGGGCGGCCTGTCTCCCCTTTATATTTCTTTCTGCAGCTGCACAGGATAGAGTACACACAGTCTTTAGTCATGTTCTCCTCTATGGGGGGAGTCTCACTCGGGAGATATCTGCGAAGTGTTGTCACACTTTTGAAGGTTGTCCTGATGTTATATGGACCGCAGATCCTTTGTATTTTCTCTGATAACCCCTTCACATAAGGCAGGCAGACTGTTTTTTGAGTGTTGTTGTCCTCCTCTTGTACCCGCCTATCCCAGTTTTTTGGAGCTGCTGCTATGTACCCAGGGTAGTTGTTATGTTGTTACATTTCATTTTGGTGGTATTTACAACATCAGATATGAGTCTCAAATATACAAAATTTTACACATTAAGTTTATTTAAGCTGTTTAACGCCTTTTAAATCATTATTTTCATTATTCATGAAACTGATATAATTTTGTTGTCATAACATCCACTGCTATATCTAAAAAGGAAAGTTGTTTCACTGTGTTGTGCTAGACAATTTTTCTCATCAGAATCCATCTATCCATTTGTCTGTGCATTGAATACCACTGCCATATTTGGTCTGGTGCTCCTGCTATATATCCCATGATTCTTGACAAAGTTCAAAGAAGTGTCTGTAATATAATTGATCCTGACCTGGCATCTCGACTTCAGTCACTTTCTCACTGATGTGACATGGCTTCATGCTTTCTACAAATATTTCCATGGCAATTGTTCTGATGAGGTTTCTGACTTCAAGAAAATAAGTACAGTACTAGATTTAAGTCACATAATTTCACAGTTGAAATTCTACAGAAGGATGCTGAGAATACCATATAGCCTGTAAGCAATGAGGAAATGAGAAATTAAAACAAAAAGGACACTTATATTGAGAATCAGAAAGATGTAGCTGAAATTTCTAGGACATCTAATGAGGAGGGAAGGCTTGGAGAATTTGACACTCACAGAACATATTGATAGCAAGAGAAGCATAGAGAAACAGCGAGTATCTGTCTAATGAGCTTGTGCAAACAGATGCAGAACAGGGAATAGGAGAGGGAGTAAAAAAATAAATGTTCAGAATTACAATGGATAGGAAGTTGTGGAGAGCTATGATCACCAACATTCTGAAGAGATACAGTGTATTGTTGTTTTCTTTGTATGATATTTGTCCAAACTTGTTCCTTGTGTTGTGTCCTCTCATGACATAGGTGATCATGGCTCTCCACAACTCCACCATTCATTTGCTTGCTAAGTAAGTCATGCACACTGTTTTCTTCTGTCTCTCTTACCTTAAATCTGTCCTGTGAGTATCAGATTTTCCAAACACTCTTTTCTCATTATGTGCCCTAGAAACCTCAACTGTCTCTTCTTGATGTTAAGTAAGTTTCCTTTTCGTTTCCATTTTCTCTAAAACTTCATCACTGCTCACATCTAAATATAAACTTTTAGATTTTTGCAGTCTCAATAGAAAAAAAACAAACAAATAGTCACTTTATAATTGGTGAGAGTACACACTGGCATCTACAGTCTTATGTAGAATGTCTGATGGAAGATACAGTGTAACCCGGATATTAGAGCCATACTTACCTAAACAAAATAGACCAAACCCGGATATAAGATAAACCCGGATATAAGATACTTCTTCTCCGGTCCCGACAACTCTTTTATATCCGGGTTACACTGTAGTAGCTTATTAAGAGCTCTCCGTCTAGGAGAGGGCAATGTGGACATCACTTCACTATCTTCCCTAAGACATGCCGAAAATTCAGTGATAATGATAAAAGAACCTGTGGAGAGTCATGATCGCCTATATATCCATTCACCACCAGTGCAAAAGATCGGTAATCGCTCCTAGGTTCGGTCAAGGGATATGAATCGATAATTTTCAAAGCAGGTACTACAGTGTAACCCGGATATAAGAGACCCTGATATAAGAGAAACCCGGATATAAGAGATATTTTATCTGGTCCCAAATTAGACCCATACTTACCTAAACAAAATAGACCAAACCCGGATATAAGAGACTTCTTCTCCGGTCCCGACAACTCTCTTATATCCAGGTTACACTGTATTACCAGTCCTGTGAACAGTACAGTAGCTGACCATGGGTTCTTAATTATCATAGCCAGAAGCATCTGGCTAGAATCATTTCTGGTAACAAGCAAACAACACTGACTCAGATGATAACAAGATTAGCCATTTCCTTATCAAGAAGCATTCACGCATTCACTGACCAAACAGTTGGCATTACTGTACTCTACGACATCTTTCTGGAAAGTAACCAGGTGTTTTGAATAACTTCTTTTTTTTACAGTAATGTTCACTCTGTACAAGACCCTAGAGCCATTTGAGGTATAGGGTTAGAGAGTAAGAGGCACACTTTATAGGGATATGTGGGGGAAGATAAATGGTTAAATATAGACTTGAATAGGTTAAGATTGTAGTGATTGGGAAAGCATCCTCTTGGGAGTTGGTTCCACAAGGCAGTGGTTTGTGGGATGAATCTGCTCAAGTGGAACTTACATTTCACCAATGGAATATGAAGAGAATGATGGGTTTGCTACAATGTGCATTGCATAGTGGGTCTTAGCTGTGATGGTTAAAACCAGTTGAACTAAGGAATGTAGTTCGTCTGAACACTTTCCATGGAAATAGCAATAGAGTAGCAAGAGGCTTGTAATGTTTGGGAAACGAGTCGTAAGGGGGGGAAAAAATAATTCATCACTAACAAGGATGCAGAGATGATTTTGGACTCGAGACTGGAAAGTGAAGACTGGGTATCTCCTGCCCATATATGGCAACAGTGCTCCATTTTCGGATCTTGTAAAGGTTGGGGATAACAGGAAGAGTCAAAGACTTACCAGAGTTGTACGGAGAACCAACCATTTTTCCAGCATCTTTAGTGATGGATCATATGTATGAGTTCCACTTGATGTCTTGGTTGAGTTTAGGCCTCAAGAGGTGCTCTAAGCAATGCAGCCTCCTTGAGAAAACACCCATTCATTGCAATAGATGAAAATTCAGGGTCTGCTCTGTGATGATGGAATGTCACTAGTTTGGTTTTTGACATATTGAATGTGACAACCAGTTTTTTTTCCCCACTGAGCTGTTAGAGCTTTGCTCAGAGGAGAGATGTGGTCATCTAGAGTTTTTCAGGTACAATTGCATTATCATAGATATTCACATATGATCGAAATATGCTCTTAGGCAGATCATTTATATAAAGTAGAAACAGGGTTGGACCAAGAAGAGAGCCTTACAGGATTCCTGCTTTGACTGCTTGGGTTGGCAACCATATTATGCATTAGGGTAGATTGATTTTGGAAGGTTGGAAAGGATATGATAAAAATATTCGGCTGTCAGGCTGATGGACCTTTTCTGTAATTAAGATGAAAACTACCCTGTGTATGACGATAAACTACATTTGGCAGCAATGCCTCTGATTGAGAGTGTTTGAAGAGTGTGAAACCACCTCATAATTGCTGTTGTACCTGTGTCTACCTGACCTGTTAGGGTCCCAGTTATGGGCAAATAGTTAACCACCAAACTCGGGTCAAAACATTATGAAAGTATAAAACTAGAGTTTTATAATAAAAATACCAGCAATAATTCTTTGTCAACTTTGATCTTCAAAAATTTCAATGCAATGTCAATTGTTATCTTCTGTCTTCTTAATTGCTCTTCTTTTATTGTCCTTTCCCCCTCACAAAAGTCTTCTAATTCTCTTTCACTTTTCTTATTTTCCAGTCAACTTTGATCTTCAAAAACTTCAATACAATGTCAATCGTTATCTTCTGTCTTCTTAATTACTCTTCTTTTATTGTCCTTTCCCCCTCACAAAAGTCTTCTAATTCTCTTTCACTCTTCTTATTTTCCAGTCAACTTTGATCTTCAAAAATTTCAATGCAATCTCAATCGTTACCTTCTGTCTTAATTCTTGTTCCTTTATTCTTCTCTCTCATAATAAAAAAAATTTAACCAAAAAAAAATTTTTATAAAAGCAAATGGGCATGAGGAGTTTATTTTGCTATGTAAATTCATTTATATTTATTTCAAACAATTATTCCAAGTAATTAATTGTAGACATGTTTTGACTAAATTCTCTCTGGCCATCTTCATTGTAAATTGATCTCCCCAAATGGAAGTCAAAACAAATATACTCATATATGATTTCATAAAATTAAAAAAGAATTTTTAAATTTGTAATCTGGAGTGTTTAATTGATAGTATAATAATATATGAAAAAAGAACTCCAGATTGTGAATTAAAAATTTTTTTTATTTATGATTTTACATTTTAAGAAATTATGTGGTATGATCATATTTTGTTTTGTCTTTCATCGAAGGTGGGGGGTCAATTTACAATGAATTTACTTAGCAAACTGGACCCCCTTATCAACTCTTATAAAATTTAATAATTTTTTTTATATGTCATATGAAGTGCTTAAACTATAGTAGTATAAAAAAACATTGAACAAAAATTATTTTTGGTCAGTGTGCCCATTATGGAACTCTACCAGATTATCTCAAGTATGGTAAAATTTTCCAATTTCTCATCTATAATATCAAGACTCATTTATATTATCCACCTCATTCTGCTCTTGCTATCTTGTTATAGATGTCATTATGCACACAGTGTTATCATACCTGAAGATGACCAGAGGGTACTTAACTGAAACGTTACTAATGAACAATAACAAGTAACTCAGGGATAAAAGTAGCAGTCATCAACAAATATTTTGAACTGTTATTCACATCTTGGTTGTTATAAATGTTAAAAATAAATAAAACTCAAATGTCCACTTGATATTCTGGTTGAAATGATAAGATGGTACTTTGATGTCTCGAGCATTTAGAATCAGGACTAAGAGCCTCCCCGAATGCCTTAGCATCCCAAATTTGTCCTTTTTTTTTTTTTTTTTTTTGTTTTTTTTTTTTGAAGAACGTAAAAGATTGATTGGATGCCTTCATAGCAAAACACTAAACTCGACCTTTTTCTTTCCTTTTGCTCTATTGCAATGTGAAAACAGAAACCTTAAGTATGATAACATTTTCAAATTTCTCATCTATCAAGAGCCATTCAGATTATCAACCTCATTCTTTAGGCTGCTTTTTTACCATCACACATTTTGGCAGATCCATTCTACAGCCTTTTCTCAAATGTACAAAGAGATCTTCAGTAATTTAAGAAGATTCTTTATTATTGCAAGAATTCTCTGAACTGTTGACTTATATTTATTTAAAACTATTATTCAAATTAATTAATTATAAACATGTTCCAGTTAAGTTCTCTCTGGCCATCATCAGTCATCCATTTTTTTTATATTTGTCATCTGAACTACTTAATCTATAGTAATATAAAAAATAAAAAAAAATATTCTTTCTGGTCAGTCACAGTGCCTTTGTAGAACTCTACCAAATTATCTTGCATAAAAGAATTTATGATTGAAGGTTTATACAGCTGCCATAACACAACTCCACCTGCTGACATGGGGCGTGCAGATCCCAACTTAGATCCTGTTACTAAAAAAAAAATAAATAAAACTGAAATGTTCGCTTGATATTCTGGCTGAAGTGTTAAGATGATACTTTGATGACTTGAGCATTTGGAATCGGGATTAAGAACCTCCCAGAAATCCCTTAGCATCTCAGGTTTGTCCTCTTTTTGAAGAACATAAAAGATTGATGCTTGCTGTCATAGCAAAACACTAAACTCAAACTTTTTTTTTTGCTTTATTGCAATCTGAATAAAGAATCGTTTGTAAAAATATTGTGGAAGCACTAAAACCAAAATCTTATATATGGTAAAATTTTGAAATTTCTCACCTATAATTTCAAGAGCCATTCAGATTATCCACCTCGTTTTTATGTCACTGTTTTTGCTATCACACATTTTGGCAGATGCATTCTACAGTCTTTTCTCAAATTTATAAAGAAATCTTCAGTAATTTAACAAGGTTCTTTATTATTGCAAAAATTTTCTGAAATATTGACTTATTTATATTTGTTTCAAATTATTATTCAAAATAATTATAGACACATTTCAGCCAAGTACCATCTGGGCATCATCAGGTAACCATTGTTTTTTGTTGCTATAGGATATCCGTTATTTTTATCTCTTTGATGCCAGTCATTGTTTGTTCCTGCTGAACCAGTGTTTCACTGCCTGACATGAGGATTGAAATCATGATCACTAGATGACAGTAAACACATGATTAATCAACTACCATATCCACTATGCCACTGCTCCAAAGTGGTGTATTATTTTTGCATATTCAATTGTGGGTTCATACCACTTTTCATAATTTTGTATTTCATTTTTGCCACAAGTAACTGTCAATATGGTTAAATTATTTTGAACTATTGTTCTCATCTTGGTTGTTATAGATGTTGTTATGGAAAAATGTTATCACACCTGAAGATGGCCAGAGGGTACTTGGCTGAAACGTTGTGACTGTAATAACCACAATGAAAACAATGGTTTGAAATGATTCAAGTATATTGATGTATTATGTAAATTATTGAATACATTCCTTGCATTGTTTTTATTGTTATATTTCGGCTTATTCATTCTACAGTCTTCTTCAAGTATTTGTTTGGAAAGAGAGAGATCTCTTTCATACAGAGAGAGGATCCATTCTTTGTGTGGCCTTCGTTTTTACCAATGCATTCTAGAGAACTTTTACATTCTACTAAAAAGGGAGGGTGTGCTCTTTTTACAGAATGACCAATACCATCATCCCATTCCCTTAAGATTATCAAACAATATATTACTTAGAAATATTTTCTGGGGTCGGCATAAAATTGTGTCCTATATTTTCTGAATAAGCATATTGTTTGCTATCTGACGACAAACTCTTCAGAGAGCCCCCAAGGATGAACTGAAATAAGCTAAGTGGTCAGTAAAAAAAAATTATTTCAATATAGAATCAATTTAGAGATAGGAAAAAACGGGTGCCGATTGAAACCGCAAGACAGCATCATATGTAGGATGCCCAACTGCAAGGACAGAACCATTTGCAAGATTTCCAACTGCAAAAACACCACCATTTGCAAGATTTCCAACTGCTAAAACACCATCATTTGTAAGATTTCCAACTGCAAAGACATCACCATTTGTAGGATCACCAATTTCAAGGACACCCTTTGCAGGATTGACAAATACAAAATCTTGCCATATGCATGAGAACCAATTATAATAACTCCACTACCTGCAAAAATTTCCATCTGTGAGTATACCACCAGAGTCAACAAATGCAATGACTCCAGTATTTGCAGGATCACCAACCGTAGGGACTGCTTTATTTGCAGGATCACCAAGCACAAAGACTTCACCATATTTTGGACCACCATTTGCAGGATCATTAACTGCAGGGACTCAATCATATGCTAGATCTCCACCTGCAGGGATTCCACCATTTTCTGGATCAATAACTGCAGGTATTTAATCATATGCTGGATCACCAACTACAGGGACTCCCCCATTTGCTGGATCAGTAACATGCAGGGACTCAACTGTATGCTGGATCACCAACTGCAGTGACTCCACCATATGCTATATCACTAACTGTAGGGACTGCACTATTTGTAAGATCACCATCTGCAAAGACTCCACCATAAGCTGGACCACAATTTGCAGGATCATTAACTGCAGGGACTTCACCATTTGCAGGATTGCTAAATGTGATTTCACCCATATTAATTTAATCTGCCAAACTTTTATTCCACTAAATCTACTCTGTGAAATATTTTTGAAATGATTGAAATCTAAACAAAAAAAAAAAATTAATATTATAGTTTTTAATAATAAAAATATTTGAAAAATATTAAATAAATGGACTGACATTTCCATGAAGCCACTAAAGTCTGAGTCAATCAGTTCTTGAGGGAAAAAAGCTCAAATAAAAAAAATGAAGCTTCATTTGTTGACCACTGAAATACTTTTGTTTAACTAATTTCAATTTTAATGTTTATTTATAAAATACCTTTTAATTAATCTCTTCTGTTTTCTTTTTTTACGGGCTGGGGTTGTCTTCTGGGGGCCTTTTTTGTGTCTGTCTATGACTTTAATTTGCTTCTTTTGTCAGAAATTATTTTTTTTAAAATAGTGAATCAAAAATGTTGATAAAAAGTTCTTTGTTATTTTCTAATGAAGAAGAATAAGTCAAAAACAGGAGGGGGGTGATGATAATTCCAAAACATTATATTCGCATCTGTGCTGACAAAAGAACAGCTGGACATTGTTTACCTTTTTCAGAATAGTCCTAGGTATAATGATAAATTACATCTGGAAGCAAGGCCTCTGATTGGGATATGGCCATTTTTTTGAGCAGTTTGGAACCATTTCTTAACTGCTGTTGTTCCTAACTCCACCTTGACCTGAGGTGGTAGCACCTGTTAGGGTTCCACCTATAGGCAAATAGTTAACACCCAAACAAAAACAAAAACAAAAACAAAACACTATGAAAGTATAAAAATACATATTTTATTAAAAATACTAGCAATACATTTTTATAGTAAACTGGCCAACAATATCTATTTATAGTAAAATGACCAAGAATAGATTTTATTTGAAGTTGAAGGCATACAATTCTGTTCAAAATATATTTAGTTGAAGCGATAAAATTGTGTTCAAAATATTTAGATTTTGGCATTAAATAACCCATAGAGGTGTTGATATGCCGCTAAACAAAATCAGCCGGTCAACAATACATATTTAAAGCAAAATGACTAACAATGCATTTTATCTGTAGTTGAAGGCATACAATTGCATTCAAAATATATTTAGTTGAAACCATAAAATTGTGTTCAAAATAGATTTCGGCATTAAATAAACCATAGGGATTTTGATATGCTGCAAAACAAAATCAACCCGCCTTTTTCATACATCCATTGGAAACAAAGAAGTAGGCACTGAAGAGAAATTAAACGAATCTCTGTTAGTATTAATCCTTATAGCAAAGATTTTGACCATTCAAGTTTGTTAATTTTAATGCCTCCAAAATGAAACTGCTCTCTATTTATCATCTTAGAGTCCCCTTTCTGCCTTCCATCAGCATGGCTGATACTAAACCCCCAGAAGAGTGACTCATTGTATTAGGTTGGTGCAAAAATAATGTCGGTTTCTGACATTAAAAATACGTCAAAAACCGACATTATTTTTGCACCAACCTAATACCTTCTGGGGCTGACATTTTCCACTGACATGAAGATTGAATAAATTGCTAGGTACACTGCTAGGAAAAATGGTTCACTGTCTTGTGCTAGACGATTTTTTACACCAGAATCTATTTTACATATTTGTAAATTTACATTTTGTCTTTACATTGAATATTGCTGCAACATCTGGTCTAGTGCTTCTGCAACATATTTAGAAATTCTTGAAAGCAGAAAGAAGAATGTTATTAGTCCTGACCTGGCATCTTGGCTTCAGTCACTTTCCCTCCGCCATAATGTAGTTTCCCCTGTGCCTTTTCTATAAATATTTTCATGGTAATTGTTCTAATTAACTTTCCTCTTTTGTATCTAAACTTTACGAATTTAAGTGCAGTACTAAATTGGCAGTTATTTTACAGTTGAAATTGGTAGATATTACTGTAACAGTTTCTTCTCTTGCACTTCTTACTTGCGGAACTCTCTTCCAGCTTCTTCCTTTTCAGTCAAGTTTGATCTTCAAAAATTTCAATGTAATGAAATTTAGTAGTTTCTAATTCTCTTTCACTCTTCTTACTTTCCAGTCAACCTTGATCTTCAAAAATTTCAATGCAATGTCAATCGTTATCTTCTGTCTTCTTAATTGCTCTTCTTTTATTGTCCTTTCTCCTCACTAAAGTCTTCTAATTCTCTTTCACTCTTCTTACTTTCCAGTCAACTATGATCTTCAAAAATTTCAATGCAATGTCAATCGTTATCTTCTGTCTTCTTAATACCTCTTCTTTTATTGTCCTTTCCCCTCACTAAAGTCTTCTAATTCTCTTTCACTCTCCTTACTTTCCAGTCAACTTTGATCTTCAAAAATGTAAATGCAATTTCAATCGTTATCTTGTGTCTTCTTAATTCCTCTTCTTTTATTGTCCTTTCCCCTCACTAAAGTCTTCTAATTCTCTTTCACTCTTCTTACTTTCCAGTCAACTATGATCTTCAAAAATTTCAATGCAATGTCAATGGTTATCTTTTGTCTTCTTAATTCCTCTTCTTTTATTGTCCTTTCCCCTCACTAAAGTCTTCTAATTCTCTTTCACTCTTCTTACTTTCCAGTCAATTTTGACCTTCAAAAATTTAAATACAATTTAAATCATTATCTCCTGTCTTCTTAATTTATTTTTCTCTCTCCTAAATAATATTTTTCTTTTTCTCATATTCTTTCACACCTGTGTTTTAGTGGTTTTATTGTCTTGCTTGGAGTGAAATGATTAAAAATAAAACCAAAAAACCCAAACTTATTGCACAAGTATTTCAATTTTATAACTTTTTTCCGCCCTACTCGCATTTTCCAAACTCTTCATTTCTTAAAAACTAACTTAAAAGCCACCTGATAGGGTAGTATTTATGCTAGATCCTGTGGAGGGCTCTTGATTGGGCCTTCGACTTGTTCAGGAGTTTAAGAGTCCCTAAGTCTTTGCATATTCTCAGCATTGGAAGCTCTCCTGGCTGCTGTTTGATCTGGATTTTCATTTGCATGGGACTTTCTTTTCCTTGCAACAGCCTTAGCTCTTGTTATTGCAATCTGGTTCTTTGTTGGCAGTGATTTCCTTTTTCAAGGTATACTGCTGCTGTATGCTGTAGGCAACAATAAACTACAGAAGAACTCAAAATTGATCACTGCATTTAAGTATTGCATTAATATTTAAGCTTACCTTTCAAAAGTTTAACAATAATTCTTATATGGCCACTTAATTTAAAGACAATTTGATGTATGTAGGTCCTTACTTTTCGTACAAACAGTTATTTTTATTTTATGGGTGTCTTTCGCTGCATTTTGTTGTTAATTTCGATTGTACAAAAAAAATTGTCACAAAAAATCACCAAAAACAATCACAGTAATGAAAACTTGGTAATCCAAAATTTCTGTAACATGAACTATTGAAAGTTAGAGAGTTGTGTCCCTTTAATGGAAAAAGTGTGACACATTAACATCAGCATTTATTATATGGAGGACATTTTTTCATGTTGCCCTTTTATTCCAGACTTCCCTTTATTAAAACTGAATGAATATTCCAATCTACCTTATTTATTCCAACCACCCCTTCTATTTTGTACTTACCATATATACTTGAGGATAGATCACACTTATTTTCATCGAATCTTTGATAAAATTTAGGGGTGCAGCCTATTCATTCAACATCATATAGAATCTGAAGTAGTTTGTGGCATATCAGTAGTCAAGGCAAGTACCCTGGGCTCAAGCATAAGTGAGAGGAAGGAGAAAATTTTGATTTTATGCAATCACCTCTTTCAATAGTACCATGTCACACATCGAATAAAAGCACTCGATCTACACTTCTCATATTTACCATTTATTATCTGATTTATGACGAAAGACTGTCATTTTCAAGCGATTTTAAAACCGAAGCGATTACTAGTATCCAAAATTTTATCTAAACAGAGCAGCCCTGCACTCAATAAATAAATAACATGCAAATTACAACAAATCACTTTTCTCGTGTTTTAATAAATGTAAGTAAAGTTTTGAAATAAATGTGAATATTTGAAAATATTTAACAAATATTAGTTATATTTACATTAAAAGGGCCATGTGACTCCCCACATTTTAGTGTGACCTATCTGCCAGTCAACTGCAAATACCCACCTTGACAACCCCAAACTAATAGTGTGACCTATCTACTGGTGCAACCTATACATGAATATATACTGGAGATGTACTGGAGAAAGCACTTGGAAACTACACCACTATCTCAAGAAATCATAGCATTTTACAGATAATAAAGAAAAGGAATTTGTGGAGGGCTATAATTGCCTATATCTTAAGGGGACATTTTTTTTTTTTTTTAAATTGATTTGATTCAAATGAATTTTTGTTTTTAATCTTAAGGTCCTTAAATTGTAGCAGTTGTCTTCCAAGCATAAATTATTAATATATTTGTTCAAAGGAAAAATTAAGTGTATAGGTTAAAAAAGAAAGATGAAAGGATGGGTACTTTAGGAAGAGGCTCTTGCACTGAGTCATCTGACAAAATAGGGGTGGGAATGGGATAACATCTGGAGAAGGATTTCCTCCTCCTTCTTACCCTTGTTGTCCTTGTTCCAGCTTCTCTTATTTTATCTTCTTCACATCGTTTATCAGAGTTTGCTCGTGATTAGATGCCTATTGTCTATAAGTCAGGTTTAAGAGAGAAACCCTTCCTTTCACTTGATTTTGTCTCCCTTTTTTCTTCTTCTTCTTCTCTGTGCCTTCCTCTTCAATAGCTCTCCTTCTCTCTCACACTTCAGCTGGACTTGCCATGTGTTACAGGCAGGCAGAAAATTAGTACGCAGTTTTTAACTGCTAAGGAGAATGAATGACTTTCTTCCTGGTCGTCTCGAACGCTTTTAACGTGTTACCCTACCAAGCCGACTTTAGTAGTAGCTGATCTAGTTTTACTGTTTTTTTGTTTTTGTTTGTTTGTTTGTTTGGTCGGTCGGTCAGCCTGTGTGATTTCTATTTTTTTTCTACAAGAGGAATGGACATTGGCAGAGGTCAGTAAGCGTTTTTTTTTTAAAGGAAAAAAAAAATGTATTAATTAAGCATGTAAAAAGCAAATTGTTACTATTAAAAAAAACAAAACAAAAAAAACTTTATAGTACTTTTATTGTTAAAAAAAAACTTTAACACTTTTTTTTGAAGATTAGAAGATTTTTTTTCGTCAGAGTCGTAGATTTTTTATATACGTTTTACTTTTAATCTTGCGTGTTTTCCTTGTGATGGTTCCAAGTTCCATTCCAACTGATCTCTTAAAGGCCATACGTGTGTCTACCACTGCACTGAGCAAACAAATTCTCACGGCCGTTGGTCTGATTCTTAGGACATAAATGTGTCCCCAAATTTGACTCTTCGGCAGCATTATTAGGAGTTAGGAGGCCCCAACCCCCACCTAACTTGCTTTTGATTTTAGTTTACGATTGTGAATTAAAAATGTTTTTATTTAAAAACTTATAAAAAAAAAAAACTAAGCTTTTTTTTTTTTTTACATTGCACAAAAAATCCCGCAATTTTTAATTTATTTTAAATTTTATGTTTAAAAAAAGTTAATATTTTTTATTTATTTTTTTTTTTAACTAATTCTCTCTTTTTATTGAATTTTTTTTTTTTTTTAAATCGTACTCAACTTTTTTTAACTCACAAAAAAAAAAAAAAAAAACTTTACAAAAAAAATAATTTGAAAAATAAAGTCAGTTGCCAGTGTAACCCATAAGGGTTCAAATCTCACTGGAAACTTACTTGCTTGGCAGAATGTAAAAAAAAAAAAAAAAAAAATTATTACAAAAAGGAATAACCAAGAAGTTGAAAGAATTTATTTCCAGAAAATTTTCTTTTGAAAAATAAATAAAACAAAATGAAAAAAATAAAACGAAAATTTGCATAGATCAAAAAAAAATCAAAATAAATTTTAAAAAAAAATTGACAAACATGGAATGAAACGTATCATAAAAGTCTATTTTCCCATTTTTAAAATTCAAGATTATTTCTCAACATTTTTCAATATTTTCAACCGTCTCTATTTCCTCTTCTCTTCTCCAATCTTCATCTTTTCTTTTTGTTGTTAATTTCAATATTTCGCCCCTGTTCCAGACACGATGCCGTAAATTAAAAAAGTTTTTTTTTTTGGGGGGGGGGGTCTAAATGATCAGATGTTTTAAGAAGTTTTTTTTAAAGATTCCTGATTCCTTCCCCCAACATTTGATGCTAAAACGAATTTATCACATTTTATTTTTTTTAAAATCTTACTCCCTGTGAAACAGTAAAAAAAAATGAAGTTTTCTGAATTATTTTGGAAATTATTATTAATGGCAGTTGGTTGAGTAATGATTTTATTTTAAAGACAGACAATAATGCAATACAAGAAGAAGATTGATTGTTGTTGAAACTAAGACGGGAATTTTTGGCTGGGAGGCGGGGTTCTTCAGCCTCTTGGATTTATTTCTAAATTGGTTACTCAGCAATTCATTAACTACTGGGGTCGGTGTCAAAACAAAAGTAATCTGACTGCTTGGTTAGTAAAAAAGTGTTTTTTTTATTTCATTTTTTTAACTTTTTTAATTTTACTTCTGTTCGTTTTTTGTTTTTTTTTGTTTTTTAATCCGGCACTACAAAACCATTTTTGAAATTTTTGTGAAGCTTTCCAAGAAATTAATACAAATTGTCATTACAATTAGAAGAAATTTTGTGTGTGTGTGTGTGGGGGGGGTCGTCTGCTTTTCGATATTTAATGGAAAGCTGTTGTCATCTCTGCAACAAGTGACCCCCCGGCTTTTTTTTTTTTTTTTATTTTTTTTTTTATATCTTTTTATAACAAATTTCATTTGTTTTCAAGCAAAATTATGTTCCTCGCTAAATTTGAAAATGAAATTGAATAAACTGCGTATCAGAAAATTCGATTGTAAAATGAAGGGAAGTTTTTTTCAAGTTCAATTCTTCACCTCCTTTTTGGCTATTTCCAGAGATTGGGACGAAGAAAGACTAAAAAGACTAAAAATAAATCCGAATATCGTCTTTTGACAACGAAATTTGATTAATTTGTTTAGTTTTTTAATTAAAAAAACAAAACACCCAAAACACGGTTTTGTTAATTTTAGTTCTTTAATCAATTTCTAAAGTTAATTTATTATTATTATTAAAGAGAGAAAGGATAATGAAACGAAAGCTGAAGAATTCAAAAAAATGTTGATGCCATCGGTAGCCCCGTAGCCCGTCTCAATTAATTTTAACCCCAGATTCTAACCTGGACCCAA
Source organism: Acanthosepion lycidas (assembly GCA_963932145.1). NCBI lineage: Eukaryota > Metazoa > Mollusca > Cephalopoda > Sepiida > Sepiidae > Acanthosepion > Acanthosepion lycidas. The sequence goes on along the minus strand of OZ010607.1, from coordinate 68,973,067 downwards.
ATACAAATAAATAAATAAATAAATAAAAATAAAATTAATCATATCTGATTCTGGATCATTGCTAAAAAACAAAAAAATCCCTACAAAATCCCGACAGACTAGAGGCGACTTTTAACTTGCTTTTACTTTCTTTATTTAATCATAACTTTAACTTTTTGAAGACATCCAGTCCACTTAGTGACTAAATCATGGAATTTTAATTTTTTTTTTAAAAAAAAGGAAAGAAAAAAAGGCATTCCTTAAATTAAAAAGTGGTTCATTCATAAAGAAAAATAGCTAATATTTTTTTGTTTTCGATAACAATTTTTGTAAATTATAAATTGATTAGAGACCTTCCTCAAGTCAACTGAATAATTTTTTTTCCAATTTAGAATGGGGTTCCTGTTCGTGATAACGAATTCCAAACTTTTTACAGAGTTATTGGACTTTACTGTTATTTACAAATGTCAAGTTGTAAATTACTTCATTGACATTTTCATATTTTTAAAAAGATTTTTTCTTTTAACTTTTTTTTTTGGGGGGGGGGTAGGGAAGCACATACACAAACATTAAAGGGATACTCATTATAGAATAATAATGACAATCTTGAATGAAGAAGAAATGGATAAATTTCGCAACTTTAGAATAGCACTGGTAGCTGTTTCACTACAACAAGGAAACATTCAGAATTCTTCGACTGACCAGCCAGTATTGCTTTCAGTTGAAAATTATGAAATCTTTCTCTTGAAACAATTTTTCAGGAAAATAGTTTTCTCAAGTCAAGTAGTCATTAACACTTTTTCCAGGTATTGATGGGGGCTTCCTTCCTATCCTTAGTTTCATTTGAAACTAGACTATCCATGACCCATTGGATCACTGACAGTTTAGGTTATAAAACATTGAAGTTGATTTCAGCATTCCATTGAAATGGAAGTTAATTTTATTATGATTCATTTTAATATTTCAGTTTGTTTGTGTCATCATTATTCTGGTTTACAAGTTCATGTTTACTGATTGCTTACAGCATTTAATAGGGATAGAACTTCTGGGATAAACATGAACTTTAAATCAGCTTAGCTTAAAGTTAAAAACATTTTTTAATATGCCAAAAAATATTTTTAAATCATATTCACTTGAAAATATTTATAAAATATTTAAAATAGTGTTTGTTTAAAGAAAGCTGAAATATAAATAATTACTCTATAAACAACTGGACAAAACAGCAAAGCAGGATCTCTTTGTGTCTGTCTTTTAATTTAAAAATATTTTAATTAAAAAAAATTGTGTTTTGAAGAAAGTTAAAAAAATAAAAAATACATACTGTATAAACAACTTGTATTTTTAAATCTTATTCACTTAAATCAGATTAACTTAAATCATTACATGCCAGATGGACATACCACACAAGCATACACGCAATCACAGAATTTTAGTATTATATATAGATAGTCTGGAAAGTCAACATCTTGATTATGTCATTATTTTCTCTTCAAGTTGCTATCCATTTTAGATTAGTTGTCGCTGCTGTTAGTAGTCCTCAAGTGATGTAGTTTTTTATTTGGTACAGTTCTTTCTGATTCTGTAGCACCAGTCCATAATGTCCAAAGAAGGGATGGTATTTGCCAAGACTCTCAGGCTTCACTTGTTCAAAGGTGTTTTTAATGTGATGAGAAAGTGGTTGTATAAAACTGACAGTTTAGATATTTCTGAACAGGTTTGGTGCCATGCATGACATCCATGTGGAAGTCTTGATATGACAAGGCTATTTAAGAACATGACTAGAGTTTTCAGGTTGATGTTTTGGTTTTGTAGCAATTAGTGGTGTTGGGCAAAACTACCTCTAGCACAGCCTATTCTATATTCAATTTCTTTTTTCTCCTATACTTTACTGATCCATGCATTGAAGTATTTAAAATGTTTAGCATTTATTCATAGTGTTTTCATTTTAATTCCAGATCATTGTTTTTCTTTTGAAAAGGTTTATTTTGAGTCCTATTTCTTAGAACACTTGATAGAGGATGTTTTCATTTTTATGATGGATTCAGGGTAGGTGCCATCACTGCCTTTATTTCCAAATCCAGATCATTGTTTCTTTTTTGGAAAGGTATATTTTGAGTCCTATTTCTTAGAACACTTGATAGAGGATGTTTTCATTTTGATGATGAATTCAAATTCCAGATCAGTTTCTCTTTTGAAAAGGTTTATTTTGAGTCCTATTTCTTAGAACACTTGATAGAGGATGTTTTCATTTTGATGATGAATTCAGGGTAGGTGCCATCACTGCCTTTATTTCCAATTCCAGATCATTGTTTCTCTTTTGAAAAGGTTTATCGAGTCCTATTTCTTGGAACACACTAATCTACAAAAATTATTGAAGAAAAAAAAATTCTTGTTTTTTATGTGTGGCCTTCACTAATTCAAGAATAATTTGCAATACCTTAGGTTTAAAATGAATTTTAAAAATTAAGACTTTCTTGAAGCTTTCATTTTAGCTTTAATTGAAAGCTAAAGGATTAAATTTACTATTTCCACTAAGCAAAATGCTCTGTAATGTATTTCAAACAAAAATCGTATTCATTGGAGTCCGATTCACATTTTTTTTTGCTAAATATAGCTGATTAGCACCCTTTTTTTAGTCATCTGTTACTGTAATGTAATTTTCTTTATTAAAAATTCTTCCAAAAATAAATTATAGTTTTCTGAAACTTTATTTGAGGAATATTAGCTGATTTAAAGTACAATTAATCTAATTTGAAATGAATATTATTTACTTTAAGTTGAAAATAACAGAGAAATGGATTTTTGAAACAAACAGTCCTGATTATTATGTACTTGTCATTGCTTGTCAATCACATAACAAGTGCTTCTGAAGGTGTTGACAGTTTTATTGTTGTTTTACGGAGACTTTATCTGTTAAAACTTAATTTAAGAAAATGAAGGGTGAATGCTTTTTTTTATATAATTTTTAAGTACTCAGTAATCTTTGTTGGAAATATTCTTTTAGGAATGTTGACCTCAAAGTTTAAATTTACTATAGTCATTGATCTATTTTCTGATAATGTCATGCATGGTCACCCAGATAAAAAAAAAAAAAAATAGTAACCAGATGACTGCACTGTCCCTAAATGTTTAAAAAGAAAATAAATTTATTAAATTTCTATTGCAATACAAAATCAGATTTAATAAAGAATTAAGCATATAACAATTGGAAGTTCTCAGGTTGATTTGAAACGGCTGTTTTTCTTCTCCAGTCTATTTTGACTCGACTTAAAATCACAATTATTACAATTATTATTGGATGATGAAAGGGACCTACCAAAAACAGGAAAGAAAAAAAAAAAAAAATAATGAGACAAAAAAAATAAATTGATTTGTGTTTTTAGTTTTTCTTTAAAGTTTCAACGATATTGAAATGAGGTCTAATCCACCCAACTGCATAAAAAAAAAAAAAAAAAAAGCTGTTAAATGTCCTTTAAGGAAAGGAGGAGGCTTTTTATGAAAATTCTATCGACCTCCTTTTTTCTCTGCAAGAAATACTCTTACTATGTTTTTTTTTTTCTTTAATTATTTTTTTCCCCTCAAATAAAATCAAATAATTAACCTTTTCTGTGTCTCCCCCCATTTTTTTTTCTTCCTAAGTTTATTTATATTCTGATCAGTTCTCTTGTTTTCATAAAAAATATCTTGCTGCCATTTGCTACTTAGTTGTTGAGAGCAAAACTTTGTAAGGACAACCATTTCATTTAAAACCTCCTCATATTTGTCATAAATTCGTCTCTACATTGTGTTTGTCATCGCCTTTCAGTTGGAATGGTGTGTGGGTGTATATACAAGGGCCCATCTGACATTGCACATTTATTTACTTTTTCTTTCACCCACGTTATCTATACTTACAGTGGCAGGGTTTGTGGGGCAGGTTTTTCTTTTTTTTTATTCTTAGACACCAGGAACTACGAATTGAAAGAGTACAGGCTGAAAATATCCTTTTTTTTTTAAAAAAAAGATTATTATGATTAATGAATATTTTTGAAAAGAAAGAAAACAATTTAAAATAAAATTTACATTATGGGTTATTATTTATTAGTGTGAAATGTGGTTTTATTTTTTTATTTTTACTAGTTTTGCTTGAGACAAAATATTGACCACTTTGGGGATTTATTTGCCTTGAGCCATTGATTAACTAAAAAAAAGTGTTTTATTTCATACACAATTATAGTTAAAAAAAAAAATTTATTTTAAATTGGAACAGTCTAGAAAGTCATTTGTACAGCTATGACTATATACTTAGAAAAACAAATGTTTTATTGTCTGAGTTTAAGCAAGAAACAAAGAATGCATAGAGTGTAAGACTAAAAAGACAGGATTTTGGAAAGTGGGTCAGGTCAAGAACTTTTCATAACCCTGCTCTCTCTCTCTCTCTGTGTTTGTGTGTGTGTGTTATATATATATATATATATATATATATATATATATATATAATCTTTTTATATAAAGAACAATTTTAAGGGGAAAGGACTATGAAAAATTTTCTTGTGATGCGTTTCGTCTTTTAGGACTTCATCAGAAGTGTGTTTGCTGTGAGTAATGAGGGATGCTGGAAAATTTGAATTTAAAGACTTTTGCGGAGTATATATTCTATCCGATTTCATTTAGATTCTTTTTCATTTCATTTGTGTTTCCATCACTTTTTTTGTCATGAAATATCTGACATTGTGATGCCAAAAATGGTGAAATGTTGTAAGAACATGGATGCAAATTTACTGTGGATGATGTAGTGAGTAAAGAACTCTCTATAAAACATTTTGATTTTACACTATTCGGACTATTGTCCGAATCTTTGTCGCCATATTTATTACTTTTCAGCCGTTGTACACTCCGGCCTTCTTCAGATTGATGGAATGTCAAACTGAACCCTTTATTTCTCTAACTGGGGTAAACTGTTCTAGTTCCACGTGCCATGTCTAATGGATGTCAGTTATCAGTTATCTCCTGTTAATTCCCCTCTCCACCGCCTTAACCAAGTATTGAACTCACCTGGATCTAATTAATGCCTTTATCCACTGTGCCATGTATCCTTGGGGACATCTGTGTATGAATTTCTGGGTATTATAAACCTAATGTCTTCAGCAACCATTTTACCAGTTCTCATATTGCAATTTTTTGCTGTTATCATTTTATGTTTTTTACCAGAGCTCATATTGCAATTATTGTTTTTATTATCACTTTTCTCTGGCACTTCTTATTACTGGTTCCCATATTGTATTCATTTCTATGCTTGGTCAGTTTTGTGGCCTAGCATATGTGCTGACTCCATAAGTTTATGAATTTTCTAATGGTGTTCTTTGTCTGTGATCTCAACTTGATCCCACAGAGGGCGGCGATCTCCCTTCTCTCGCCATATGTGGTCAGCCACGCCTGATTTTTCCACTTCCCCTTGTGTTACAGCTTTCTGGTGTTCTTGAAGCCTTACCTTAAGGGGGCGGCCTGTCTCCCCTTTATATTTCTTTCTGTAGCTGCATGGGATAGGAACACACGGTCTTTAGTCATGTTCTCCTCTATGGTGGGGAGTCTTACTCTGGTGAGATATCTGCAAATTGTCGTCCAGCTTTTGAATGTTGTCCTTATGTTATATGGACCGCAGATCCTTTGTATGTTCTCCGATAACCCCTTCACACAAGGCAGGCAGACTGTTTTCTGAGTTTTGTTGTCCTCCTCTTGTACCCGCCTATCCCAGGTTTTGGGGGCTGCTGCCATGTACCCAGGGTAGTTGTTACGTTGTATGGTACTACTTATACTGACCAATTCTTTATCAGGTCTCTGGGTTGCCACTTATGACTTTTGCTCAGTGTTGTAAGCAGTGGGCGATCCCTTTCTTTACACTGTATGGATGGTGGGAGTTGAAATTGAGGCACAGTCCAGTTAATGTCGGTTTACGGATGTCTTGAACTCATGCTCTGCTCAAGATATTAGAACATCCAGCAATGGCAGTGTGTTGTTACTCTCTTTCTCCATCGTGAACTGTATCGAATGTCTTATTGAGTTCACATGGTCCAGTAGAACCTGAACATCTTCCTGGTGTGGCCAGAGTATGAAGGTGTCATCTATGTACCTTAACCATAGAGCTGGCTTTAGAGATATAGATTCTAATGCTATTTCCTCAAAGTATTCCATGTATATATTCACCATTGCTGGTGATAATGGTGAGCCCATTGCTAAGCCCTCATCCTGTCGATATGTGTGATCCCATTCCAAAGTGTGTTGTTTGTGTACAGAAAGTCAACATCTCCATCAGATTATCTATTGGAATACTGGTCCGTTCTTCTAGGAATGAGTCTGAGGCCAATCTGTCTCTGACTACTGAAAGTGCCTCCTCCATGGCTACCTTGGTGAACAAACTCACGACGTCCAAGCTCACCATCTGGTTGGATAGGATGGGAGCATCTTTGATTATTTCCACGAAGTGGATGGAGTTTCGGACATATGAAGGAGACTCTGATCAATGAGTCAATTATATCTACAAGGAAGCGACTCAGAGGGTGGCATAGAGAGCCTTGGCAACTAACAATCAGCCTGAGTGGAATACTGTCTTTGTGAATCTTAAGGAGACCGTATATGTGAGGTAGCTTGGTGTAATGCTGCGATAACTGCCTATATGTCTTAGGTGTAAAGTGATCCTTGTTCTTGATTGGTTTCTGTGACAGTTTGCGTTCCGTTTTCATTGTAGGATCCTTGTTTACTTTATTGTATCTACCATTGCTAATGAGGTCTTCCAGTTTTCTTGTATAATCTGATTTGTCCATCACTACAGTTGCATTGCCTTTGTCAGCTGGAAGCATGATGATGTTTTCATTCCTCTGTAGGGATCTGATCGCCAGCCTCTCCAGTTTCATGATGTTTGACTTGGGCGGCTTGGCCTTCTCTAAGGACTGTCTCACCTACCATCTCAGTTCATCTGCCTGAGGGAAGTTCAATTCCTCAACTATGGCACTATCAGAGATAGAGCTAACATATTTAGTTGGATTGATATGAGTTTGTGACCCTGGGTTTCACGCTTTTGCAATGACGATTGCAAAAGCGTGAAACCCAGGGTCACATTCACATCAATCCAACTAAATATGTATATGTGTGTGTGTATATGTATGTATTAATGTGGCTAAATCAAATAACTAGATATTAGCAACTTCATATACATGTGTTAGCATGCATACACAGGTAAATGAATAAATATTTACTCAGTTTAATATAAGGTGTAAACAAAACACTGCTCAATATGGTTAGACAACTAAGAAGTTTCTTTTAATAAATATATATATATTCCTACATTCAAAGTGCAGATTAAAGTTTCCTTGTTCTACCAACTCATCAGGCATGAATTATTACTTTTGATCTTTTTAAAAAAAAATATAAAGTGTCTTATGGGAAGAACGATGAATTAAATATAGATTCAAAGCTCAAATTTAATATAAACTTAATATAATATTGTGGTGTAAATACAGAATGTAGAGTGTAGGTAGGGGGTTGTTGCTAAAAGAAAAAAAAAGAAAAAAAAGCAAGCTTAAAGTTTAAGAGAAGGATGCTGGGCAACTCATTAAACAATAATAATTGTTAAAAGGGGAGTAATCATTAAATAACCTAAAATATGGGAAGAGCATGTAATATTTGGAAAATATATTTATCTAGAATTAAAATATTTTAAGAGAGATTTCTTTTTGCGATTACAAGCTAACATTAGTTCATTTTGTTTCTTAAGTAGATTTCGGTCATTAATATTTTTGGGGATTAATCTTTTTTCCAAGAAACACAGGTTGCATTGCTCACTGCAGTCGGAAATGGATGTAGTTTTGGTGACAAAATTCCAATTTACTCATCATCTGTTTTAATATCCCTTTAAAATGTTGAGTGCCATGGCATTTGCATATTGCCTATTGTTAAGAGTCATTTTATGATGATAATATCTCGTCTTCCAGTTGTTGGCTGTGGAACCGAAATAAAATTTTATCTTGCCATTATGACACCTTTATACATACATTTATGGTTCATTGTTTTTGACAATTACACTTTTTTCTGTGCTAATAATCCTATTGGGGTTGCTTAAGTATTTGTTTAAAGTTCCGTTATTATGCTGTGCTATATGTTGTTCAAGGTTTCTAGTGCAGCTGTAACTGATCTTAATATTGTTCTTATTGAAGATTTTGTTGAGCAAAGGTTTATGTCTCAAATGTTTGTGGATTAAATTTAGGAAAATCCTACTGATGTTTGTTTTGACATTACTGTTAAAAAGTGGGTTGAACCAAATTATGTTTCATTTTCTATTCTCACATTTATTATTGACATTCTTACTAATGCTTGGAATGTATTCTAGTTTAACTTCCTGTTTCTTTTTATTTTGTGTATCTACATATTTAGTTTCATATTTGTCAAAAATAATTTTGTTGCTAGAGTCGAAAATCTGTGTTGTACAGATTTGTGCCCATTATTTAAAATTCCAGGTGGGTGGTTAGATTCTTTGCTAATGTATTTATGCTTATAAAGCTCTTTAGTATAAGACATGTGCACTAATCGGGATAGGTTGAAAGTAGTATCCAAAAAGTTGATAACCTTGGCGTTGGTGTTAGTGGTAATATTCAATCCGTTATCCTTGAAGAATTTGAAGAGTTGTTTCCGAAACCGGACTGTTTGTTGTGGATTGGTGTTACATAGGAGGATAACTCCATCGTCTCTGTACAGACCAGTGTTCTTACTATCAAAAGTGTACCTAAGTTTTCACAGTAGCAGAATGCCAACTAATTCACAAGCTATATATATATATATATATATATATATATATATATATATATATAATGTTACTTCAAATGGTATTTTAAAAAAAAATTTTTTTTTTGTTTAGTTTTGTTTTAGTGGATACCTGAGTTTGAATATTGAAGTAGCAGATATGGTGTTTGTTTTTTGTTTTAAAGTATATTACATCTCATGGCCTGCACACTCAAGAAAACTTAAAAGAAAATGTGCTCTCCAGCAGAATCCAAACATTTGTCCACAATAGAAACCACCTTCTGATATGGCATGCTTTAGATAGTTCTACCACAGACATTGTTATAGTACAGCAATGTTTTATTTACATTTTAGATACCTCCACTAATTCACTGAAAAAACAGCATAGCATGATGAAAAAATGATCTAAACTTAATAAAAACAAAGTTTTTATTGTCAATGTTTATTATTAAGAAAGAAAGATCAAAATATTTTTTATTTTATTAAACATTTTAAGCCTTTTTTAGCATGTTTGAAATTTTAGTTAAAAATCTTTTTCTTTTTTTTTTTTTTTGTGTCAACGGTTACTATGGATGTTTCTTTGGGCCTGTCACTGGATCTAACCAATGCCTTTATCCACTGTACCATGTGTCCTTGAGGACAGACCCAAAGAGTGTGAGTTCAATACCCGGTTAAGGCAGTGGAGAACTTTCAGAGGGAAAATTAGCAGGAGATAACTGATAACTGACATCCATCAAACATGGCACGTGGAACTAGAACAGTCTACCCCAGTGAGCGAAATAAAGAGTTCAGTTCGAAATTCCAACCACCTGAAGAAAGCCGGAGCGTACAACGGCCGAAACATTGTGATAAATATGGCGACAAAGATGAGGACAATAGACCGAGTAATGTAAATACTGTACATAATACCTCATCTCAGAAATATAGACAGTGAGTCAGTATGATAGATAAATTGTTTCTATACGGAAAAAAACCACAGCTTCAGTGTTTTATGGATATCATTTCTGATTTCTCAGAAATCATGATGGCAAGGTAGTGTTATGTGAAGTGGATATGTTGCACCCCTAATATTTTGTGAAATTTTTGGTAAAAAAAAGTGCGACCTATCTGTGAGTATATAAGGTAATTGCAATTCATCTTTTTAATATCTCTTTAACTTCTTTTGCAGTCTGGAATGGGAAATACAGTTGACAAACGGCAATCATCGGAAGAGGTATCTGAAGAGAGTACAACAGACAGCCTAAAGAATGGATTCCCTCATGGCTATCCTGCAGATGTTCCCCCCTTAAATGGCACTGATAGTGAAGTTAATGTCATCCAGGATGAGTGTCTGCCTGTTGTCCACAATGGTACAGAGTGCGTCATTGACGACGATAATGACTCGTGTGGGGACATATTCTACGATGCTGAGGAAGCCGATGAGATGCGGCTTGCCAGCTACATACCACTCCATCTTGATGAGGATGGCGATGATGAGGACGACGAAGATGGAGACGACGAAGATGAAGAGGAGACGAGCAGCAGTTCGCATGAGCTTCTAGCTGAGACTTTGCGGGCAATCCGTGAGAAAAAATTGCTAAAAACAAAACAGATTGAAATCCGCAATTTGGAACTCCTTAACACTTCCTGGGTGGATGCTGCCACCCAGACTGACAAGGCCTCGGAGACTAATGGTCAGTTGTTTGATTCTGAAGCTGGAGTTCAGGCTGAAGTGCTCAGTAATTTGATTGTTCAAGTGGAAGAATTATTGTCCCATGTATCTGGTGGAGGGCAGGATTACCCATCAACTCTTTCTTCTTCTCTGCGGCTACAACTACAGAATGTGGCCTCGCCAGCCTGTGAGTAGACGTGATTTGTTTTATATCCTTGTCTTTGTAGCTTTCACCATGTTTTGAATGATAAGCTTTCCATTTTTTATCAGGGGAATGTTTCATTTGGTCACCTTTGTGAAACTTTAAAATGAAATCTTTTAATTCTATTATGGGAAAATTTTTCCTTTTTTCTTCTCCAGACAGCTAATGCCTTTCTCGTTGATTAAATTGAGATTGATAGGAAACTTTTTCAGCATCGTTTTGTCAAAATCTGGTGTGGAGAAAGCGGAAAGAAGGTGGGGGATGACTGATTGAAACATAACCTCCTTTTCCTGCTAACAGGTCATGATCAAAGTAGAAAATGAAAGAGACAAGATAGAAGGTGGGGGAATTTATTGGTTGAAAGCAGTTGCATTGTTATAAAAGAACATTTGGAAGAATAAAGAGGAATGAGGAATGATGCTCTGGTTCGCTTTTAAATATGTCACACTGGTGAAGTGGAAACATGGAAAATGAAGAGTGCAAGTGGCATTTTATACAAATGTAAAGAGAATGATTTGAATATCAATTCAAATGTTCACAACATTAATTTAAAATAGGGCTCAATACAGTAGTAGAGCTCTAATTCTTTATCAGAGAATCTCATCAGGCCTAGCATATCATGAAAAATTTCAAATAAACAAAAATTCCAAACTTGCATATACAATTAGAAACTTAAATCTCCAAGTAAGTTACATTTGGGGAGGTAGACAAACCAGACCTTGTGTATGCGGGGTCTATGGGGAATTTTTGCCCAAACCTATGGGCTCGGATTTGCCCCATATAAAAAAACTACCTTGTGCCACATCTTGCCTTGTGGGAAGGTAAGGTAAATAACCTTAGTCTAGATCTACCTTGTCTATATGGAAGATCATTGGGTTCACTTGTCTAACCTAGCTTTTCTGCATAGACGCTAATTCAGGGTTCGTAAACCTTTTTGTTTTCTTACCTACGAATTTACTTTACTTAAATTGTTTGCCTGCTGGCGTGATGCCATTTAGTTTTTGCCCCCTTTCTTTCTATTGCAAATATTATTAATTCTGTTCGTTCGACAGCTGTGTTATTTATTTTGCATTTGGACCAAGACTTCTATCTTAACAGGTTATATGCACATTCCATCATACGAGGCTTGATGCGAAAGTTTCCAGCATTATTAATAAAATCATTTATTCATATAAATTCACGGCATTATTTATTTATTCATGTATTTTTTTTTTTTTAATCATTTCACCCCAAGCAAGACAATAAAGCTACTAAGATGCAAGAGGTTACTGGAAGTGAAAGAGAATGAAAAGATATTAGAAGGAACCAGAAACCTGATCCTAAACAGGGAACAAGGGATAAACTCTTCTGGTCAAATTATTAGGGAGGAGTGTGGACCGGGTGATATGCAAACCTCTATTATTTTTTTATTTTTTTATTTTTTTTTTTTTAAGCATTTCACCCAAAGCAAGGTGGGAGTGCCACTAGCACGCAAGGGGTTACAGAAAGTAGGAACAATAATAAAGAGGGGTGATAGAGGAAAGGATGAAGAGAAGGATGGGGAATGGATCAAGGCATTTGGAGATGTCGATTGACATTGCATTTGAATAGTTGGAGATTATAACTATCAAGGAAGCAAGTAAGGGAAAAGGAGTTCAACTTTCTGGAAGTACGAGAGAAGAAGCTACTGAGAATAGAAAAAAAATAATTGGTAAATAAAGTTTCAGATGCCGATGTTAGAAGTATAGAGTCGAAGTATAGAGATAACTGACATCCATTAAACATGGCACATGGAACTAGAACAGTCTACCTCAGCATGTGAAATAAAGGGTTCAGTTCGACATTCCAACCATCTGAAGAAGGCTGGAGTGTACAACGGCCAAAACGTTGTGATAAATATGGCATCAAAGATGAGGATGATAGTCCGAGCAATGTAAATAGTGTTCATAATACCTCGTTCCAGAAATATAGACAGATACTGAAGAATTAAGAAGACAGAATATAACAACATTGCATTTAAATTTTTGAAGATCAGTGTTAGGTTATTGACTTTTCTCTGTCTTTCTTGCCTCCAATATGTCCTGTGTGTTTCAAATTTTTTAGGCCTTCTTTTCTCATTATGTGTCTCAGAAATAAGTCTAAAGTTTCCTTGTAGTTTTTATTTTCTTTTAAACTTTCTCATTACTTACATGTTCTGTTCGTGATATTCTCAAAGCTATATCCCTGTTGCTTTAAGTCTCACTTGTCATATAGTAGATATGATTCAAGATTTGAACGATCATGGTTCTCCACAACTTCCTATCAATTGTAGCTCTTAACAATCTTTATTTTACTACCCATCCTCCTACTTGTTCTGCCAAACATTTACACAAACTCATTAGATAGGTTACTCGCTGTTTCCCTCTGCCCCTTCAGGACATGTCTCTCCACAACACCCTATCCTTTGTCGCTCTTAGCAGTGTTTGCCTTCTTACTATCCCTGCCAGTCCATGTTGTGCCATCCATTTACACAAGTTCATTAGGTAGGTTACTCGCTGTTTCCCTCAATATGTCCTGTGAGTGTCAAATTTTCCAGGCCTTCTTTTCTCACTATGTATTCCAGAAATTTCAACAGTCTCTTTATCATTTTATGTACAATTGTCCTTTTTGTTTCTATTTTTCTTGAAACTTCCTTGTTACTCACATGCTCTGTCTATGGAATTCTCAGCATCCTTCTGCAGGACCACATTTCTGCTGCCTGAAATCTTTTCATCTGTAAGGAGATTGTCCAGCATTCACTGGATTGATATTAGATAACATTTCAGCAGTCTCATCTCTGTGAAAATAAAAGTGTGTAAAAGACGAAGGCTAGGTGGGAGACGGTGATTTTGGGAAGCAGATTGAGGTTGGGTATGAATTTGGAGTAACGTGTTACTCAAGAAATATAATATTCAAAGTATTGGCTTCAGTAAGGGTACACAGTTGTAAAATATTTAAAAAATCTTTTTAAAAAAATAATGACAGTGATGAATTGTGGCAAGGAAAAAGGCCTGAGTGAATAACTCCTGATAAAGATGATCCTGTTTGTGGTAAACTGGAAGATTTTTAAGGGTCTTAACCTACCCCCCACTCCCCTACACACACACTCTGCGCACAGAGAAGGGATAAAGACAGAATTAAGACATAATCTTGTTTAATAGGCTTAATGGCAGATGCAAAATGGAGAATATTTGTGATGGGAGTCCCCAAAAGACACCTCAACATTTGTTAGCCGAGAAGTGAGTCTTTTTCTGCCAGCTTGTTGAAATGAATCACTTTTAACTGCATATAGTAATATTATCCAGATATACTTAGATATTATCTATCTCAACTGCTCCCACTTTATACACACACACACACACACACCTCTGATATTCTTTCAATAATCTCTGTTCTAACTGTATGTCATGTGTAATGCATATGTTCTTCTGTGTCAACTGCATTTGTTGCACTGTAGGATATGTTTCTCTTACCAAGGAATGAATAAAATTAATGAATGAATTCAATATATTGTCTAGTGTTATGGATAAGTTTTTAAGGGCGCAATTATCAGTAGAGGGTGTATGTTCGTTTTTGTTTTAAATCATTTCACCCCAGATGAGATGATAAAGTCATTAAGACACAAGGGGTTACTAAGTGTGAAAGAATCTAAGGAAAAAAGCATTAAGGAGAGAGGCCAATAAAAGAACAGGAATTAAGGAGACAGATAACAATGGATATTGCATTTAGATTTTTGACAAAACCCAAATTTGATCTGCCCCAAATTTTATATATATATATATAATGAATAAGGAATCCTTACAAATCTATTAGATGGTTATAATTTATTTCATGTGTAAATTCCCAAACATTCAGGCCAGAATAACATTGAGAGCTATATATATATATATATATATATATATATATATATATATATATATAGCCCTTCTTGTTATAAAAGTTATTGTGCCTTTTATAACAAGAATTATTGCTCTGTTTCTAACATAGAGCTCTCCCTGGATTTATGATTTATATACTTCTAGAAATATCTATACTGAACACTAATATTATCATTTTATGTATATATATATATATATATATATATATATATATAATACACTTTTACATTAGAACATGTAAGTTACTACTTCAAAATTGTACATTTTGTTTCGATGTTGAATAAATAATTTCCCATCATTGCTGATGAGATACCTGATGAGATGTTTTATTGAACATCGAAACAAAATGTAAATTTTGTAGTGGATACTTACACGTTTTAATGTAACAGTGTATAATAAATATTTATTGCACTACTTTTGTATTGAGCCCTGTTTTAAATTAATGTTTTGAACATTTGAATTTTATTCTTCGTTCTGTTACATTTTAATCCTCTCAAATTCATAGATCAATTTCTTAATGTTGTCATTAAACACATTAATGAAGAAGCCGTAGTTATTTTCATTTCTTTTATTTTCCCAAAGTCCTTTCAATCTCATCAAAGATTATCTTCAAGTGTGAATTGCTAAGACAAAAAAATTCATGTAATTGATAGTTTTTTTTTTCTGTAAATGCATACGAAAAATGTGCTGTTATAATTAAGAATGCGCTGTGTTATCGTCATTTTAAAAATCAACTGTTAAGGATAATATGCATCTAAGAGAGGTAACTTAATTTATTTATTTTTTTTTTTTGTTATTAATGTTTTAAAATACACATTTGAGTATTTTGCTATAACAGAGCTAAAACTAATGTTTACAAAAGTCTCCAAAATGGACGACTTTGATGATGTTACTGAAAAAAAAAGAAAATCGATTCCAATCATTATAATTTCTGTTTTAAATACATCAGTATATTTTGCTTACTGGAAATAGTTAATTTAATCCTTTAGCTTTCAATTAAAGCTAAAATGAAAGCTTCAATAAAGCTTTTTCATTTTAAAAATTAATTTAAATTGCAATTAGATACACTACATTTCTGCATAAAAGTGATCTTTAGATAAGACAAGGTAAAAAAAATATAGCAAATTTTCATGAATTTATCCTATACCTGTAGTATAAGATGACTGCGTATTGATTATATAAACATGTTATTGGAAATGTTATTACTTCCTGTATCCTTAGATATTCAAAATAAACGAAATAATAAAACCAATTCTATATCATGTTTTTCCTGCATACGTCTCCTAAAAAGGAAACCATTGTTTTGTTTGATCTCTTGCAAATACTGATTCTTCTTCTTTTTCTTCTTCCTCATCTTTTCCTATATATTAGCAGTTACAAACAACCTGGTGTACTAATGTATACTTCATCACCAATCACAAAATACTGCTAATAACAGTACGATAATAGTACATTCCATTGCTGTGTATGCAATCATAACTCAATGTTTACATTTTCTCTACTGAGCTTGCATCGATACAAGTTGATTTCATTGATATGGAATTATTCTTCAAATAGGCAATTTATTATGAAGTTATGCCAGTAACATATAAGATAGAAATGGTTTTATCATCAACTTATTTGATAATGTGAATCTTTTCATGTATGTTATTGGTTATTGCACTGAGGCCGAGTTTTTAGCCTTACCGACAACCATCACTCAGAATTTAAGGTTTCTTTTTGAGAATTGTAGTTTAAGGTGAATCCCAATTTCCAATTTTTAAGTGGGGGTACTTAAAGGTCATCTTATATGCAGAAATACACACACACACACACATATTTTGTTAAGGAGGCACAGTGGTGTAATGGATAGCAGCTTGGCTTGAGGAATCGGAGAGCCAAGTTCGAATTCCAGTCAAATCCATTACATTCACTTACGTGCTAAAGGTGTGAATCCTCTTCTCCCTCCAGCTATGAGTAAATAGCAGGACAGACTGGGTTCTATAGCCTTGGATAGCAACTGGTCTTGGAGCAGGACAAGTCTGAATTCAAAACCTGCAGAGGGTTGTTTGTGTATATATATATATATATATATATATATATATATATATATATATATATATATATATGTATGTATATATATGTATAGATAGATAGGGTGTATTAAAAATACTTTAACAAACTTTGGAATGGGGGCAGGTTCCTCACACCAAAACAAGGACAAATGTCTATATAAACATATTTATTTACTTAAGTAATGCATTTCTGTGATATTTTAATATCACAGAAATGTATTTTTTAACTGGACAGTAGCTGTTTATTTAAGGCGTTTATGGGTTTGATAGTTTGATATTTATCTAGTGTTGTTTTATAGGGGCCTTAGGTGTTAAAAAAGTAATTGAATTCACATGAGCACCTCTTTTATTTAATTTTTAAGTAGTCAATAACCTTAAAAATTTAAGAAAATATTCTCCATAATCTTTTTTATTGAATTTTAAATATTTTTGGTTGTAAATTTCTCATAGTTACCGCTCTTATTTTCTGATAATGTTGTGTATTGTTGACTGTATATAGAAAATTGGGATATTTATACACATAAAAAAAATTCAAAATCCTTTTTCAAATATCAGTGCTTGAAAATTTGTACTGAACTTTTCAATTTATGATTAGTAATTATAGTTTTTACTTAATATCATCTAAAAGAGTTAAATTAATAGAGAATTTTTAAAAATTAAAAAATATTTAAAACTTAATTAGCTATTCTAATTAAAACTGAAAAAAAATGAAAACAAAACTTCATTATTCATCAAAACTTTTTTTAAGACATTAGTGTCCTTAATATATCTTATTTATAAAAGGAATTAAAAGCTTTTCTAAAAAAAAAAATCTAAAATATTTTCTGGCTTTAAATAGCCTGCAATGGGTTGATAAATCATAAAAAACAAATCCATCAATCAATGAAATACTGATTAACGGCACAGGCTTATTTTTAGATTTATTTACATTCTCTGGAATAGAAATGCATAGAAACTACCATGGTCACAAAATGTGGGATCAGTTTATATATTGATTGTAATATAGAATTGACCCCCCACTTTATATTAACATTATAATTTCTTGTTTTGTTTATCAAATTCTGATTAGGTATGAATCCAACTCTTCTCTCCCCACATATGGGTTAATTAATAAGACTTGTATCATTAAATCATTATTATCCCCCAAAACAAAAATAATTTTTACAATCTAAAAATATTCTCTGGCTTTAAATAACCAGTAAAGGGTTGATAAGCCATAAAAAATAAATTAATCAAATCTCTCCTTTTTGTAAGTTGATTTGGAACCCATTAGTTTCACAGTTTTTTTTGCATGACAGTTGATTGATTGCGTAGGCAATAAAAAGTGGAGTTATCTTCAAAAACATTCCTAACTGAAAAGGTGGTGCCAGCATATCTAATTGAACTCTTTACTGTTCTGAAGTTTAGATTATCAAGAACTCATTAAATTGGCCTTCTGCCAGGCGACTAAGCCAAGTTTGGTCAGTATCACGTAATCATTAAATTCGCTCTATTTGTCGATTGCATTATAATTGAAAGCAAAAAAACAGTCAAATTCAATATCCTCATTTTTACCTTGGAAAGGATTTTTTTCAAGTGTTGAATAGTTGTAATTAAAATTCTTTTGAGGATGTGAAAAAAAAATACAAACAACCTTTTTTATAGTAAATAAAGGAATATTTTAATAAACAACTTATATCTTAGGATATTTTATTACTATGAAATGACTTATGATATATCAAATGAATTGCATACTGCAACATTTGACTAGGGTAGGCTTATTAGTATCGTTGAGAAAATGTGTATTGGATATCTGCTCAGAATAAGAAATCAAAGAGTTGAGTTCAAATTCCAGTCACGTTCATTACTTTCATTTATGCATAAATACCCTTGGCAAAGCTATGAATCCATTTCTTCTTCCCCCACCAGCTATGGGTTAAATAGCAGGACCGACTTGGTCCTATAACCTTAGTTAGCAACCAGTCTACTGTAGTACGAAATGGCAACCTACTGCAGAAAAATATGTTGCCTAGTCAGTAATGAATCAAGAGAAACCTGATTTCCAAAGTGTGTATCATGTACAGCACTTAGCTGATTAAATGATGTGAGAAAATCAGGTTTTTCACAAATAAATTCAGAGGTCACATACATGAATTAAGCTATATACAGGGTGCGATGGATAAATTATCATCTACATTACGCAACACTGACATAGCAAAATTACACAAAAATATCTTCAAATACTAAAGAGTAAATTTATTCAATAAAATCTCCATTGGCTTCAACCACAGCCTCCAGACGACTTTGGAATCTCCTGCAACTCTTCTAGATGATCTCGTTATTTAAGTTGGTGAATGCTGCCATAATCCTTTACCTTCAGTTCATCTTTAGTGCTAAAAGGAGTTTTGTTTGTTTCTCACTGAACTGCGCCCCACACATAATAATCAAGGGGTTGCAGTTTTGGGAGCTAGGTAGCTGATGTGGTTGCAGAAATTGTCTGACAGCCATAGCTGGGTTTTCCTGCTTGTGTGATATGGTGCAGAGTCGTGTTGCCAGACATAGGGTCTTCCAGCAGCCACCCTTTTGGCCCAGGGCAACACTAATTCCTCAAGGCACTTGATGTAGGCCTCCGTGTTGAGTCTCAGGCCGTGTGGGAAGATGAATGGAGGCGTAATTATGCCATCACTAGTGATCACTCCTAACATCTCCGTATTCACGATTAGACTCATCCAACTCTTTCCAAATCCTCTGCACTGTCCTCAGATTGATGCCAAAACACTGTGAAATGTTCGTATTGGAGTTTCTGGGATGAATGCCAAGTAGTACAGCATGTTCCTTCCAAATTTCTGGTGGAGTGAATTGCATCATGGTACTCTTTTTCTCACAGGCATTGCCCAATTGACTCGACTGTACTGTGCAGTCAACAAAATCAAAAACAAAAAATGTACATGTGCAAAATTAAAAATATAAAATGTCAACAATTTACCCATTGCACCCTATATCCTAGCTGAAACGTTGCATAAATTGATGGATAATATATTGATAATGGAATAATGATGCAGTGAATAAAGATTTTCTCAATAAAAAAAGAAAAAAGAGAATACTGGGCAGAAGGCCAATAAAATCCCGTCTGTATGTTTCCAAAGAAGTGCCTGAGTATTTCTTCACTTTTCCAAAGAAACTTTTTATCTTTGGAAGCTAATTTGACCAGCATCTTTCAGATTATTGATTTTAGCCATCTTAGAATTTGTTCTGTTCAAGGAATTCTTCAATTTTTCATGGAAATATTGACAATTTGAGAAGAAGTCATCAAAAGAGAAGCTATTCCTCTGTTTTCTGATATACAGAAATTGTCTCCAGTTCATAGACTTTAAAAAGAATATTTAGTTAGCTTAGTTTGTTCTAAGCATATAAGAACCTGAATAAACAAGTTTCTTATCAATACTACAGCCAGATCAAGCCAAAAATGGAGTATTGCTGCCCCGTCTGGGCTGGAACTGCACAATCCTCACATTCCAGCCTCTACACAGTTTAAAATCATTTACACATCCTTGTAGGTGATGAATTATTTTCTACCCTACAACTGCTTTCTCACAAATGTAACATTGCGAACATATGACTATTCTATCTCTATTTCCATGGCAAATGTTTTGATGAGCTAGTTCAGACCTTTACAGCTAAGACTTCCTTTGCCATGTACACCTGGGTCAACCATCCACATTCCTTTCATATTCCATTGGTAAGACAGAGGTTCCATTTGGACAGCTTCTTTCCAAGGACTACTGTTTTGTGGAACAGACTCCCAAGAGGATGCTTTCTCAATCATTATAATCTTAACTTCTTCAAGTCTAGGGTTAAGTGTTTTCTCAAGGACACTAAAATCAATCAGGTGCAGAAATTTAAATGTCTGGGAAGTGTTTTGAGAGAGGATGGTAAGTGCAACATTGAGATCCGAAGACGTATTGGGATGGTCAAAGATGCATTCCAAAAGCTAGGCAGGGTATTTACAAGACAGGAGGATTTCGTTCATAACAAATAAAAGACTACTGAACTACTATGTGATATCTGTCCTCCTTTATGGCAGCGAACGTTGGATGATCTCAAAGATGAAGAAGAGACTTTAGGCAATGGAGGTATGGTTCTTCAGAAGGATGATAAGAATACCATGGACCCAACATGTGAGCAACAATGAAGTTTTGGAGAGGATGTAAGCAAGGAGGAAGCTTATACTTAACATTAGGAAGAAGCAGCTGAAATTTCTGGGACACATAATGAGAAAGAAGGCTTGGAGAATCTGATACTCACAGAGCAGGTAGAGGGAAAGAGAGATGAGGGAAAGCAATGTGTGACATATCTAGTGGGCTTAAGCAAGTGGATGACAGGAGAGGTTTTGGGGGAAGTAGCAAAAGGACAAGACATATTGAGAACTACAAGGGATAGGAGGAAGTGGAGAGCCATGATCAACTCTGTTCTGAAGGGACGTGGCACATAAAATAAGAAAACTGGTTCATAAGCTGACTTTATGATGTAGTAAAAAAAACAAAACAAAGGGAGGAAAAAAAAAAAACAGTGACTTATGCGGTGGCTGCTACAAGTTGCTGATACAAAGTAAGGGATCAGTTTCTATATCAAGTGTAATATAGAATCAATCCTCCATTTTATATCCTGAAGGGACCAGGCATCTAAAAGAAGAAAGGTCTACATATCTTCATATTCAACAATTCTTATTTACATAAAACAACAACATTTAGTAACTTTCTACTTTGAGTGTCTCTTGGGCCTTGTATTGGGTGAGCAATAGCTTTAAAAATAATAATCTGCTAATTCAAGAAAATGATTAATTTTCCATCGGTTGTAAGTTGTATATTTATGAACATCATTGAAAAATTTATCACATTTGACAGATATGGTTAGTTTTTTTGTTTAATCATTTCATCCCAAGCAAGGCAATAAAGCCACTAAGACACAAGGGGTAACTGAGTGTGAAAGAATATGAGAAAAAGAAAAACATTATTAAAGAGAGAGAACAACAAAAGAATGAGAATTAAGAAGACGGAAGATAACGATTGACATTGCATTGAAATTTTGAAAGATCAAAATTGACTGGAAAGTAAGAAGAGTGAAAGAGAATTAGAAGACTTTAGTGAGGGAAAAGGACAATAAAAGAAGAGCAATTAAGAAGACAGAAGATAACGATTGACATTGCATTGAAATTTTTGAAGATCAAAGTAAGAAGAATAAAAGAGAATTAGAAGACTTTAGTGAGGGGAAAGGACAATAAAAGAAGAGGAATTAAGAAGACAGACGATAACGATTGATATTGCATTGAAATTTTTGAAGATCAAAGTTGTCTGGAAAGTAAGAAGAATGAAAGAGAATTAGAAAACTTTAGTGAGGGAAAGGACAATAAAAGAAGAGGAATTATGAAGGGAAAATAAGTTTCGCTAAACACACACACCATATTTAGGCAGTATATATGATGTATTTTTCCCCAAAGAGGAGCTAAAAAATATCCCTACGTATCTTATATGTAAAGTTGAGGCCTCCCAAAAACTCTCTTTATGTGGAACTCTCATGACTACACACCATAATTTAGCATCCAGCATTTACAAAGCCAATGTGGTAGTGCTGCCAAAAATGAGTTTTTCTCAACATGACAAATTTGTCTTGTGTTTTGTAGATGGTTCGTTGATTTTGTTTAGTGGGATATCAACATCACTATGGGTTATTTAATGCCAAAGTCTAAATATTTTGAACACAATTTTATTGCTTCAACTAAATACTTTTTGAACGCAACTGTATGCCTTCAACTACAGATAAAATGTATTGTTGGTCATTTTGCTTATATGTATTTTTGGTTGGTTAATTTTGTTTAGCATTTCTATGGGTTATTTAATGCCAAAATCTAAATATTTTGAACATAATTTTATGGCTTCAACTACAGATATTTTGTACATAAATTTACACTTCTAGAGTAAAAGTATGATTTAGAGATATATTTTGTAGATCATATTGTTGGTAATTTTACTTTAAAAATGTATTTCGATTCTTATTTTGCTATAAAAAGTGTATTGTGGGTCATTTTATTATAAAAATTTACTGTTGATTTTTGTTTTGGGCGTTAATCATTTGCCCACAGCTGGGACCCTAACAGGTGCTACCACCCTAGGTCAGGGTGAACCTGGGAACAACAGCAATTAAGAGGTGGTTCCATACTCCTCAAAACCTCTAACCTCCCGCTCAGAGGCTTATTGTAGGACGTAGTTGATCGTCATTCTCATTATGGGTTTTATTGCAGAAAGTTAACCGCAACTGTAACAGCATTAAACTCAGAAATTAAAATATCAGTATTAGAATTGTTAACACCAAAATAAATGATACTTGACCCTATAGATATCCTTGTATTGATCCCTAGAAATTGCCCTCTTGCTAATTTTCCTGGCTATCTGTGCCCTTATGCTGTATTTCTGCTAAATTTTTTATTTTATTATAAGAGAATAATTCTAGTTTTTGATTCAAATATTCTTTGGGGAATTGTTCAATATCTTTGACTTGTTGGGATCATGGACCAGACAAGATGTGTTGCATGAATTACAAAAAGTGTTTGTCTTTTTGCTGGATGTACAGGGTGGTTCAAAAAGTCTTGTCAACCCCCACCAAAACGTAATGAGAACAATAGAGGAACAATTAATACAAAGCACATGTACTGGATTCAGTTTATTCACTTCCATTGACACTGTCACACATCGAGAAGGTCTGTATGAACACCATCATTTTCATGTCAGCCATCTGAAATAGGAAATTAAATTTATGTAGGGGTGACAAAGACTTTCGAACCACCCTGTAGTTTGTCATACCCAGAACAGAAGTTGATAAATAAAAATAAAAAGCAATTTTAAAAAAAAATATAGTTCACCCTATATAAGGTTCAGGGGCTACTTGGGGCAGAGGGTTATGTTAAGAGGTAGTTTATATGGATAGGAAGGGAAGATAACAGTTAACTCTAGACAGGTTAAGATTGTAGTGATCGGGGAAACATCCTCTTGGGAGTCTGTTCAACAGAGCAGTGGTTCATAGGAAGAAGCTGTTTGAGTGGAACTTACTTCTTACTGATGGGAATATGGTGGGAATGTTGGTGGTTTGCTACTATGCAAGTGGCATGGCAGGTTCTAGCCATGAAGGTTAGAACTGGTGGAACCAAGGAATATAGTACTTTAATGAGTACTTTCCATGGTAGGAGGGATAGAGCAGTGATAGACGCACCACATCCCGCCTGTGAGAGAGAGGTTGGAGGGTGGGGAAAAAAAATTCTTCTCCAACAAGGGCTTGGAGATACTTTTGAACTCTATCAAGACTAGAAACTGAGATCTGGGCATCTCCCACACAAATATGGCAATGGTACTCCATTTTTCAGCCAGATCTGGCTCTTATAAAGGCCAGGGATAACATGAGGAATCAGGTGCTTACTGGAGTGGTACAGGGAGCCAATTATTTTATCTGCATCTTGAGCAATGTTTCGTATATAAAGATTCCACTTGAGGGTCTCGAGTGTGATTTTGAGGTTCAATATTCTCTTAAGGGCAGGGTGGACAAGCTGTTTATTGTGACTGGTGGTAGTTTGGGGTTTGTTCAGTGGTGATGGAATGCAACTAGTTTCATTTTAAAGGCACTGAATATAACCAGCCAGTTTTTTTCTCCACTGGATTGTTAGTGCTTGATCAGAAGAGAGGTCAGATGCTAATCTCTGGTCATCAAGAGGTTTAGAGGTGCACCCGTATATCGTATCATCAACGATATACGGGCGCTACAACGATGTTTACAAATGATCTGAGTATATTCTTAAGCAGATCATTTATGTAAATTGGAAAGAGGGTTTGTCCAAGAAGTGACTCCTGGGGGAACACCTGTTCTGACCACCTGGAGGACTGTCTGTTCTAAGAGGAGTTCATCTGTGGTGACTCCTATATGTACTGTGTTCACCATAAAAGATAACAAACTCTAATATCTTTGAACTCAGAAATGAAAATATTATCATTAGAATTGTTAACAATAAAATGATACTTGACTTTGTATAAATCCTTGTATTCATACCAAGAAATTGCCCTTTTCTCTACTAGGTTTCAGATAGGGAGTGTGGAACCACCTCTTAATTGCTGCTGTTCACAGGTACACCCTAACCCAGGGTGGTATCTATGGACAAATAGTGACCCCCCCCCAAAAAAAAACAAAAATCCAAATACTAGAAAAGTATAAAAATACCAGTAATCCATTTTTTTTTTATAGGAAAATGGTCAACAATACATTTTTAAAAGTAAAATGGCCAGCAATACATTTTAAAAGCAAAATGACATGCAATACATTTTATAAGAAATTTTTTGCAACACGTTGTGTGTTGAAATCATCACAATATTTAGTATTGTTAAAGTTATCACTAACATTTTTTGTTGAGATTTACAAACTATGTTTATTCAATTTTGCGACCCAGTTGATGAAATTTGAAGAAGCTGATTTTTTTGTAAAAAAATATTTTGTCAGAAACCTTACTTTGCAGTTTAATAATTTCTTTAATTTAATTTTATGGGACTTCATGGTAAACAATATTTTTTAAGAAAATTTCTTTTTTCCCTTTATAACAGTAAAGAATAAATTCTTAGGATTTCTTACTCTTGAGCGTGCAACATACAACTGGCCATATGTAACTTTTTCTTTCTGGAGCTAAATTCAAACTTTTTGAAGCATTTGGCCTTATGATTTGTTTATAGTTCTTGCAAACACAGGGTAAACTGGAAACTGGATTCTTGTATATATAAAAACTTAAAAGATATGCAAAAAACAATATTGCATCTTTATTAAATAAGTATTTATTTTAATCATTAAATTGATTTTAAAATAGTGGGAGTTTTTTGTATGTTAAATAATAAAACTTTTAATTTTTCAGAAAAAAAATGAATGAGAATTTATTGTACTAAGCTATGCACCCTCGTAAAACCAACTGTACTTTGTACCCCTTTACCTGTTTGCACTTCTCCCCAAAATTTGGTTTCAATTGATCATTGTATGACTATTTTAGAGGGCGTGATAGATGGATTAATGAAAGTCATAGAATTTTATATGTAGATGGTAGAATTAGCAAAAATACATTTTATAGTAAAATTGAAGACATGACATACATTGTCAAGAAAAAACAATTTGCTAAGATTAATCTTATTTCTTGTAAGGAGAAAGTTTTCATTGTGATTTTGTAAGATTATTTGTTAAAGAAAATAGAGTTAAGTAATTGTAATTTAACCATGAAACAATGTCATTCTTTGAATTAATTATAAAGTTTGAACTTTCATATTTAGATTTTGGTATTAAATAACCCATAGGGGTGTTGATATGTCACTAAACAAAATCAACCAACTTCTTGTTAACTGAAAAAGTCTTGTTGATTTCATTGCAATTTCATTATAAAGAGTTAGCATTTGGATTTTTCCCAATGGACTTTTGGAGAAAATTTATTGATAAGACAATTATTGTTGGCTCTTAGTTTGCTAGGAATTGGACAGCGATGATTGATCAATTCTTATCTTTGTTTTTGCTATTTTTCATTGAGTGTCAAAGACTTTCTGATGGATTTCTTGTTAAATGAAACATCTCTTTTGGACAATTTCCCAAACTGCTTGTTTACTTTGACTCTTCTGTAATTATTATCTTATATTTTATTCGGTCAAGTGAGCTCGGACATTCATGAGTCTAACACACCAACCATCATGGTCCTGCATCAAAGTCAGAAGGTTGTTAGAATGGCATTGTGTGTCATAATATAATTGGTCAATGTAAGTGATTGATGGCTGACTTGGTGTCCAGAGCAGTGGATCACTCGCAAGTACTTGTTTTGCTCACCAGCAGTATCCTGCAAATCATGGATTCTTGCAATCTAAAAAATATTTTTCTGGCTTTAAATAACCTGCAATGTGTTGATAATCCATAGAAAATGAATGAATGAATCAATGAAATGTGGATTAGCTACACAGGCATATCTTTTAGATTTATTTACATTCTCTGGAATATAAATGTATAGAAATTACAGTAGCCACAAAGTGAGTGATCAGTTTATATATTAATTGTAATATAGAATTGATCCCCCTCTTTATATTCACATAATATCTTGTTTGATTCATATCTAATCAGAATTTGATAAACAATCTCTTCTTCCCACATCTATGGGTTAATTAGTAAAGACTGGTATTGCTAATCCATTATTATTTCTTTAAAATAGAATTAGCTATTTAAAACATTCTTACACTCTAAAAATATTTTATGGCTTTAAATAACCTGCAAAGGGTTGATAAGTCATAGAAAATGAATCCATTATAAAAACAAGAAATTGGCACAGAAAAAAAAACTCCAGTGAAAGAAACCAAATGTACAAAATTTTTGTTTTTAAAATTTTGATATTTTTAAAAAGCATATTTTAAATATTTTTTACAATATATTTCATTTTTTTAAAGTATATTTTACCTGCTTTTAATTTTAAATACTTAGAAAAAGTATTTAATTTTTTTAAATGCATGTAATTCTTCAAAACTTGCACCTTGTTTTAAAACAAAGTAATTAAAAAAATGTTTTTAAATTATGTAAAATTTTAAAACATGTATTTTAATGTTTTCTTTGGTAATTACATATTTTACTTCTTGTCTCATAATAATGTTACATTGAGTATATGAAATGTTTATGCAAATTTAACAAATGTTATGGGGCAGAGGTAATATTTTAAAAATATATTTTAGTATAGGTACTTCTAAAAATTTTAATTAAATTTTCAGGACATATTTACAAATGAATGAAATTATTTTTTAAATATTATTTTAGAAAATCTTAGTAAAAATCTTTTTTTTTTAATTTTATGAAATTTCAAGAAATTAAATTTTCAGGGATTTTATATTTATATTAGTTAAAAGCAGGATTTAATGGAGAATTTAATTAAATCATCAATTTGTTTTTGTCAAACAAACACCATTTACTGAAAATCTGCTGAGTTGTAAAATAAAAATGCAATAAAACTATGACATTATTTAATTAAAAAAGCTTTTAATTGCTTTTATAAATAAGAAAAAAAAAATTCAGAATAATGTATTTTTACATGAATTGTTTTCATTATTTTAAAATTTTAATTAGAAAAATTTAAGTTTAAAATCTTTTAAAATTTTATATTATTTTCCCCCTTTTAAATCATATTATTATTAATTGAAAACTATTTTTTACTAATATCTGAAAAAGCTTAATACAAATTATCAAACACCAATATTTTTAAAATAATTTTGAATATTTTTATTAATGTATAAACATGCCTTTATTTTTGTTTTTTGGTAAGCACGGGCTACCATACATGACGTTATCGAAAATAAGAGTGATAACTATAGTAAATTTGAATCCAAAATTTCTAAAATTCAATAAAACATTGGATTATGGATAATGTTTTCTTAAACTTTTATGATTACTGAGTGTTTAAAAGTTCTAAAAAAAAATAGGTGTTCACATCATTTTCTTCAATTACGTTTTACAGATAAAGTCTACATAGAACAATATTATATTTATTATCACCACATCAAACACGTAAACATAGCTACTTTCGAGTTAAATGTATTTCAGTGATATTTTAAACTTAAATAATATTTATTGCAAGTCAGATTAATCATACTTTAAATTAGTTAATATTCCTTTAATAAAGTTTCAGAATAAAGTATATTTTATTTTTGGAAGAATTTTTTTAAAAAAATTGCATTGCAATGAAAGGTAACTAAAAATGGGTGCTAATCGGCTATTTTAGTAAAAAAAAAAAACAAAAAAAAAAACTTCTACTCAATTTAAATTGGTTTTTGAAATACAGCAAAGTATTTTGCTTATAAATATTAAATTAATCTATTAGCTTGAAATAAAGATTTTTTTCATTTACAAAAATTCATTTTAAACCTTATGTATCATATTTTTTTGTGGAGGTACCTATTTTAAAATAGGTACCTCCACAAAAAAAAAAAAAAAAATAATAAAAAGAAAATATATTTGTATTTTTATTTCTTCTCTTTATTTTATACTTTTTTTTTTTTTTTTTTTGCTTTTGTAATTGTTAGGAGAGTAAAAATATTTGTTGTTCCTATTTTGGTGTCTGGTGAACCTATCACCTTCTTGTGAATTGGGTCACCCACTTATGTGAACCAAATCTTGAAAAAAAAAAAAAAAAAAAAAAAATACTGAAAACAAATGGAATATCTTTATTTCTTACATTATTTGGATTTTCAAACCATTCAATTGGGTCAGCATAAATCAACTAATGTGACATTTTGTTTGGACATTGTCAACTTATTCATCACTTAATCAGCTTCATTTAGCGAAAGTATCTGCTCTGCTATGTATATAGTGTGAAACACGTTCAGAGTATTGGTACAGTTATGCGTGTCATTTAATGCATGCAAAAATCCCAAACCTTAACTGTACTAATCTGAAAGTACTGTAAATGATGTTATTTTGTTTTGGAAGGTAATAGAGGTTG
>OZ010607.1:68906523-68939023 GCA_963932145.1 Acanthosepion lycidas | reverse complement strand
ATTGTACCAACATTCATACTCTGGCTTCCATCATCAAAGTCCATTCAAGAGAACGGTGAATAAGTTAGAAAAAGATGGAACAGTAGAGAGGAAAAATGGAACTGGAGGTTACAACAGCAAGAGGGATCATCATTACAACTTAGAGCTAAAGAGATCAATTAGAAAAGATCCAACTCAGTCCATAAGATATTTGGCAAGTGAGAGAGGAGTTTCAAATATGACAGTGAAAAAAGACATGAAAATGAAATTGTATGTGAAACATGGGAGGCACCCTGTTACTCCAGGACAGAAAGTTAGAAGGGTATAGAGAACAAAGATCCTCTTGAATAAGTTGGAAAAAAAATGATCCTGGAATAATATATATATATATATATATATATATATATACACACACACATACTTGAACTTTATTGCAATCCTTCATGAGCTTCCAATCTTTACCTATGAATAACATGTCTTTTTTTTTTATGATCAATTTTATCACAATACTTTTGTTAAGCTTAGAGAGTAATTATACATTCTTATCGGTCAAAGTAGAGTCCAATAGTGTTATAAAAACCTTGGAGAATTCTAGTAAGATCTCTTTAATCATTTCTAAGATACAATGGTTCAAAGCTTGATCTAACAAATGGACAATTTTGCTTTTACACGGTTTGGACAATTTTGCTGCTACACCTGGTGTGTGTGTGTGTATGTATGTATGTATGTATGTATATATATATATATATATATATATATATATATATATATATGTGCGTATGTTTAGATAAATTACTTTCAGTTGTAGTTGTGATAGAATTAGTGGGTATAAGAATATATTTTTGGAATTCTTTTGTTTTGTCAGGCAGAGCCACTTTCTTTTTTTCTTTTTATTTTGGCATATTTTTATGAGCCTTTTGTTTCACATTAAATATGAAATATCCAGAATAATCATTGGATTCTACTTAAGAGCACTAAGAATTTGCAGCTGTCAAGATTTACATGAAGAAAAAGGAGAAATACATTGAAAATACATTCAAGCTCCTCCAATACCCTAACTATTTTTTATTTGATATGAAACAAAAGGCTCATAAAATATTCCAAAATAGAAAAGTGAACTTTCCTAACAAACCCAATGAATCAAAAAAAAAAATATTGTTCTACCCACTAATTTTATCAGAACTAGATTTTTTTTATATATTCAAGCAGGTTTGTTTTAATAATTTAGATATACTATGTCTGTTTATTTAGGTTTTAATCCTTTGAAGTCCACAAGTTAATTTCTTGGTGGCTGTAGAAAATTGATTAAGAAAAATTCCCAAAGATTTTTTTAATTGATTTTTTAATTGTAGAAAACAATCACATAAGTTACCTCCCTTACATAGGAGTGAAAAAATATTTTGAATTTAATGTGTTAATGAATAGTATATCCATAGATATGCAACCCCTGAAGATGGTCTCAGATTAGATTGAAAATACTTTGGAAAATAAAAATTATCTGAAAGTAATAAATGTGGATATGTAATCCCAACAGTTATAAGTTATTAACATTTGGAAAAACATTCATTTGATGAAAGCCGTAGAGGTGAAATGCATTATCAGGTATTATTTCTGAAACATGAATGCTTTTACAAATGTCAGTAACTTATATACATATATATATATATATATATATAATGACTTCTTACAAATAGAAAACATGAAGAGAGCCCAAAGAAAAGCCAAAGCTCTCCATCCCATAAATCCTACCCTACCATACAGTGGCTGCGGATGACTCCTCAGATCCAACATCAGAGTTATTTCATGCAGAAGCACTCCAATATGTGGCGACAATTTCTGTCAATGGCAATAATGACTTAGGGTCATATCACGTTGACACGCTGGTTCTTGTTCAATCACTAAAGTCAAGCAATTTCAAGTTTGGTCAGTACCTACATGGGTGATTGCTAGGTAAAACCAGGTGCTTAAAGCTTCGGTGTGCAGTTGGATAATGACTTTGAATGAGAAATTGTAGATCTGAATTCAAATTCTTGCTGAGTTGGTTATATTCACTTCTGCCCAAATACCCTTGGGTAAGGTATAAATCTCTCCCCCTCACCACCAGTTATGGTTAGTACAGATTGGGCTCTCATGCCTTGGTTGGCAACTAGTCTGGGAGAAGGAAACCTCTGAATTTAAACCAGCCTTGGCAAAGGGCAGGTTAGCTTCTGATCTGAACCAATGGCCAACATGCGACTAGGAGATGGAAAACTTCTATTCAAAAAGCCTGCAATTGTGGCATCATCTGATACATGATGCACAGTGCACTAGTATATGGTGCTATGATGTAGAGAGTGCATATTGCAGGGCGCAGGCAATTGAACTGAATTTAGAACAATTCACTTGTACAGTTTGTGTGTGATTTGCATGTTTGTATGTAATGTATAAATGTGGGTGTTTGTGCCATTTAATGTACGCACACACACATTGCTGATCCAACCCCAAGCTACCACCAGTCACGTTGTGGATGTCCCCTCAAAAGAATACCAGCCATATGTGGAACTCATATATATATATATATATATATATATATAATGTAATATACAATCCATTAATAAAGATGTAGGTAAAATGATTGGCTTCCTGTACTGCTCCAGTAAGTACCTGACTCCTCATGCTATCCTCTAGCTTTATAAGACCCAGATCAGGCCAAGAATGGAGCACTGTTGTCATATTTGGGCGGGGGACTGCCCAGTCCTCACTTTCCAGTCTTGACAGAGTTCAAAAGCATCTCCAAATCCTTGTTGGAGAATTTTTTCCCACCATCCAACCTGTTTCTCACATAGATGTACCAAGTCTCTCACTGCTCTATCAGTACTGCCATGTAAAGTCTCAGACGAACTACATTCCTTGGTTCCACCAGGTCTATCCTTCATGGCTCTAGGACTCACCTTGCTCTTACATTCTCAGTCTGAACAATCCTTACCTTGGTTTGAGCAATAAAATTGAAGTTGGAGACAATAAAAATAAAATGTTAAATTTTTTTTTTTTTTTTTTTTTTAAACTTAAAAATTTTGATAGAGAATTTTATTAAGTTTTTTGGATATTATTTGATAACAAATGGAATTACTTTTAAAGATATTAAAAATTTTTTACATATATTTTTAGGTTTGAATGAAATTGAAATAGATATCCATGTTACAAGGCCTAATTTCCCTTTCTTTCTGGCAACAAACCCCTGGGTAACAGGAATAGTGTATAAGACATAATGTACTGTCCTTTTAAGATTTTTTTCATGGCTCTCCTATTTAAACTGAATATATTTCCTAATACCTGTATTTTAAATGGAAAAAAAAAAAAAACAATTTAGATTTGAAATTTGATTATCGTGCCATCAGCAAAGTGAATAATACTGAACTAACATTATTGAAACCTGATGGACGAAATAGGCCAGCTTTATTATGGAAACTTGTCTTCGGATCTTACACAAAAGCGGGAATAATGGTTCTATGCACTTTGTTTGCAGTACATCCAAATGTGCCAACAGCGAGCAGCTTGAAGAAGAAGGAATTGGAGGAGTTTGAGCAACAACCAAGATCATGTGACACAGAAGGCAGCATGGAATCCTATGACATCACTTGGGATATTAACACTTCCGAGTGGGACCCTCTAAGAAAAAAACATTCATGTAAGTTTCTTTTTTTTTCCGAAAGAAATATGAAATAAATTAAAAAAAAAAAAAAATGAATGTGAAATTGTTCATTGTTAAATAGTGTGGGTGTTTCAAAGCAAAAATTTCTACGATTTTAGCTTAAAAAATGGTGAGTGCAGAAACAATGCAATGGAAATTGTATTTTTTTTTTTATTCTTTCAAGACTTGGCACATAGATTGCAATAAGGTAATTTCTACAACCCAACTAGCCTATTCAGTAACACTCTGTGACTGTTTCTTTTCTATATTTGTATGGAGTGACTACCATTTTGAGAGAGGATTATGGGTAGGAAAAGAAAAGAGGGAAATAGGTGTAACACATGATCAAATGGTAGATAAAGGCATGAAACTCCTCGTCATCATGTAGTATTGATTTCCATGTTTACCCCCATCTAATATATATATATATATATATATATATATATATATAAGCTTAAAAGCTGCTATATCAGGTGGTATTTAAGCTAGTTCCTGCAAAGGGCTCTTGACTTGATCTTCATCACAATAGATAGGGAGAAGTATATGCGATAGGCAACAATAAACAGAAGAACTCAAAATTGATTTACATTTAAGTATTGCATTAATATTTAAGCTTGCCTTTTAAAAGTTCAGTGATAATTCTTCTGCTACCACTTAATTTAAAGACAATTTGATGTATGTAGGTCCTTACTTTCCATACAAAAAATTATTTTTATTTCATGGGTGACTTTTATTGGATTTCACAATTAATTTTGATTATCCCCAATTTATTTCCAAGTTATAAAAATTATCGTACAAAAAAAAAAAAAAAATGTTGCAAAAAAAATCACATAAAAAATTCACCAAAAACAATTGCAGTAATGAAAACTTGGGAATCCAAAATTTGAGGATTGTTGGTCTGGATCCAGCCTGCAATGTTTTTAATTTGCTCATGGAGTCTACCTGATTTCAAAATGGCATGATATGTTAGGCTATGTTGAAAAAGTGTGACACACTGACATTTGCTTTTATTATTATATGTATGTGTGTGTGTGTGTGTGTGTGTCACTGTGCCACACTCCATTTTTCAACATCTCATTTTGAAATCAGGCCAGATCCATGAACAAATTAAAAGCATTCTGGGCCAGATCCTGGCCTGCAATTTTGAAATTTTTGTTTATCAAGTTTTCATTATTGCAATTGTTTTCAGTGATTTTATTTATTTATTTTTCTCTGAGAACTACAATGTTCAAAAATTTAATTACAATGTCAATCGCCATCTTCTGTCATCTTGAATCCTGTTCATCTTTTGTCTTTTTCTCAGTCCTTCCTCTCATATTCACTCTTTGTAATCCCCTGTGTACTAGTTGCATTCCCACCTTGCTTGGGGTGAAATGATTACAAAAAGGTGTTCAGGTGATCTGTTGTAGCTCGTGCAATTTAGTGCAGTCTCATGACTTCATTGAAAGATGGAATGGCAAAATCTTTGGAATTCCAAGACCTTTGTCTTCATCGTGGTATGCTTTGTCTGCTGCTACTATTAAATATTTTGTTATTAAAAAAGAACAGACAATACTTTTTTTGACTGATGCTTGTAGCATGACTGAAGAATAAGACAACTATATTGAGGACTTTTGTGTTTCTTTTGAGATGTTGTGTGTGCTTTTACTATTAATTCTTGTAATTAAAGAAGAACAGGTGTTATTTTCTGACTGACCCTTGTACCACGACTGAGATAAAATACACTAACAATGTCTCTTGAGACTATCAGCGACTTAATATTCTTTGACAGTGTACCAACAGGGACTGATATGTTTTCTCCATTTTTGAATTTGTAGGTCTGATGAATGAGATCGTGATTACGATTCCAATGTAATAAATTATAACCATGGAATATTAGTGCTTGAGCCTTTTATATTATATTCTAGCTCTGTCATAGACATTTAGCTCTACCTGGATTCTGTCCTCTTGGAAATTTATGTGTGTGTGTATATATATGTACATGTATATATAAATTAATTAAAAAATAGACAACCTTAAGTTTCCATGACTATAATTTATTTCCTCAGAAATATTTTTTCCTGGTTCATCAGGTCACATCACTAGCTAACTAGAGATGTGACCTGATGAACCAGTAAAAATATATTTTCTGGGGAAATAAATTATAGTCATGGAAATTTAAGGTTGTCTGTTTTTTAATTATTTAATTAATATTTGCTCGAATTTTACATTGAGCTCTCTGGATAATATCCTCTTTGGAATTATCCACATAGATTACCAAACCCTTCATTGCCTTATATATATATATATATATATATATATATATATATATATATATATAATGCTTAGCTTAGTTTGGTGCAAGGCAAAATGATCAGAAGATTGGAGGTTTTGAGGAGTCTTGAACCACCTGTTGCTGTTGTTCCCAGGTTCACCTTGATCTGGGGTGGTAGTACCTGTTTGGGTCCCAGCTATGAACAAATGATGAACTTCAAAATAAAAAGAAAACACTATGAAAGTATAAAAATACATTTTTATAGTAAAATTACCAACAAGGCATTTTTATATAAGAAGAATTACCAACAATACCTATTTATAGTAAAATTACCAACAATATGCATATACTAAAAAATTAAAGTTTATTTATCCAAATTCACTTAAAATACTACCAAACAACTAACATATTAATCCATATAATATCCAACAATTTCTTAAAGAAATCAAACTTTTTTCCCAAATATAATAATATAATCATTGTCTCTAGTAATTATGGCCACACAAACATGTATATGCCCAAAAGCTGAGTATCAACTACCATGTATTCAATTCTAAAAGCAGAATAAGATATTTTTATTACTTCAAAGCTCCCAAGAAAATTTAAATTTCTGTATAAAATGTCCCATGAAGGAATTGATATGTTGTTAAACAGACAAATCAATCAACAAGGTGAAATGCATTAAATCAGTGTTGGATGATTGTTGTGCCAACATTTCAAGTGGTGAAGTTCTTGTTGTTTTTGGAACAGTTTTAGATTCAGAGTCAGTCCTGTAGACTAGTTGTCAGTCAAGGCTAGAGTGTCAAATCTACCCTACTATTTTACTCATATCAGAGGGTGGGTAGAAGACATGGAGTCCTGCGTTTCCCAAAGACATTACCCATTTGAATTCAGAGTTGCACTAGATTCATTGTCAATCAAGTCTAGAGATCCCAGTGTTAATTAACACATACCTGGATGGGGTGGGGGGAGATAATATGTATTTATGCCTTTTTTTTTAAGAGCGTTTTTAGTTTGGATCCAGAATTGTCCTTTTCTAGACTGGTTGCTGCCCAGTTTGCCCTATTGTTTTATATGTTGGTGTGGGAAGAAGAGTTGCTTTTCCTCAGTGTATAAATACAAAGTAAACACAAACTGTTTCAGCTGGAATTTGAACTCTGCATGTCATTTCCATTTTCCACATTGTTAACTGTTTAATAACAGCTTTGATTCTTACCTGAAAGTCTGAACTTTCAGAGTAAAGAATTAACATTTTTATAATTATCATCATCTTTACAATTCTTGTTTTTTTTTCCTTTCTTTTTTATTAAAAAATGATTTTTTTTTTTTTTTTTTTTTTTAGTATTTGCTCTGTTAAAGAATAAAGATTTTATTTTTTGCTTGGGGAGGCCATTAAATAAATGATTTGTGGATATATAAGAATTGATTGTTTTTATCTTTGATTCTTTTTGCCCCCACCCCCTAAAATTTTCATGTTTCTTTTTCTTCTCTTTTCAGTGTTTTCTCCTATGACAGCGGAATCTTCAGAATATTCGTTCCTCAATGATGAAACTAGTCAACAAATAAGCAAGAGGAAGGCTTTAGATTATAAAAGATGGTCAGTTTGCATCTCTGCTTATTACTTTGATTAAAAAAAAAACAAAACAAACTTTCAAAAAAATAGGCTAAGATAGATACAAGGTCATGTCAATTCGGAATTTAATCTTTGCTAACCAGATGCTTCTCTGTAGCTGAGTGGTAAATCAATTGATGGTTCTGTATAGAATTATTATAATATATAAAAAAATTATAGAATCTTTTTTTATTCTGTATAGAATACATTATATTTTTTTATATATATTTATTTAAATTTTATATTTATAAACATATTGTAAATATAATAAATAACTAATATAAATAAATAATATATATTTATTTAATATTTTCTTCAGACAAGAGTGTGTGTAATTTTTACTTTCCCTTGTGTGTGTGTGTGTGTGTGTGATAATAATGGATTCTCTCCCATCGGTTTCGATGTATGAGGATCTGACAGCTTAATTGATTCAGTTATAAAATTTTGTGCGATAATCTAAAGATAAGATCACTGATTGGCTGACCTTTTAGATCATGCTCTTGCTTCTTGAAGATGATTCAGACAAGCAGATTGAAAACTGCTGAGTCCACTAATACACTTTGATCTCCATCCTACCCACTCCAAGGCTAAGTGCTCGAGGGTGTTATGTGGTATATTGACAGCTGACAAATAAATATATATATATATATATATATATATATATAAAGATAAAAAACAATATGAAAACTGTATTATTAGCCAACTACAGCTTTCCTATTGTCTTTTACCTTTACAAATATTGTCTTTTCTACAGGTGAACTGTCAGAATTTTTTCATATATATATATATATATATATATATATATATATATATATATATATTTGTGTGTGTGTTTTTAGGCAGAAAATTCTCTTTTGGGCATATCTGATTAAGTAAATTACAAAAAGTTATGTCTTATTTTTAGCATATTCCTGTCACATTCACAAATATTTTTCCATGTATTACAATCAAATGAGGCAAGAAATGGTCTGTAACAGTGAGAATCACTTTTATTCCCCAAGTATGTTATTTCAGTAATGGATAGCTACACAGTTTTTGCCTTATCATTTGCACTTCTGATGATGATCTCAGAATGAGGTGGAAAGTACTTGGGGGAAATAAGTGAAGGCAGCCGAGTTATCCAACCTTTGCTGCTATTTAGTGTCTCATGAACAAAGGAAGACTGCAATCCACTCATAATGCCTGACCACAAAGAACACATTCTACAGGCTGTCGGAGATGATCCAGGTATGGCACATGTCAAGTGGCCCTAGCATATTTTACATCTCATAGTACTGCATGGAGGGTACTTTAAGAGCAGTTCCTGTATCCATTTCATTACAATGTCTGCAGGATCTTTCACCCTTTGATCACTGACCACATTTGCCGATGGTTTATTGCACAAACTGCTGATCCGTTGTTTGTCTCTTCAGTCTTGTTTACGGAAAAGGCAACATTTGTAAAAGATAGAATAACAAATTTACACAACTGACATTTGTGAGCAGATTGAAATCCCCATGGTACAATACAGGCTAGACACCAGCATCAGTTTACAATTAATGTGTGGGATGAAATTATAGGTGACTCTCTGGTAGGTCTATATGTTTGCCTAGCATGTCTTACAGTAGCTGTCTACAGGGACTTATTTCGAACACACTTTCAGACCTGCTAGAGGATGTACTCCTGCTAATAGGAAGACACATGTGGTTCATGCATGATGGGGCACCAGCACATTTTAGTCACATTGTTTGCACTACACTGGCTGACATTTGAAATGAAACCTGGATAGGTAGGAAAGGACTGGTTCTTTGACCTGTATGTTCCCCTAACTCCACCCATTTGGATTTTTATCAGTAGGACCGCATAAAACAATTGGTTTATGCAGCAGACATTAATAATGCAGAGATGCTTCATCAATGTGTCATGAGGGCCTGTGAAAGCATTCAACACCATGTTGGAGTATTTGAAAGGGTCCACCAGTCTATGATCTGATGGGTGCATTCTTGTGTAGAAGCAAAAGGAGGACATTTTGAACATTTGTTATGATGGCTTTTTGGACATATGTTTATATTGACATTTTACCTTGTTTTGGTGTTAGGAACCCACTCCCAAAGTTTGTAAATGTATTTTTGGATTGTATCTTGAATTGTATATTTAATTGTGTTTACTGAAAACTTTATGTTTATATGGGCTTTTGTCCTTGCTTTGGTGTAAGGAACCAACTCCCAAAATTTGTAAAAGTATTTTTGATATACCCTGTATATATATATATATATATATATATATATATATATATATATATATATATATATGGAATAATGATATATAAATTTTTATATCTCAAGAACAATTATGGGGGAAAGATGCATGACAAAGTGGAAAAAGATTTTGTGTGACATGTTTCATCATTTAGAACTTCATTGGACAAAGTTTGTTTGTTGGTGTCTGCAAAATTGCACAAATGAGTGATGTTGGAAAATTTTAATTTTAAATTATTTTTTATTTATTTTTTTTATGTGTTTTATGTATATAATCTATCTGATTTTATTTAGATGTTTTTTTTTTTGTTTATGTTCCTTTCTCAATTGCTGTGTGATATATACATGTACATTTAGGTAGCAACCTTTCTTTTAAACATTTTTCATTAATATGATGGACAAGGAAAATTTCATTCATTTTTTTTATTTAGCTTTTCTTGTGTTCTTACATTTTTTTTTTTCATTTGGTGGGAGTGAGGGAGTACAAAAAAATGTCCATATCGTCCATTGTCCGAAGCTCTTTCAGCCACTTTCTTAGCCATTTTCAAGGGGTGGTTGTTTTAGTGTTGTTAGTTCCTCTTCATGTTTTGACTGTTTGAGATGTATTTTTTGTGTTGTTTTGGTTACTAGTAGGAGCATTTATTCTGAGCCTTTGTGCATTGAGTGTGGTTTGAATTTGAGTGAATGAGTGAGTGAGTGTCCTTTTTTTAATTTTTCAGTATGCCACTCCCATTGTTAAACAAGGTCAAATTGATAGTGAGAGAGAGCTGTTTGATGTACAGAGCCTCTCTTATAATGAAATGTGTTTCGGAAATTTGATTTACATAGAACTCTTGTTTTCAACCAATATTTTCACTTTCCTTAAAGGTTCTTGTAGATGATCTTGATAGATTTTTTTTTTTTTTTTATTGCCCTCTGCTCTGATAAGTGACATACGAGGTGTCTACTGAAAGAGATGGTAGTATATCTGAGATAGGTAATTAATTTATGAAAAGAAACACTATCTTGTACTGGGCAGTAAAATTGATTTGCTATATTGGTCATCACTAGTCTAGATTTGATGGAGTTATTTTGATTAGTGACAACAAGGTTTATGATTTTCCTTTTTCTGTAATATATTATAAGTTTTACATATTTTTCAAGAATTATAGTAGGAATATATATAATGATTTTTTGTTTAGTGAATTTGTTCAGTTTATCATTAATGTACATCTGGTTGTCATAAAATATGCTGATGTTTTGTTGTGTCATATTTTTATTACTGGTGTCATGTACTTTTTGTAAGAATAATTTTAGTTGTTTATCATTGATGTACTTAGGAAAATTATTGTTGACTAATGTCTCCTTTATGTGATTTAGTCCACTCAGAAATATTCTTTAGGAAGAGGAATTTAGGTATGCTCTATTTAGTAAGTTTTTTTTATTAGTGTTATTTTATATCTTTCTGGGCATCGACTATCATAATTTAGAAGATAAGAGTTCATGCTGGTGATTTTTTTTTATATAGGTAGGTGGTAAATGCTTTGGATTATAGTTCTGCATCGATATCAAGAAATAGGATTTTGTTATGAATCAACAGTTCACATGTAAATTTTAGTGTTTATATATATATATATATATAGTTTATTACTATAGACATTGTATTTAGTGAGTAGATGTGTTTGAATAGACATCCCACCCCTTTTTATTTTCCTAAACAGTGAAATTAATATCTAGTGGCATTGAGAAGTCCCACCCAGTAAAGAAAATAAATCTACTGACAGCAGTTGATGCTGTATTTCCTTTTTCCATCATAGAAACCATTTGTAATCCAGTGTGCTTTACTATTAGGCCACAGGAAGTCATCATAAAACCTAAAACTATGAAACTGATTCATTGTTTTTTTTTCTTGAGAATTGTCAACAAAATTTTGAACACTATTTATTTGATTTATTATTTGATTATTTATTTACAAGATTATTAATTTATAATCTGGAAGTAACAGGAACTATATGAAAATTTAATTTTTTTTTTTTTTTAATTTTTGAACTTTTGGGGTTTTGTTTTAAACTTAAAAAACAGAAAACTTTTAGGATTTGAATAAAACCATATCATACGAAATTGAATTTTTATATTTTTCTCCCTGTAGTTAACCATAACTACCTCAGATTACTTCTTGTTTTAATTTCCAAATTGAGTGGTGGGGAGGGGTGCCAGTTTGTTAAAGCCAACACCAAGAAGTGAGAGTCTGTTTCATGTATGAAACAGGCTGTTGCTGCTTAGTGTTTACCCTTTGTCTTACATAAAAAAGACTGAGACATATAGGGGTGCTGAAAATTTCTTGGTTTGACCAAGGATGGAATGAAAAATAAAATTTTGGTGTTAGATTTTGGAAATTGGTTGGAGCCAAGAATTTTACAACACCTCCTTGTATAAAAAAAAAAAATGTAATTTGGTGGCATCAACCATTTACAGAAGATGTTTAGATTGATTAGATATTAATTCAAGCTATAGACATTATCTGTGAGTGAAGCATAGCATTTTATATGGCTTTCTTGCTCAGTGGTGATAAGTTTGCGACATCATTTTCAGATATGATTTTTGTTTCAATTTCACCCTAGTGGTTTAACACTAAAAACCAAAAATCTCGATGACCAGAACCTAGCAGGTCGTCTCTCCTCTTACCTAGTTCAGGTGGTTCAATGGCGGGGGGGACTGGCTTGTAAAATCCAATAGAGCCAGAACCAAACTAGTAACATTTCACCACTATTGTGCAGACCCCAAACTTCCCCCTATTACGATAGATTAGTGTTTCTCAAAGTTTTGTTTTCTCAAAGAGGCCCTTTACATCGAATGTCTGTTGAAACTCAAGTTCTCTCTAAACCTGAAGTGGAACTCATATATCTGTTGCTAAAGATTCTGGAAAAAGGTTGAATCATTGAACTGTTCCAGTAAGTATCCAACTATCTCTGCTATATTCTCTCTTTACAAGAGCCAGATCAAACCAAAAAGAATTGCTGCTGTATTTACGTGAGTGAGAATTGGGCAACTGCAGCTTTTCTTGCTAGTTGAGGGTGATGAATTATTTTCCACCCTTTTTATGGCACTTTTTCCACAGACAAAACAGTGCAAACCTCTTTCTGTTTTATTATTTCCATAGCAAGTGTTCTAAACCATTCCTTGGTTCCACCAACCCTAACATCGGCAACTGGGACCTACCATTCCATGCACATAAGTGTGAATCATCCCTATTCCATTCATATTCCATTAGTAAGGAGTAAGTTCCACTTGGACTGCTTCTCCCCAAGAACTGCTGCTTTGTGGAACAAACTCCCAACAGGATGTTTTCCTAATATCTACAATCTTGAGCTCTTCAAGTCTAGGATTAACCATTATCTTTTCCTTTCATATTTCTATAGTAAAAAGTAAGTTCCATTTGGACAGCTTCTCTCCAAGAACTGCTGCTTTGTAGAACAGATTCTTGGCAGGATCACTACAATCTTGACCATTTCAAGTCTAGTGTTAACCATTATCTTTTCCTATATAACCTCATTAACTGTACTTCATACACCACCTTATGTTCATACAACAACACACAGTAACCCTCTATCTTGAGTGACTCTTGAGCCTTGTGTTGGGTGACTATTAGTCTATGAAAAAAAAAGTTTTCTATCTTGATTTTTATCTTTTGTTTTGTGTGAGTAAGGAGAAGGGAAGTTGTATCCATGTCTTTGTCATGTAGGATATAAATGAATATAATCATCCATTTATGGAAATAAGCAGTTAAGCAAAGTTGAACAGAGTTAGCCTTAGATCATTTGCCAACTGTACCTTCGTTTAGTAAACCTTCTATTTCATTACTTACCTACAATTTTGTCTTCCTTCTTTATTTCCCCACTGTTTTCTAAAAAACATGAGATACGACAGTCTTCGAGCAACAAGTATCAAGTAGATCCCATGGAATTAGGAAAGAGGACATATTTAACGTTTATCATAGAAATCATTAAGTCAGCTGGAAATCAAATTTTAGTAAAATCTGTTGGTGGGGCCTATAATATTCTGGCTCATCCCCATTCCAATGAGTAACCCTTTCTCACCTTGAAAAAGAGGCCACCTTC
The DNA here is from genome assembly GCA_963932145.1 of Acanthosepion lycidas. NCBI lineage: Eukaryota > Metazoa > Mollusca > Cephalopoda > Sepiida > Sepiidae > Acanthosepion > Acanthosepion lycidas. Next base: position 68,925,174 of record OZ010607.1, on the reverse strand, counting down.
TGAATAGGTGCTTGAAAACTTGAACATAAACCTGACCATGTTTACCGAGAGACTCAAATATAATAAAAAACAGATTTTGATATTAAATAACCCAACAAGGGTTGATAGGTCATAAAATCCACTGGCCGAAGTCATTATGTTTTCTGATAAGAACACAACATCAGTCAGAAATAATTATAATTTAATGAAGTAAGTAAAAAGAAAATGGCGTCTGAATTGATTTTCCCTTTGTTGCAAAAAGACCTGCTGCATTCTTTACATTCTTGCCTGTTCATATGAATTAAAAACCAGATAAACCAATCTCAATCGTTGATTAAATTTATTTCTTTAACAGGCAAAGCCTTTATTCACATGAAAAGTCAAGCATATTGTTAATTTGTGGCACACTGACATCTTTCTTTTTCTTTTCTTTTTTTCTTTTTTGTTTATACTTGTTGAAGAAATGGCTGGATAGTTAAATTTGGGAATAAAAATTTACTTGACTGAATTTCAAAATATGATCAAGCAAATTTTCTTGACAATGAAGGAGACACTCTTCTATTGAAAGTGAAGATGAAAATGATTCCTGCCACCATTTAAGAAACACATGTAATTTACCAAAAAGCTTCATCTTTTTCTTTCAAGTGTTATAGAAATTTATGAGGGTGTATTTTAGCTAAGCATAAGGCCATATTAAAGGTTGACTCTGATTTAAGCACAAAGGCATTAGTTTGGTGGGGGGAAGCTTGTTTGTCATTGCTTTACTGCAGCCACTCCTTTCTGTCCCACTCCCAATCCCATATATTCTTGGTGTCAATCTGCTGACATCCTGTGTATAATGATAAACTACATCCCACAGCAAGGCCTCTATTTGGGATAAGGGCATTTTTTGAGGAGTGTGGAACCACCTTTTAACTGCTGTTGTTCCCAGGTCCACTCTGACCCAAGGTGTTAGCACCTGTTAGGGTCCCAACTATGGGTGAATAGTGAACCCCCCCCCCCCCAACCCCAAATCAACAGTACATTTTTAAAATAAAATGACCAACAATACATTTTTATAGGAAAATGACAATCAATGAACACTAAAAAAATATAAAAAAATAGATTTTTATAGTAAAATTACCAACAATACATTTTATGATCTACAAAATATATATCTAGAATATATCTTTACTCTGAAAGTATGAAATTATGTACAAAACATCTGTGGTTGGAAGTATAAAATTATGTACAAAATATTTAGATTTCAACATTAAATAACCCATGGAGGTGTTGATATGCCACTAAACAAAATCAGCCGAGCAACAATACATATTTAAATCAAAATGACCAACAATACATTTTATCTGTAGTTGAAGACATACAACTGCATTCAAAATATATTTAGTTGAAACCATAAAATTGCGTACAAAATATATTTCGTTAAAGTCTTAAATTGTGTTCAAAATATTTAGATTTTGGCATTAAATAATCCATAGAGATGTTGATATGCTATAAAACAAAATCAACCAACGAACCAATCTGCTGTGTTTTTGCGGTCCTCAAAAGGGCGGAAAAAATGTCTTAAGCAGATGGCTGGTTAACTTTTTCATGCAACACACTTGACTGGTTTCTCTTCTTCTCTCCTTCTGCCTCTCAGATATCCGTTTATGTCCCTTAAGACAGGGTTTCAGACTACTAGTGCAAAGCTTGGTTTTCAGTTAGCATCAAATCTTTTTTTTTCATTGGCCCAAATTCTTTTATTTTCCATTGTTCATTTTTTGTGTAGTGAAAGTTGAGTAGAGCCATTCTTATTTTTGGGAGATTGCTAGTAACAATGGCTAGACCCTGGTTCAGAAAACTTTCGCTGTTTTGCAGTCGTGTTCAGTTTTTCTTCTTCTTCCTCTTCTTATTTGAGGGTTGCCTTTTCATTAGTTGAGAAAGAAGTATAGAGGAAGAATGGTAGAAAGAGATGAGGGTTTTAAAGGAAAGCGAATGTCTTATTTTAATTTGAATTCTTTTTTTTATTTATATATTTTATTTTCATAATTTGTTCTATTTTATTTTTGGGGGGCTCACTACAGTATATTGGAAAGTTTCCAAGTTTTCATTTGAAACCAAGAAAATACAAACTTGAAGCAAAATGATCAAGACATGAAAAAATTAACATGTCTGTTAACCCCATATCCTTCTGATGTCAGTTTAAACTAGGTACCTCTACTAAAATCGTGACGCCTAAGGTCCTGCTTTTGCCTCATATAAATATGAATTGGCTGACATTCTAATTTCTTGAAATATCATAGAATTAAGTGGGGTATCATGCATAAAAAAAAAACAATTTAAAAAAAAAAAATCTTGATTTTCTTAAAAAATAAATTAAAAAATAATTTCATTCATTTGTGAATAAATTCTGAAAATTTCTTTAAAATCTGACAATTATTTGATTTTTGCAAGAATTTGCAATATGTTTTTTTACTGCAAAAAATGTCCACAGTAATCATTAAGTAATTTTAAAGCACTGCTGATGCCAGGAAAACAAGATTTATAACCAAAATTTCGAATGTGCTAGAACAGATTAAAAAATTTAATAAAATGATCCAAAATACTTTGGTTTTTCCTCTTAATAATAACAAACATTTTGACAATAAAACTTTGTTTTTATCAAGTTTGGGGCCTTTTTTCACTCTGCAATGCTCTTTTTTAGTGAAAAAGTGGAGGTACCTAGTTTAAATTGACACCATTTTTTATATTTATATATATCAAAACTATAATTATAAACTACATTTTTGTAAAGTGAAACTTTCACTGAAATATATTGGAAAGTCTCCAACTTATTTAAAATCAAAAAAAAAAAATAGGAACTTTAATCAAAATGTTTACAATATATGGAAAAATGTTGCCAGGAGAATATGGATTAAATTATTGGTTTCAAAGTGAAGATGCTTGTCTTCATTGATAGTTGTATAATTAAAAGAAAAAAACTTCTAATTCCCACGAATGATTTATTTTATGGAAATATTTTGACTAGCAGTTGCCAGTCTTGGTCACTCCTTTAATTTGAGTAAAACAATGCGATGAAACTAGAAACGCTTAAGAATTCAAAAAGGAAAAAAATCAAGTTGATAAGGTTCACAAAGTAACAGCAAGATTTTTGGGGTTTTTTTAATGTCTCAACTTGCTTTTACTTTATTAATGTCATCAACTCAGATTTTTTCCTTGATTTTAATTCTTAAGCGTCTCTAGTTTCTTTGCACTGTTTTACTAAAAGGAGTGACTAAGGCAAGCAATGACTAGTCAAAATATTTCTATAAAATAAATCATTTGTTGAAACTACAAGTTTTTTCTTTTAAATTATTAGCTTCTTTATACATCATCAGATCCTGTTACTTTTTTCTCTTTTGTAAAACATGTGACTGCCAACCAACCTCATTAAATATGCTATATTTGTTTTATAATCCTTAACTTCAACTCGTTACCTTAGATTTAAATTGTTGTTTCTCTCTCTTTGCAGGTATTGCATGTCAAGACCTCAATATCCGTCTTCATCTGGCATTTCTGCATTAGTTTCTTGCTGGAACTACTTATACAGTACCTTGGGTCATGGAAGGTAAGAAAACCGATTTCTTTCAAGATATGCAAAGATGGTCCAGTAACTATTCTAAAGAATGCTTTTCTCTTTATGACATATATTGATAGCAGACAAGGAAAAGAAATTACAAAATCTCTTACAGAGGGTAGTGATGGAGAGCAAGAAGAAGGGACTAAGCATAAACTACGAGAAGACAGAATGCATGGTCATCAGTAAAAGGATGAGCCCGAAATGCAACTTGCAGGTCGGGAACACTAGAATCAAGCAAATGCAGAAGTTTAAATATCTGGGAAGCATTCTGACAGAGGACAGTAAGTGCCACACAGATCCGTAGACGTATTAGGATGGCCAAGGACGCATTCCAAAAGCTGGATAGAATACTGAGCTGTTACATGACATTTATCCTTCTTTATGGCCGCAAATGTTGGACGATTTCCTCAAAGATGAAGAAGAGACTCGAGGCACTGGAGATGTGGTTCTATAGAAGGATGCTAAGGACCGAGTGTGTGAGTAATGATGAGGTCTTAGAGAGGATGCAAACAAGGAGGAGGCTTATACTTAACATCAGGAAGAGGCAGCTGAAGTTTCTGGGACACATAATGAGAAATGAGGGCCTGGAGAATCTGATACTCACAGGTTGAATAAAGGGAAAGCAGTGCGCGACATACCTGGCAAGCTTGAGCAGGTGGATGACAGAACGTGGTCTGAGGGAGAAAGCAGAGGGAAGGAACTTGTTAAGAGCTGCAAGTGATAGAGGGAGGTGGAGAGCCATGATTGCCTATGTCTTGAAAGGACATGGCGCATAAAAAGAATTTTGGAATAATCTTTTTTTTTTTTTTAGCATCACTGAAAATACATTTTTATCATAAAATTACCAACAACACATTTTATAATTTATGCTTTTTACAGGGTGATCCAAAAGTTTTGTCACCCCTTTACCAGTCTCATCCCCTTCAGAGGAGCTGGATTGTCAAATCTTCCACTGAAGTCAAGTCGCACATCCTTCATGGTCTTGCCAGAATGCACACAATCATGTCTCCATACACTTGCAATCAGCCTCTCTTCCAGACTGTAGGAGCTCGTGTCAGCCATCTAAAATAGAAAATTATACTATGTATGGAGTGACAAGACTTTTGAACCAACCTGTACATTGTTCAGACTGTAGTTCTCATCTTTGTCGCCATATTCATGTTTTGGCTGTTGTATGCTCCAGCCTTCTTAAGGTGACTGGAATTTCAAACCGAACCCTTTATTTCGTGATTGTTCTAGTTTCACATGCCATGCCTCTTTCGGAGGTCTCAGTTACCTCCCTTTAACTCAACTCTCCAAGTTTTTGTTCACCTCTGCAGTAACCAAGTATTGAACTCACAACTTTTTGGATCAAATGACTAATGTGTTAATCCACTGGGCTATGTGTCCTAAAGAGTTCAGTTTGAAATTCCAATCACCTGAATAAGGCCGTATAAAGAGAAAATGTATTAAATAATTGTGGGACTTAATCTATTTCATTATTTATATATATAATGTGTGTGTATTAAAATAGGATATAGAATGCTGACAAACTATTTTAAGAAACATGACAAATTGGAAAAACGTTTTATTGAAACTAGATTTGATTATGTGTTTCAACACTTTTGGCTTCATCAGATCCAAAAAGCGAAAGAAAGAAGTGTGTGTATGTGTGTTTAATGAATTGTAGTACTTTTTTCCTTAAGTTGGCATTTCTTGAGAAGAAAGAGAGTGAGTGACTTTTAAAAAAGCCATTAATATTTATCCTGCATCTTTTCTTTATAATTCTTATAAGTTCATATGTATGGGAAAACGATATATAAATTTTTATAGATCAAGAATAATTGTCGGAAAATCTATAGCAAAGTGAAAAAAACTTTTTTGTGTGACATGTTTTGATCTTTAGGACTTCACTGGAGGAAAGTGATGTTTATATTGATGTGGTTACACATACGCATGAAGAGTTGTGGGTGCTGAAATTTTAAACTTCTAAATTTAATTTAGCCTTCAGCATTAACAAAAATGCAGTAACATGTTTTCCAGCCATCAAACATCATAGAAAGTACTGAGAAGAGCATATGGCTAAACATTCTGGATTTGGGGTTAGAATTCAGAACAGTAATTAATTTATCAAGGGGGGCCCCAAAGGTTTTGCATGTCAGAAAATGGGATTGGCAGACAGTGTTTAAATTCCTTTATGAATTTGTAAAAAATCTAATGGGGCGATAATTTTGAGGGATCAGAAGATTCACCAAAGTTCTTAAAGACAGGAACGACTGAGGTAGATTTTCAACAAGCTGGAAGGCAATAAGCAACAAAGAAAGAGTTTGGAGAGAACATGATCGTAAGGAGCACATTTCCTAAGAACAATTGCAGAGTTATTGTCAATTCCACAGGCCTTAGGGGGTCTAGTTTGAAAATAATAACAGAAACCATGGACAGAAGTAGAGTGATTCTGTTGAATCAATTGCCAGATCTGCTGCTTGGAAAATTGGTTTGCGGTGTCATACCAGACATTTTTTTTTCATCAGAAACCATCTTAGACATGTTTAAATCTACCCTTCGCCCATACATTGAATATGGCTGCCATATCTGGTCTGATACTCCTGTTATACATCATGATATTCTCAACAAAATTAAAAAAAGGTTCTGTAATGTTATTGGTCTTGACCTGGCATCTTGACTTTCATCATTATTCCTTCATGTGGCTTCTATCTGTCTTTTCTATAAATATTTTCATGGCAGTCGTTCTAATGAACACTTCCGTTGTGGCCTGTTAGGGGCCAGAAAGAAAGCCACGGAAAGAAGCAGGTAGGTTGAACAAGTCTATTGAAATAATAGAACATATATACAAAATAAGAGTGTTATTAGTCAGCAGATAGAAGTGTCCATCCAAACTGTCAGGTTACACTGCATCCCGACTGCCTGCCTTCAGAAGTCTCACAGGTTAGTATTTATGAAGGAGGAAACAGTTCATTCTAATGTAGATAGGTCACCATAACAACTTCTCCTTGATACAAATGTCAGTAGAAACAGGGAATGGTAGAATTTTATTGAGTTCTTTTAATGTTGCTGTTCAGTGTGTATGCTATGGTTGTAACCAAGTGGCAAAATGGAAGCCATATTGTTTGCCTCAAAGGAGGCCATGTAAAGTAAAATTCTTATAGCTGCCATATCTGGTCTGATACTCCTGCTATACATCATGAGATTCTCAACAAAATTAAAAAGAAGGTTCTGTAATGTTATTGGTCCTGACCTGGCATCTCAACTTCAGTCATTATTTCACTTCTTTGACATGGCTTCCCTCTGTTTTTTCTATGAATAATTTCAAGGCAATTGTTCTAATGAGCTTACCTTGACCATATGAATTCAAGCGTATTACTAGATTGGCAACTAGGTCTCATTGATTTATTGTTGAAATAGCTAGATGGAACCGTAATTTCTATTCTAAGAGTTTCTTTTCTCACCTTTAGAATTTTATTCTGGTTTCTTGCTTCCCTGCCACCTACAATCTTCAAAAACCCCAATCATCATCTTCTGTCTTCCTAAATCATTTTCCTTTATTGTCCATTCTCCTCACTGAAGTCTTTCATTCTCTTTCCTTTCCAGTAACCCCTTATGTCTTAGTGTCATTATCACCTTGCTGGGAGTAAAATGATTTTTAAAAAAAAAGAATTAATCGGTCAACATATAAATTTATATCCTCATTATTCAGTCACGGAAATATTTTCCTTTGGCTTTCTATGACCATATGCCGCCTTTCAGCTAAATTGTGTCTTCCTCCATAAAAGAATAGTTTGGATAATGAGATGGGCAAAAGTACTCAAATTGAAACATTACAAACATTGGACAGTTTTTCCACACTTTTGATCCAGATGTATTGTTCATCTTGGGGAGCTTTTGGGCAATGGGGTCAATTCCATAATAATGTTGCATCTTCTTTTTCGTGGCCAGTGATCGCTAGTTGTCTTGATTCTAGATGAAAGAACTTCAACATGGAATTTTAAACTTAATTAGTTTATTAACATTGAGAATACATTTTCTAACTAGTCAGAGGGTTTGCTCTTCCATTACAGGAAAGCCATTTCAGATTCGAAAGTCAACACATCTATATTGCTTGATGGTTAAGAAACAACTCCCTGAAAACCTTTCTATATCTCTATCATTCCCATGCTTGTTCAGCCAACCAAAATCAACTTCCTTGTTTTGTCCTCTATCTGATGCCTGAGGTCAACCTCAGGAAGTCCGAGCAGAGATACACTTCTCTAAAAAATAAGTCTGCTAAACAGTATGACAACTGGAAAAATAGAATGGAGGCTTAAACGGACAGACCTTGTCTGTTGAATCTAACAAAACTTTGAACTCTAGATGCATAAATATAAGTTACTTAAACAAAAATTGTATACTGTGGCTTGTTGAAGATGTTGTATGAATGCTAATATGTTTGGGTATATATTTGGTTGCCATTATGTTGTGGGAATCAACACTTTGGATAGTTAATATTTACAGGCTCCTGGACAATTTATCCCACAAACAATATTGGCAGACTCAGTGTGAGTTCAGGTAAAAATGAGTATGCCAAGCAATAAATATAAAACAAACGACAATGCATATATTTTCAAAAGGAATTACATGTGACGAAAAGGAAAAAAAATGAAACTAGCTATAAGAAAGTGCTTGTAAGTACACACTTGTGCAAATTAATTGAAACAAAACAAATATTTCCTTTATTATCCACTTTTTCTTCATATTTTTTCAATGAAACATGACCCAGTGCACGTTAGTACTTCATGTGTCCATTCTGGCACAAAGTTGTTCCTTGCAGATTGACCACAGATTGGATTTAAATCAGGAGAGTTTCCGGGCCAGTCTATAGTGCTTTGATTTACTCACTGGTAAGGCTTGTCAGTGTTTTTGCACATTGTTACAATTTTCGTATGCTTCCTTGGAGTCCTACACCATCACAGACAATGGTGTAGAACAACTAATCGACAGCTGAGACAATAGTGTCTCGGTTTGATAAAAATCTGATGCAATCACAGATGATGCAATATTTTTCAAAGCTGAACAAATTTCATCATAAACCCAGAAAATAGATTCATATCACTGCAAATGACCTAATCTCAGGAAAAAATAGAAATCAATTATATCCTGTCACTCCAGTGGATCTAAAACTGACTGAATGGTTAAAGAAAAGAAACTAAAGCAGTTGTTTCGATTAATTTGCACAAGGTTGTATGTGTGCATAACACGTGTGCGTGAAAAAGTATAAAATTTTGTTTTCTGGCAGTGTTGTCTGCAGGAACCAAATTTTTTTTTTTTTTTATTTCTTTATTTCTTTTTTTTTTTACTTATCAGAAAAATAATTCTGACTTGTCAGTAAAATGGAAAAGAAAAACATTTTTTTTTATTTATTTATTTATTTTCAGCATTGATCCATTGAACCAAGAAATCGCTCTTACCATTCTTGGCTACCAACCTCCATTTTCAACCATGGACTTTGAGGCAATCACAAGTAATTATAATTTAATCAAGTAAGTAAGAAAAATGGCATCTGAATTGATTTTCCCTTTTCTCGCAAAAATACATGCTGCATTTTATACATATAAATTTACAAACACCCTCTGACAGCTAAGTACAGTTTCAGTGAATGGGCAAAACCAGAAAACTGGCCCATTCTGGGTATGGCGATAAACTACATCTGCATCCTGGGTAAGACAATTAATTACATCAAACAGCAAGGCTTCTGATCAGGAGGTTTTGAGGAGCGTGGAACCATCTCATAATTGTTTGTGTTCCCAGGTCCACCCTGACCCAGAGTGGTAGCACCTGTTAGGGTCCCAACTATAGGCAAATAGTTAACCCCATACTGGGCTAAAAAGACTATGAAAGCATTAAATAACTCATTGAGGTTGATATTCCGTAAAACAAACCAGACCAAGCCAGAAAACTAGCACCTTATAACCAGCTGCTTGTTGTTGATGGAGCTCGATGTCCCAGGAAGGCAGTCCATCTAGAGGAAAGAAACCACTGATTTTAAGTCTATGCTTTCTGGCAACTCCTGCCACCAAACCGGCACCAAATGTAATGCCCTGTATTCATTTGGATCTTGTCAGTACGGCCGAGATGGAGGAGGGGTGGGTGCATATAGTCTGGGCAGCACACAGCCTCTATATACCATCTTAAATCCTCAAAAAGGGAAAATTCTGAATTCATACCACCTGCTGCCTTGTAGGTATGCCTCTTTATCTCTGAGAGAAGGAATGGGGTAACCTCAATGTCCCCAGTGCAAAAGGAATTGTCAAACCATTGCACTATATTGGTTTACCCTCACACACACACACACACACATATATATATATATATATATATATATATATATATATATAAAATAGCTGGCCACTCGTATTCAAGGATGCTTGTCAGCTAGGGCAGCTAGCCAATCCCTATTGCAGACACTTGCTCAGGCACACTTGTGTTTTGTTCAAACCCACCTGTGGTTTATACTGCAACTATGCTGAGCAGACCATAGTTACAGTTTCTGGAAGAGAGCATGTTATCTAGCATGATCAACACGCTCAAGCCCTCAGCCATGATCACTTGTGGTTTTGTGCTAGCACAGCTATTGATGTCCCTCAAGAGTTCCATCTACACAATTTCACTCAAAAGGCTTGGATCGACCTCTGGTATAGTTTTCAGGCACTTTCTAAAGGTGCCACACACTAGCATTGACCTTGATCCATTCCAATCTCCTTCCTAACAAATTGACCTTGGAGAGATTCAAACCCGGGCCTCATGGTCTGAAAGCGAACATTCTAACCACTTGGCCATGTCCATAATATATATATATATATATATATGAATTTCCAAATGTCAAGCAAATCATTTTTGATGGTACAATGTTCAGTCCTATGCTAAGATTAAAATAATTCTTGCTGCCTTTTCAGAAAGGTGTGTAATATACCAAAAAGCTCAATACATATAATATTATATATTATATAATATATATTATAGGTATGCCAGAGAGACCATTGAAAGTAGAAGACAAACCCCTGAACTATGTAAAATCTTTCACCTATCTTGGTAGCAAAGTCAATTACAGTGGAACTTTAGATGATGAAAACATGCATCAGATTGCTAAGGCTACCAGTGCTTTCGGCAAACTTCGCCATCACTTGTGGAATGAGCGGGGTATTCAACTGGATATGAAAATTCAGGTTTGCAGAGCTGTTGTACTTGCCATCCTTTTGTATGGCTCAGTCGTGGACTCCATACAGGTACCATATACACCAGCTAGAGGTTTTCCATAAAATCTGTCTGCGTGCAATCTGTGGAGTTAAGCTTCAAGATAGGACATCTAACATAGACCTGTTTAACAGGTGTAATATTGGAGGAATCGAGACTTTTATCATACAGTCTCAGTTTCGGTGGACTGGTCATGTCTTGAGAATGTCTGGTGACAGGATACCCAAGATCCTAATATACAGCCAGTTAGATCAGGGCTACAGTAATGTAGGATGCCCATGGCTAAGATACAAAGACAAGCTGAAAAGCAACTTGTCAGCAGTCAATATACCACATAACACCCTTGGAGTGGGTAGAATGGAGATCAACGTGTTTTAGTAGACTCAGCAATCTGCTTGTCTGAATCATCTTCAAGAAACGTGAGCAAGATCCATATGTGGCCTCCTTTGTAAATCACTAGCGGGTCTTAAATGCCACTTAAGATTATCGCAGAAACTTTCATAACTGAATCAATAAGCTGTCAGATCCTCATACGTTGAAACCGACAGGAGAGTCCATTATTATTATTATTATATATATATATATATATATATATATATTATATAAGTATTTGGAAAAAGTTTGGGCAGTTGAACATTTGAACAAAAATTACTCGGTTGAATTTCCAAATGTCAAGCAAATCATTTTTGAGGGTACAATGTTCAGTCCTATGCTAAGATTAAAATCATTCCTGCTGCCTTTTAAGAAAGTTGTGTAATATACCAAAAAGCTCAATTTTTCTTTGAGAAGTATCTTTTTCAAGCTTTTTAGAAATTTACGATGTGCATTTTAATTAGGCACAGGGCCATATTTGAGTGTCACTCAGTGAAAATAAAATGCACATGCATTAGCAAAATTTTAATCTTCTTAAATCCAAGGGAGTTAACTTTGAACATTCCTTCTATTACTTTTTCACTTATTTTTCAGATTAAAAGTTAAAATATATTGAAGATTTCTAAGAATTACCGCCCTTTACAGTTTAACTTTCAGACCAATATTTTGGCCTGTTTAACAATAATGATTTTGAAATTGTTCATGTTGGATTAGTAGAATAAATAACAAATTTGTTTTATAGAATTTAAAGGACATTTTTCACTAACTGTTTATATAATTCATTATATTTTTGCATCTACTTTTGAGGTATTTAAGAAATCCTGTCTTTCCTATGACAATACACACAACAATGTAATAAATGCTAACAAGTAGCAAATTTCTATCATGAATCTGATGTGAATAATTGAAAAAGTTATTTTATTAGAACCTTTCTAAAAAGAGTAACTTCTGAAAGTTGCCTTGAAGGTAGGCAGGGTTTTTTTTTTTTTTTTTTTTTTTTTTTTTACCCCAGAAGACTCTGTAATAGTCTGCTTTTGAGGTGTGTGTTGGTTAATTTCATTGACAAACATTTACGATTGGATGAATATTGACATTATTTGATCATTCCATTGCAACTTTTTTAATGCTTAGTTTGTTAGCAGTGCATTGGCAATTAGGAAGAAGGGATTGTCATTAGTCAGGAATGAATGCAAGCATTACTGATAGAATAGGGCTATTATATGTATAATGGAAATGAATTGCTAATGATTTTACTATAAAAATGCATTGAAAATCAGGAAGAAAGTGATTGTCAGTGGTCAGGAATGAATGCAAGTATTACAAATAGAATAGGGCTATTATATGCATAATCTAAATGCATTGCTAATGATTTTACTATAAAAATGCATTGAAAATCAGGAGGAAAGGGATTGTCAGTGGTCAGGAATGAATGCAAGCATTATGAACAGACTGCAGTTATATGTCCAATGTAAATAGATTTCAAATAAAAAACAATAAAAATTCATTGAAAGTCAGAAATGAGATTATTGTCAATGATCATGAATTGATCAAACTGTTACTGACAGAACAGGGCTATGTACAATAATAATAAAAAAATGAATAGAAGGAAATTCTCTCTCAATAATTCCATTTCTAAATGTGCTTTCATTCTGATTCAATTTTTTTGTTGTTTTTAATCATCGATGTTCTATTTTGCAGATGGTTTGAGAAGCTTAATGACCACTTTGAAGTGGCTGGGCGGGGTGGTTTAATGTACAAACCCAATGGAAGGAACCAAACTGACATAGATGCTGACCACGCCCTTCAGTTGCTTAAAAAAGGCATCAAGAATGAATACTACACATTTATTTATCACTGTGAACGACATTACTTTTGTCCGCTTGGATATGAAGATGTGCCTGTGAAGCCAACGGATGCCTATAGGTGAAGATTTTCTCTTTTCACTGGAGGTTTTTGTTAGTAGCCCACAAAATTCAAATCAAAGTCATCATTAAATTCTGTTTCAGGCAACACTGGCCTTCCATAGGTTTTTATATTTTTGTCACCTCCTTCTCGGCCGGCCGGCCAATGTCCAATTCCTGCGACTGATCATTGAGTTGATTGCTTCGATCCAAACCTTGTCTTATCCCACATTGTGTTTAGTTTTGATCATAAGGCAGGTAAAAGATGAAATTGTTGTTGGGAATCATTGTATTGGGTTAGTCCATGCAGAGTGAAGACATAAGTGAGAAAAAATATCTTGAATAAAAATAAGTGCTTTTATATACGTTCTTTTGCACAGTGCTTGGTTAATCTTGATGTTAGAATTTATCAATTCTTCATGCAGAAAATTATCAACCGAACCTGCTTCTTAAGTTGAATGTGAAACTTCAGCTGGTTTGGTTAAGTCTGGCACAAGGCTTATGTCAGAGGTTCTCTTCAGGCAGGCAGTCACGTGATATCAGACAGTTTAGTCATCTCTCATCTCAGCATCTGTAACAACTGTTTTAGCTGCTTCAATTCCTTGCATCTATTGTCTTTCACCTAAAATCAGTGTGGGTCATAACAGAGTTAGAGGACTTGGTGTTTCCCCTACCTTCCAACAAGAGCTTTTTTGTTGTCTGGTTCTGGAACATCAATTGCATCTCCAAAATCAAGGAGATCCCCTTTTCCTATGGACAATGGTCACAGTTATTGATCGACCCCAATAACTTCTTTCTCTTATTGGCATCCCACACTAATACTTCCCAATGGGTGTGGACAATTCCTCCACCTTCCTTGGTATTTCACCTGTGCCTACCACCTTGGCTACCCCTTGACCAATCTAGCTACCAACTGTTTGGCCTGGCTTAACTTATGGTCATTAATTAAAAAAATTATTTCAAATTTTGCTTATGCAAAATTTTCCCCATCCTGGTCGTTGTCCAAAATCAGATATTTACCAGATGGTTCTCATGTCAGCCATTTCCCCAATCGTGTCAAAGAAACTCTATTCTAAAGTTTTGATTACAGATCAAATATTATCCTTCCAACTTATTCTCTGTTTTCATAACTGGTACTTTGGAGATGGGTCATTAATCAGCTGTCAGGTTAAAGATCACCAAATGTCTTCTTGTGGTAATATCGTGTTTCCTTAAGTAATTCTTCTGGTTTTAGAGAATTAAGCTTTTTTTTTTTTTTTTTCTTGAAAAGGTAAATCTTCATTCTTTCTCTTTCTATTCATTAATCCTTTCTTTCTATTTACCAGTGCCAAATAGTGTCACATTTTGGGACTGTCGAGAAACAAGTAAAAAAAAAAAAATAATAAAATGCAAAACATTTATGTTTGCTGTTTAACTTTTTTCTTGAAGCAATACATTATTTTCTTGATCATTGGGTTGGGATAATAAGATGGAATAAAACTAGTAATAAAATAATAGTAATAATGAAGATGTTGGGATAAAAAGCAACAATAAGATGAAATCGAACTACAATTAGTACAGATAATCAAGATATTGTGGGGTTTCAACAACCAAACAGTCTATATCCTAGAGGCCAACAAACCAGACATCACCATCATTGAGAAAGAAACAAAATGGCTTCTTCTCATTCACTTCACTGTTCTTCATGACCATAATGTCCTGGTGAAAGAGATTGACATTCTTAAGAAATACACTGCACTTCAGGTTGCAGTTGCCAGAATGTGGCACATTCAGACTACTATTGTCCCTGTTATCATTGGGGTGTTTAGGGTCTGTGACACCAAACTTTGTATCCTATCGCTCCAGAAGTCTACATTGCTTGACACAGCAAATATTCTGTGAAAGATGCTATCAGTCTGAGGTCATATGACTTGGTGCAAAATACTGATAATTCAAGATCTTCAATTGGTGAAAGAGATTATATATATTTTTTACATTATTCGGACTGTTATCATCATTTTCATATTCACAATGCTCCAGCCTTCTTCAGGCGATTGGAATTTCAAACCAAACCTTTTATTTCGGCCACCGGATGTCTCAGTTATTTCCCTTTAACTCAACTCTCCAAGTTCACCACTACTGTAGCCTGGTATTGAACTCAAAACTCTTTGGGTCTAGTCACTGGATTTAACCAACACCTTTATTTACTGGGCCATGTGTTCTTGAGGACATCTATGTATGAATTTAATGTCACATGAACTGTTTTTAACAGTGCTCATATTGCAATTTTTGTCATCATTATTCCATTTTTTTACCAGAGCTTATATTGCAATTTTTGTTGTTATTCATTGCTTTTCTCTAGCAGTCCATATTACTGGTTCCCATATTGTATTCATTTCTATGCTTGGTCGGCTCAGGAGATTTTTGTGGCCTAGCATATGTGCTGATTTCTTAAGTTTTCATATTTTCCAGTGATGTTCTCTGTCTATTATTTCAACCTCATCCCACTTCTGGGGGCGATGATCTTCCTTTTCTCTCCATATTTTTCTATTTCTCCTTGTGTTACTGCTTTACGATTTGCTTGTAGTCTTACCTTAAGGGAAGGGGGTCTCCTTTGTAATTCTTACCATTATTTTAATTGGATTAATTAAAAGCAAAATGAAAAACTAAAGATATTAAGTGAATCTCTTCTTATGAGTCAATTGTGTGATTAATTATGAAAGCATTTTTGTTTTCACAGTGGAGAACTCGGTTCATCTGACTATGAAACCTGGGTCATACTTGGAGACACAAGCAGTAAACACCCTGGATTGCAGTGCAAAAGGTAAACAGTTTTTCTCACTTCCAATGGTTTTTATCAAATGAAAAACCAGACTCGTGAACAAAGATTTTTAAACAGATCTTGTAAATCTATATAAACCCAGTGTTTGACTAGAAAGATAAATTGAGATGGCTGCTGAAAAGTTGAAGCAATGCAAAGACGACTCTAGATGTGATAAACTTAGCAACTATTTTATTCAAACTGCTTCTTGATCCGTGTTGCTCCCAGCTTTTCTCTAATAAAACTGGAACTGCTTACAATCTCTATAATTATAATCAGCAATATTGATGTTGTTATAAACATCTCTCTTCCTGAGATAATTTATTTTCTTTATTAATTTATTTCAAACTTTTCCAAATTACAAAAAGAAAATAAATCACCTTAAGGGGAGAAGTTTATAATACTATCAATAATGTTGATTATAGAGATTGTTAGCACTTCTGGTTCTACTAGAGAAGGCTTACAATCATCATAATCAATATTATTGATGCTCTTATAAAGACCTGGGTTCCTACATATATATATGAGTTTCTTTTTTACCCATAGGACTGTGCCCCAACGAGCCACAGCTACTATCCCCAAGTCGCTTCATCCAGAGCATTAGAAGCTGGTCAAGCAAGGAGATACAAGTGATAGAAATTAAGATTTGAGATAATTATAATTAAATAATTCATCGAGTCTAGAAGAAACCTCAACAGAATGCAGAAAGCACTGGACGGCCGTTTCGTCCTATATTTGGGACTCACCAGCAGTGCGCATCCACTACCGAGAATTGACACACGGACAGTTACGTTATCATGCAAAAGCCATACCAACTGTTCCAACGGGCCTCTCGGTGACGAAGAAGTATCAAATCAGACTCGATATAGCGCCGCTCACTCACATATTCCGTGGTGGAACTCATCCGAATTCCTTTACCCATAGGACTGTGCCCCCCACAAACCACGACTACTATCCCCAAGTCGCTCCATCCAGGTAAAGGAACTTGGATGAGTATATATATATATATATATATAATTAAGTAATTCATCGAGTCTAGAAGAAACCTCAACAGAATGCAGAAAGCACTGGACGGCCATTTCATCCTATATTTGGGACTCATCAGCAGTGTGCATCCACTATCGAGAATTGAAACCTGTGGCTAGTGGGGGCACAGTCCTATGGATAGAAGAGAAACTCGGATGAGATCCACCACAGAATATGTGATCAAGCGGCGCTATATATTGGAACATTTGGTATGACGTTTGCCTGATAATATAACTGTCCAGGTTTCAATTCTCGGTAGTGGATGTGCACTTCTGATGAGTCTCTAATATAGGACGAAATGGACATCCAGTGCTTTCTGCATTCTGTTGAGGTTTCTTCTAGACTCGATAAATTACTTAAATATATTATATATATTAGTATACTTAAAAGCTCCTGGTATAATTCAACTTTGACCATTAACTTTTATATATATATATATATATATATATATATATATATATAAAACTAGTTTGAAACTTATCATTTTGGGGATTTTAATGTTTGCAGACACTTGTTGCCTTTTATTTATACATATATTTTATTCTTACTTTTGACTGAATGTATTGAGTTTTATGGATGTATCTAGAGTTATAGGAATGTTTTATTTTCCAAACATGGTCAGCACAATGTGGCCATGTTCATAGTTTGCTATTATTGATAAAATCACCAGATAATGTAGAAAAAGTATACATAGGAGTAACTGAAGGACTCTGGAAACAAAGAAATTATGCACACAAAACATCTTTCACAAATAATAAATATGCAAACAGCACAATGCTTTCCAAGTATATCTCGGAAATTAAAAACAAAACACAAATCACATCAAAAATATCATCAGCCTACAACAATCAAAAATCTGCAAACTTTGCTTGGAGAAAAAAATAGCTATTATTACCTTCACAGAACAAAATAAATTACTAAATAAATGATCTGAGCTCATCTCAAAATGCAGACATAAAACCAAATTTTTACTGCGTTACTTAAAAATTGAAAACTTAAATGAATAAATACAAATAAACAAAATAATATAAAAAAACAAGTAAAATAAATTAATCCAAACAAATAATAAACAAATTAAGAAACCACTTCCATTAGAATAGATGAAATAGAATAAATAAAAATAAAAAATAGAATGCATAAAAAACAAATAAAAATAATAAACCCAAATAAAGTAAATGATAATAAATTAACAAACCAATCCCGCTAAGATAACCATTAGAACAGACTACCAATCCAAAAATTGGACGTAAAAATAGCTATAACTGCTATATAACGATAAAATAAACATTACTACATTACTCAAAAATCGAAAACCAAATAGAGTAAAAAAAAATATACAAAATAAAAAAAAAGTAAATAAAAAACAAATAAAAATTAATCCAAATGAATAAATAAATAAACAAATTAACAAATCCCCCCACCCCATTAAAATAATCATTAGAACAAATGAAAGTAAGCATAAATAAATAAAAATAATCAATCCAAATAAATAAATAGATTGAAAACGGCTCTCCCCCCCCCCCCGCCAAAATAACAGAATAGACTACGGCAAACAATCTAAACACTGAACGAATAAATAGCTTTAATTATCTTCCCAGACCAAAACAAACTATTAAATAAGCGACCTAAGGAAATCCACCTCCAATTTTATTTACTAAGTTAATAAAACATCAAAAACCAAAAAAAATAAATAATACAAAATGGAAATGTAAAACAAGTAAAAAAAAATTAACCAAAACAAATAAATAAAT
>OZ010607.1:68867869-68890369 GCA_963932145.1 Acanthosepion lycidas | reverse complement strand
GAGGGAGGTCGACCGTTTGGACAAAGAAGAGGAGGAATTACTCGAAGACGATATGGATGAAGATGAGAACTGTGATAATATTTTGGGTGATAAGCCCTGTTCAGTGACTGAAAACACACTGACAGACTCTGATGAGTACGAAGAAAGCCCATCGGATGATTCATAAAAGATGACTTGCATAAAAAAATAAAAAAAGAAAATACGACCAAATTGGCCCCGGAAGTTGTGGTGTTCTGAAACCAAAATGGTTGATTTTTAGAGAAATGGCATTACTCATTCTTTTAGCTGAAGATATTTTCTTTCATACTCTGGGCCGTAAAAAGAAATATTAGTGCTTATTTCCGATTAGCAAGGTCAAGTTAAAATATAACAAATTCTGATAATGGGTCCAGTTCATAACAGTGAATGTCATTTGCCCGAAAACTGTCTTCACTGAACCTGTTAAAATCAAATCTTCACTTTGACAAAAAACAATCAGAAGTTAGAAAATTAAAGGGAGATAACTTTTATATTTGATGTTTTCTTCTTAAATTATGATTGTTGCTTATTTATCAAAATGAACGACTGACAATTAAGTCGGTTGGTTTGAGAGAATTCTTTAATGTTGCAATCAGTTAAAGCAACGGAAATAAAAATATAAATAAAAAAAAACGATCAAAATATAAATATTAAAATAAATAAAAAGAATGTGAATTAATACAGGAGACATTTTAAAATTATTTTTAAGCATGTATTTTGGATATAGGACAAATATTTAAATGGGATTATTTTTTCGTCATTTTTTACTCGTTTTTAAATATTCCTAGAATAAAACCAAAATATTAAGCAACATTGTTACAGGAAAAAAAACAAAAAAAAAAAACTTTGGTGATGAATTGATGGAAAAAAAAAAGGTATTTGTTATTGTAAAAAAATAAACAATTTTCAAATGCCACATAATTATGGAAAAAAAACCTTATTAAGATAGAAAGGTTATTTCCCTTTAATTTTCTCACTTTTCTTTCGTTGAAGTGAAAATTCGATTCAAATGGTTTCAGTGAAGCCAATTGTCAAGCAAATAACACTCGCTGTTATGATTACCTCTGGAATTATCATGAATTTAAAAAATTTAAAGAGACTTTTTTTTGTTGTTTAGTGAGCTTTTAAAATCGACCAAGAATCAATGAGAAATGTTTAAACCTGATAATCATGAAAAATAAAATCATTTGTAATTAACTAGGAAATTCTCAGAACAAAAACAGTTCATTGCATGGCTATCTTTTGAAAAGAAATTTATTCATTTCTAATTAGTGTTTCAATTAATTGATTTTAGATTTACAGTCCTATGCCCACACTGAAAACATTCATTTTAGTTTTGAAAGAAGACAATCTCTTAAAATTAAAACTTGGCTTTCTAAATAAAAAAAATCTGGACTTGCTGTTTTAGCTTTTTCTCCCGTTCGTCATTAGTAATGATTGTCACCAATGCAGCACTCAAGATTGAACCACAGACCTTTCATCTCTCTTCTCAATGACTGGAACTTGCCTAAAAGTGAACAAGATTTATTATATAACCATTTCGTGTCTTTGGGAAGATGGAAGAAAAATACAAATTATCAATGAAAAGTTTTATTCCTGAGTTTAACCAGAATGCCAAAAGTGGTAAAATGGTTTCCCCCACTCCTCAAAAAGTATTTGTTATTAATGATGTAATAAACTATATTTTAATTGAAAACTATTTACTTATATGCTGTCATCCTAGAATAAAAAAAAAGAAGATATTGTTTTGATAGAGTTGTGGTTCAAGTAATGGTATCTTTACTTTCAAAGTTGG
Source organism: Acanthosepion lycidas (assembly GCA_963932145.1). Taxonomy (NCBI): domain Eukaryota; kingdom Metazoa; phylum Mollusca; class Cephalopoda; order Sepiida; family Sepiidae; genus Acanthosepion; species Acanthosepion lycidas. The sequence continues at coordinate 68,888,556 of OZ010607.1, read as the reverse complement.
GTTATATTTGTTGAAAAAAAAGGAAGAATTAAGATGTCTTTTAATATGTTTAAAATCTTTAAGCAAAAATAAATATAAAAAAAAAACAAACTTTTTACTCCATCTAAAGTTTCCAAAAACAGTTTATTTTAAATTAGTTTAACTATAAAATAAAAAAAAAGGACCAGTTGTTATTTTTGTACTTGACTCTTTTACATAATTAGACATTTCGCTTTCCGACTTCACAAATGACATTAAAACGCTGCTAGGTTGGGCGAAGGTGCAAGGGGAGATAACTTAGTATATCCAAAATCTTGTTGAAAAACTGTTATAAATAAATAAATTTCTGCTAAAGGAAAAAGCTTAAATAAATTTTTAAAAAAACTAAAAGTATTTTTATAACTAAATTGAAAGTTTACAATCAGTACGTAAGTGTTGCCAAGACAATATACCGAAAGCCATTGAATAAATTCTAAATATATTAATAAAAGCTATTGTAATCAATTAAGCTAAGCTTTGGCACAAGGTCAAAAGTATCAGGTTCCCAGTGAGGATTGAACTCCTTATTCGGTAGTCATGAGCTTTCTACCTATTATTTCACAGTAAAGAGTCCAAATGTTATTCTTATTAGTAGGAATTTTTTTTTTTTTTTTTTTTTTTACTAATGTTCACACAATACGAGGCCCAGGAGCAACTCAAGGTAGAGGGTTACTGTGGTGTTGTATGAGCGTTAGAAGAGCTGAAGCAAACTCTAGAAGCAACTGGAAACCCAACCTTAAACAGGAAACAAGGGATAAACCTCAACTCCTGTTCAAAAGATCGGGGAGGAATGTGAACCGGACGATAAACCTATCTACTCCTATTGCCGGAGGAGAGAAAGAAAAATGAAATAAATTTCAGAGTACAGAGCTGAAGTAGACTTTTGAAGGAACTGGAAATCCAATCATAAACAAGAAACAAGGGATAAAAAAACATTTCTTTTTTATCATTATTATTATTATTAGTAGTAGTATTATTATTATTAGTAGGAGGAAGAAAAAAATAAAATAAAATAATAATAATAACACCACCACCCTTTACTATTCTGGTTAAATTGCTTCCAGAATTAAAAATGTCTTGATTTAAGAACTTTTTAATTATTAGGATAAGGATTTTTTATGGCCCAAAATATATAAAGAGAATTTCGAAGCGTATCTCAATGAACAGGAAGTGTGACTTCTCCTTTGACAAAACATATTTTTAAATGGTCAGTATTTAGCTAATACCATATTGCAAAATATCCTTTGTCTGTGATTTGAAACGTTTTCTTTTACCTTTTTTTTTTTTTTTTTTTATCTAAGCAAATATAAATAACCACAGGGACCAATATTCTTGGAATGGTTAAAAGGTTTGCTTAATTATTGTTATTGACTTTTAATCTTGTACTTTGTCGTTATTTTCTACTTGTTTTTTTTTTTTTTTTTTCTTTAACAATGTTGAAAAAGGTGGAAATGTTAAAAAAAAAAAAAAAAAATTTGATTAAAGGATCTTTCGAAATATGGTGACAGCTGAAGATTAATCGGTTTGTGCTGTCCGTAAGTTTCAAATGTAGCTGTCACCTGGTTTCAGACGGTAACTTTTAACTTTGCATTGAAAATAAAAATGACAGAAAATTTCACATTTAAAAAAAATAATAATTTTTCCTTATAAACACAGATTACCACTGAAACAGTTTTTTTTGTCCCTCCTACTCAAATTGAAATGTTTTTGTAGTTATATACACCTTTTGTTTTTCTTTTTTTGTTACAGTGTCATCTTCAAAAGGGGAAAAAAAAACTGTTAATAATGGCAATGTTTAATTTTTTCACTGCAAAAAACAAAAAAAAAATACTGTGTCAAAAGGACAGTTTTTCTCTTGTCACTGCTATTACTTATACTCCTTTGAATCCTTCAGCCATATTTGTTTTAAAAGGTAATGGTTAGAATTTTAATGAAACCCAGACATAGGATAGTGGATTTTATTATTTATCAATTGAGCTAGCTCAGACATTCATGAGTCTCATGCTAACAATCATGGTCCTGCATCAAGGTCAGAAGGTCATTATGGTGTCATCCTGTGTCATAACATAGCTGGTTAATGTAGGTGGTTGCTGGGCACTCATCCCGACTTCCATCATGGCTAGGTGTCCAGAACAGTAGATCACTCGCAGGTTCTTGTTTTGCTCGCCATCAGTGTCCTGCAAAATGCATTATGCGTTCGTGTAAGATTATAAAACTATTAGGAATGGTTCCATAGAGCTGTGATTTAGTTGAATATTGTCTCCAAGAGACATTAAGTATAGCTTCCAGCATCCAAGTGTAGGTTCTATCAAACTTAAGGGTTTTAGTTAATGTCCAAACAGTGGCACCATACATTAAAACAATCTCTACTTTGGTGACAAAGAATCTCTGTTTAAGATTGTCTGGTAGATCAGATTTCCAGATTACGTCCTTTTTATTCAAGGCACCCCAGGCTTTAGTTATGTGAATTTTCACGTCCTTTTCAGTAGAATTTATTTCGCTTCCTTGGTATGTAAAAGATTCAACAGATTTTATTGAGTCACTTGAAACAGTTCATATTAACCTCAAGATTTACCTTAAACCCCCTAACCCCCACTGAGTCAGGTTGTGGCACAAGGTCGGTTTTTAATTTGGGTACCAGAGTGTTTCTACTCAGGCTGCTGGTCTTAGCTTGTCTAAGCTGGTCAGTGTTTGGCTTCAGCCGGTCATGCCCCTGCTATGTAACAGATGTGTTACACAACGGGGTGGGGGGACACAAGGGAGGAGAGTAGGCCTCCAGTATGGAACAGATACTACATCTGCAGCATCTATCCTGATGGAGAAAAAACCCTTTTTCCTTCTCTGCCAATCTCTCCAGAAGAATCCAGAAGGAAAGCCCTTGTTTGTATTAAGCTCTGGACCTTATTTTTTTTTTATTCTTGGGAATTGACAACAAAATATTAAACAGTATTTATTAGATTGCTTATTTACAAGAATAATTTTATAGTCAATTGCTGATATCTACTAAGTAGACAGAGCAATTACTAAAAGTACCGTCTATGTAGTCCTGAAGACACGCTGCAGGTATCAATCACCTGCATGACAGATTTCATGTCCATATTAATCGTACTCATAAGATTATAAAAATATGTGACACGACTATAATGAAATATTTATTATTTAGCATTTTATAAAGAACTTAATACGAAAAGAAATTTTTTCTATTCGTAAATTTATAAAAATGTCTGTGAACAAGAAAATTTAAATAAACATATAACAACAATTATAAATTTTGAAAAAAAATGCATTTCTTGTGCATCTCTTGCATTTGCTTCTGTCACATAAAATATTATAAAATTATAATAAATTATAATAAATTATATAAAATTCAAATATATAAAATTCACTAAAATAGGTTGAGATCATCTCTTCCTCTTATATCTTTTGATAATTTTGTAATTTTTGACTAAAAAGATTTCTTTTTCAAATTTATTTCTTTATAAAATCGTAAATGATAAATATCACATTGTTCTTGGGTCACATATTTTTATAGTCTTGTAAATAGACATCTTGATGTTAAATATAAGACAGTTGAAATTTCTGGGACACATAATGAGGAAAGAGGGCTTGGAAAATCTGATACTCACAGGACAACTTGTGGGCAGAGGAAAACAAGACATAATATACTGACAAACTTGAGTAAATTGATGACAGAACTGTGTTTAGGAGAAATATTGGAAAGACAATTTATTTAGAGCTGTAAAGGGCAGGAAATTGTGGAGAGCCATGGTCGTCTAGGTCATGAGGGGGCATGGTGCATAAAGAAGAAATAAAGATAGTTGAGGGAGTCAAAAGTGTATACAGTAATGTCAAGGCAATAACTGTCCTTTTGACACACTGTTCTTTTTGCAGTTAAACATTCCTAGAGTGACAAAGTTTGTTATTTGTATTAAATGTGGAGGGGAGAAGACAACCTGATGTTTTAAGTGTGCAAAAAAAAATTGTCTTTTCTTCATTCAGAATTATTTCTGATATTTATAACTAAATCAGGCATGTTTGGATCACACTCCTAAGTGCAGAGAAAGAATGTGTAGCTTCGATATATACATATATATATATATTTCTATTGATATTTAATTTATATTTGTAATTCTTTGGGGTTTAGCCATAGTTTTTGATCTCATCTTTCAGAGACCATCACGATTCCAAACGACTTCGATAATTACTGTTCTAAACTTTAAAGATTTTTTAAAATTCATCACGCAACATTCACATACCACCTCCCAATGAACAAACTCTTTAGATACCTACAGTGACATATTCATCATTGTTTTGGTAATAAGTAAACAGTGCCCACCAGAGCCGGTGCAAGGGTCTTGTAGGCCCCAAATATATGATACGCCCCCCACCAACTCTACTACATCTCAATTTTCATAAGGTAATATTCATATAAAATACAAATTTGATTGTAATCTAATTATGTACGATAATAGACCAGATGCAATATAGGTGAATAATTTGACTAGAAAAATTGAAAACAAATACATTGTATCTAAATACAAATTAGAGACACGTCATAATAAATCAACAATGGTTTGCAGTAATTTTTAACATCAACTTGAGATTTTTCTTGTTTAAAAGTTGAATAATTTTAAGATATTCAACATTATGGATAAAAAATATTGAATTTTATCTAGTGATTTTTTTTTTTTTTTTTTTTTTTTAGACCTAGTATGTGCAAAAGAATGACTTTAAAATGTGAAAATTTTTCATCCTTTAATAGTTATTTGCACTTAGTTAATTTGTAACATATATAAAGGTAAGTAGAAAAAAGCAGATCTTGATAAGATAGCTATGTTATCAACATCTGCTTTTTTTTTTTTTTTTTTTTTTTTGGTGGAGATAGGGGGTAGTACACACCAGTCCACTGCCCACAGATGAAGTCAATTCCCAAAACCGAATAAGCAGAGTATTACTAAATGGTACACTATTTCTGTTCCATGACACTTGATATATTTGCATATACATTTCACACATCATCATTGCCAGTCCCATGACAAGTTCCCTCAGCATATCTGGGTTGAAATCCATAGAGGGATTCATTCATGTGCGATGCACCTTGAGCAAGTGGTCCTAGCAGACCCCACCTCTCTCTAACTCAAACTATAGTTGATGTCCTCTAATTTGAAGGCTTGCTTTGATCTTAGACAGACAGACCATTCATTGGAGGGAACCTTACACCCTGCCACTGACTTAAGCTTGGAAAACCCTCCACCCACCAATGCTGTGTTATCACTGCACTAGCTGCATCCCTAGCTATAGATCCCAGTCTAACCCATGGCTATTGTTGCTATAATCCACCGTTTTAACAGATCAATTCTTTTTTTTATGAGAAATCATTAGTGAGAAGCAACAATAAAAGAACAAGATTTCAAACAACAGGAGATGACGATGTTGCATTTAAATTTTTGAAGATCATAGGGGACAGAGAACCAAGAAACTGGAAGAGAGTTCCACAGCTGAGAAGTGTGAGAAAAGAAACAATTACAATAGCTAGATGTAACTATAAGTTATATTTCAACAGTAAAGCAATGAGACCTAGGATGAGTTACCAGGGAGGAAATTGCCATGAAAAAATTTATCAAAAAGACAAGGAAGCCACATGATGGCAGTGGGATAATGACTGAAGTCGAGATGCCAGGTCAGGACACATAACATTACAGACATTTCCTTGATTTTTGTCAAGAATCTCAAGCTATATAACAGGTGCACCAGATCAGATATGGCAGCAATATTCAATGCACAGACAAATGGTACATTTAAACATGCCTAAGATGTTTTCTGATGAGAAAAAAATGTCTGGTATGACACCGTGAACCAACTTTCCAAGCAGCAGATTTGGCAATTGATTCAACAGAATCACTACTTCTGTCCATGGTTTCTGTTATTATTTTCAAACTAGACCCCCTAAGGTCTGTGGAATTGACAATAACTCTGCAATTGTTCTTAGGAAATGTGCTCCTTACGATCATGTTCTCTCCAAACTCTTTTTTTGTTGCTTATTGCCTTCCAACTTGTTGAAAATCTACCTCAGTCGTTCCTGTCTTTAAGAACTCTGGTGAATCTTCTGATCCCTCAAAATTATCGCCCTATTAATGCATGGACATTCGATAGACTTATAAACGTGCAAGATGGGGGTCTGTACAACAAATTGTCTGGTACAACACAGTGAAACAACTTTCCGAGCAGCAGCATACTTACCTTGTTTTTAATCTTGAGTGTAGCCTGGTAAAGCAACTGGTTTTGTCAGCGATAACTCTGATCATGCAGCAGGTCGTACTGGGTTATATGGTATCAGCAGCAATTGTACACTGATCTGACATTTCATGTTTTAATTATAATAATGATTATGGGACAGATGTAACTTTTTACTAATAATTTATATAAATACGATTTTCATTGATATTACTAAAATTATTAGCTTATAAAAATAATGTAGTTGTGCTCCAGAAGAACTCACTGTAACTTCTTGGACTAACATTTTTTTGTTGACAGGAAATGTAAAGATATTAAATCACTTGCTCGGTCTCATCATCATCCTCCTCTTGACTTGTAATCATAGGGGGGAATCCGAATCCAGAAGACATTGAATTTCCTCCATAACAGTCTATCAATGGCAGCCATCAGCAATTCTGGTATAGTCATACTTGTCCATTGTTTGACATTGTCCAAACAGTTTTTGCTTTGGCGTCCTCTCCTACGTCCACTTTCAACAGTGTCTTGCATTATGGTCTTGCACAGGCTGTTGTGCCTTGTAACGTGCCCAAACCACACCATTTTTCTCCGTTTGACAGTAGCAGGAAGAGGTTCCTTGTGGCCCACAAAACTTTAAACCTCTTTTCACAGAAACTCATTGGTTTTTTTGTTCCTAAAAGAAAATGCCAAGGAGTTTTCTCATGCATTTGTCCTCAAACGCTTGAATCCTTCTCTCTGTTTCTGCCAACAGTGTCCACGTTTCACATCTATATAGGAGAATGGAGACTACCAGGCATTTGTACTTTGTTTGAAAGCTGATTTTGCTCCTCCATATTCTTGCCAATTTGGCCATTGCTGCCATGGCTGTGACAATAAGCATGTGGATTTCTGAGTTGCAGGTACCATTTTTAGACAAGATTGCTCCCAAGTATTTCAAACTGGACACTTCCAGTGTATTCCTGTTCATCATTACTTGCTAGATCTTCTGCTAGACAATTTTTTCTATTTTACACCTTTATAAAGTCTGCCAATTGTCCAGGCATTGAATATTGCTACCACATCTGGTCTCATGCTTCTGATATGCATCTAGAGATTATTGATAAAATCCAAAGAATCTGCAGTGTTATTGGTCCCAACCTGGCACCTCGGCTTCAGTCATTTTCCTACCAATTGTAATGTGGCTTTATCTGTCTTTTCTATAAATATTTTCATGGTAATTGTTCTGATCAGATTTTCTCTTTGGTACTTCATGAATTTAAATGCAGCACTGGACTGGCAGGAAGGTCTCATCATTTAGATGTAACCGTATGTTCTATGTTGACAGTTTCTTCTCTTGCATTTTTTGCTTGTGGAACTCTCTTCTGGCTTCTTGCTTTCCAGTCAACTTAGATCTTCAAGACTTTAATACAATGCCAAGCGTTATCTTTGGTCTTCCTTTTCTTTTATGGTTCTCTCTCTTTAATAATGATTTTCTTTTTCACATATTCTTTAACAGCCCATAACTCCTTGCATCTTAGTGGCTTTATTGCCTATCTTGTGGGTGAAATGATTTAAAAAATATGTATAATTGCTACTTGTTTGCCTATGCTTTCTAAAATGATGACATATGTATGGAAATGATACGGTAAATCCTTACTATTTACATTGGGTTTCATATGTGAATCTTTAAATTCAGTAATTCTGATGGGGGATCATTTTATTACTTAATAATGATAGAAACCGATCCCCCATTTTATATTCACTAAAATCTGATAATTTATTTATGCCATAAAAAACATATTTTGTTAAGTCCTTACTAATATCTTGACATGTGAATCTTTTAAAGTTATTTTTCCAATTATGTTAATTTCTAGTAATTTGGGGATCAATTTATTACCTAATAACAAAAGAAAACTGATCCCCCACTTAATGCCTAGTTATACAAATTTACACATGTCTTAAAAAATAATATATTTTAAGTCATTATTATAACATTTTCACATGTGAGTCTTTAAATATATTTTTTTCCAATTATTATATTATCTATTAATGTGAGAGATCAGTTTATTACTTGATAACAATTGAAAACTGATCCCCCATTTATGTCCAGTAGAATCCTATTAATGCTATAAAAATAGGTGGTTCTAGGAACATTCACTGTAAACATTTTTGCCACAGGAAAACTCACCACAGGAATTTTCTCCATAGAAAACTTTGCTGAATAAGATTTTTGCCATAAGACAATTTCGACACTTTTTTTTTTTTTTTTTTTTTTTTTTTTTTTTTTTGTTAATATGCAATGTACCTGGTCATCAGTTATATCTGGCTCACACCATTGTTACTTTGATTTAAACAATAAGCAAAGTTATAGGATCAAAATCCTACATCAATCATCCGAGGAGTGCCAAAATTTCAACTTGGTACCAGAACCTACATCACGCAATTTCATATTTCAGACTTAACATTAAACTTTCTGTTAACATAATATCAATCTGCCAATAATTCTCATTCAAGCAATATATATATATATATATATATATATATTTCAAACAAACGTACAATTTGAATACACAACCAACTTTTTTAAATGTATGTTTACTTTTTAATTTCATTTCTGATGTTTGACCCTGTAAAAAAGACAATCCATATAAACTTGATAACAAGGTACTTTGCATACTATTCACATTGTTCGGACTATCGTCCTCATCTGTTTTGTCATATTTATTACAACGTTTGGTCGTTGTACACTCTAGCCTTCTTCAGGTGTTTGGAATGTCGAACTGAACCCTTTATTTTTCTTACTGAGGTAGACTGAAACCACGTTCCACGTGTCGTGTCTAATGGATGTCAGTTATCTCCTGTTAATTCACCTCTACAAGTTCTCCACTGCTGTAACCAGATTTTGAACTCACACTCTTTGGGTCCTGTCACTGGATCTAAGTAACGTCTTTATCCACTGTGTCATGTGCCCTCGAGGGCACATGCATATTAAATTAAACATTACTCCAAAAGGGATGTTCAAGATAAGGTTATTGAATGTAGTGAAATTGTCTTACAGTAAAATTTCCTACAGTAAAGTTTCCTTCAGCGTGTTTTCCTACGGCATAAATGTTTATGGTGAATGTTCTGGATCCGAAAAAAAGATGGCTTATTTTCTTAAGTCTTTAGAATTATTACAAGTTTTTCACATGTGAATCTTTAAATATATTTTTTTCCTATTATTACATAGCAATTCTTGTTGCAATCAAAAATGGCTGTATAGTTTTTCTTTTTTATTTTCCTTACTAGAATTTCTTTTTATATGAATCTTTCAAGTGTCTTTTCACTTTCCAGCATTGTAAAATATCTTCGAACAGACTGCCATCATTTTAACAAAAGCACTACCACCTGGTGTGGCCAGTGTAAGAGCGATAACTCTAATACAGTAATAGGTCACAAACATTACAAACAAAAGGACCTACAAATACACTTGGCATATGTTATTAATTCTACTCAAACTTTTATTAAATCTATTTATTAATGCAGTTCCGCTATCAAATTCTGTAGTCCAGCAACTCCTATAAGAAGGTGGACACAAAAAAGAAGTTTCTGTTTTTCACTTGAAAGAAGTTCTTTACAATTTCTTGGTATATCTAAAAAGCCAGCAACACGAGACCCGCACTTTGTGGCTATTATTAAATTAAACTTATTTATTTCTGGAGCTGTCTGCAGATGAGATGACCAGTGTCTATGCCAGTGTTTTGTAATTAAAGAACATTTTGTGTTAAGGGTTCAGCTTTTCTTCAATAAAAGAAAGCCACCTTATTCCATGTAAACCATTTTTTTTTTTATGAATGTGACAAATTATAGAATAATTCTTGCCAACTTGAAATCTTATAACTATTCGTTAAATAGTTTTAAGTCAAGATGTTAAAATTCTTTGAAGAAATTATAGATCTTATTATTTATTTATTTCTATTGCTATTATTTGTATTAATAGAAAATTAATATTTTTTAATAGATCACAATTATTTTCATACAAAATAAAATTAAAAAAAAACAGTAAAAAAAACATTATTGATATTGGGCATTTATAATTTAAGTTATATTGCCTCCAAAATTATTGATGCCCCAATTTTTAAAATTAACAAAATAAAAAATCTCTTGTAAGCTTTAGTGATAATATTATGAGTTTTTTTCTTATATATGAAGCATTAATATATTTTTTTTTTATTGCTTTCATCTTATTTCTCTTGCATTTTATTACAGTCGTAGTATTATTTAATTTGAATTTCTTGGAAGTGGTATTGTCAAATAGGTATAAAAGTTAAGAGATCTGTTGATTATGCTACCTTGATTTCAACCTTTCAGTTAAAGATACCAAAAGGCTGAAACCAAGGTACCGGAATTGGCTGATATCCTAATGTTTTTTTACTTAAAAGCTCTACATGTTAAATTTTTATTTTTTCATACATGTATTGAGCACTTTTTAATACTACTGTTTTCTGGTCTAATTCAACTCTGACCATTAATTTTTATTATATATATATAATATATATATATATATATATATATATATATATATATATAATTTCTTATTTCTCTTGATGTAACACTAGTAGGATTAGATATAATAGTTTTTGTAATTTGTATCAAGTGTGACGTGTTTTGAATTTCTAGGATGAAGCATTGTCATATTATTAATTTTTGATTAGCATTTTGGCAATATTTAACTTTTGTACCTGCAAAAAGATGGAGTGTCAAGAAGACAGTTTTTCTGTGAGCACCACCATTATTTTAATGACCTTCATCGTTCGGGAATGTTTGTTTTTAAAAAGCAAAAACAAGAACTATAATAAAACCTAAATATGATGAAAGCAAATTTATAGATTTTCTTTGTTCTTGAGAATTAAAAAAAAAAATAATAAACACTATTTATTAGATTGTTTATTTACAAGAATAATTTTATATTGACAACATTATAATAATAATAATGTTTATTTACAAGAATAATTTTATATTGACAACATTATAATAATAATAATGTTTATTTACAAGAATAATTTTATATTTACAACTTTCGAAAAAGTAATACAATTGTATTAAAACTAATGCAATATTTATCATTTACCAATTTATAAAGAAATACAAAAACAATTTTTTATTCATAAATTTATAAACATTTACTAAATTATTCAAATATTGGAACCAACTATAGTGAAATCCTTATTTTTTACCATTTTGTAAAGTTTGAATCAATCGGCAATTAGGTTTTGCCAAGCATTACAATAAATAATATAATAAACGTGCTTTATTAATTTTGCTAATCCTCAAGAACAAAACATGTATAAATTCTCTACATATTTTTAAGTTTTATTATATTAGGTTGGTGCCAAAATAATGTCGTTTTCTCACAAAGTAACATATGTGAGAAAACGACATTATTTTTGCACCAACCTAATAATTCTAATTGAATTTTAAAACCATAAACATTGCTGATGAGTGATGGTAGTTAAAATAATAGCAGTGTCAAGGAAAAAAAAACATCCTTTTTAACACTCCATTTGTCTTCATTTGGTATGAATATTGATATATCCCAGAAAGGGATATATTTGTTCGAAGTAGCAAAGTGGTTGTTGACTACTGTAACCGGTTAGGACAATCTAGCAGGTAACCGTAATGGACTGGTCCTCATAGTGGTAGGCAATAGGTGTAGACAATAGGCATCATCAATAGGTGTCCTCAATCAGTCTGTATTTATGGCTGACACCAGCCAATCATATTACTGTGAGGGGGAACCCAGGTGTATGCATATTCATTACATCAAATATTAAACATTGCCAGCATTTTTCTTATCTTAATCTCAATTGCTTTTTGTCTCAGACAGTTATTCTCTTTGTTACAAAGAGGAAAGGATTGGAGTTTTATTCTTTACTTACAATCTATAATACTAATAATCATAGTGATGTTCAGAGATAAAAAGTCCCAAATAAAATGAAAGACTAGTAAAAAAAAAAAACAAAAAAAAAAACCCCACCTGACCTCAAGTGGAACTCTTGCATACTGCCCATTGCTAAAGATACAGGTAAAATGATCGGCTCCCTGTACCGCTCCAGTAAGCACCCGACTCCTCGTGCTATCCTCTACCTTTACAAGAGCCAGATCAGGCCTAAAATGGATTCAAGTCAAGGAGCTGCTCAGTCCTCACTTTTCTGTCTTGATAAAGCTTCTCTGAGTCCTTGTGGGTGACAAATTACTTTTCACTTTCCAACCTCGCTTTCATAGGCAGGATGTGGTGTGTCTATCACTGCTCTGTCACTACTTCTATGGAAAGTGTGTGGACAAACCACATTCCTTGGTTCTGCCAGGTCTAACCTTCATGGCTAGGACCCACCTTGCGACTCACATTGTAGCAAATCATCTACATTCCCCCTCGTATTCCATCAACAGGAATTAAGTTCCACAGCTTCTTTTCATGAACCACTGCTCTGTGGAACAATCTCCCAAGAGGATGTTTCCCCGATTACTACAATATTAACCTGTTCAAGTCTAGCATTAACCGTTATCTTCCTCCTCCTATCCATATAAACTACACCTTTTTGTAACCCTCTACCTCGAGTAGCCTTGCACAGGCTGAAACTTACTGTAAAAAAAAAAAAATCTGCTTGTTTCTCTGTTCATTAGCTTCTGTGATGTAGCTGCGTTGCCCCATAAATATTTGATCATTCTGTTTTGATTGTGAGAAAAGACAGGAGAAAAAGTTATATCAGAGACATTTTGGCTTTAGTCAAGAAAAAAGCATCTATGGGGAAAGGGGAAATAGAGGAAGTGATAATGCTCTCAGTTATTTAATGTCTGCTTCAGTGAAGTGAAAAACCGTGTCACTTTTTTAATCCTTTCATTTCTATCTTTTTCTCTTAAGCACTTGATAGGCTACTTTGCTGGGCAAAAAGTTTATGTTGCCACTGCAGGAGACTTCATTTGGATTTCGAAGTATTGTTGCCATGTCCTTACCAAAGTAAATATTGTTTCGTTATGTCATAAAGGCTTAATTTAGACATAACAAAAACAAAATGTGGCAACAGAAAATGACCTTGACTGCAATCGACAACGACGAGACTACAGTTGAGGAGTTTTTGAAACGGAATACTTTCATATAATGTAGAGTGTTAATGATCTGTATTCATCCTTATGACAGATAGCAATATTTTGTTAAAATTGTTAAGTTCAAATATTTAACGGTTCAGTAGGAGAATTCCCTCAGGTGTTTGATAGTCACAGAACTTGCAAAGAAATTATTTAATCATTGAATTATGATTAATCAGAAATTGGAAAACCGTGAAATTTTTGCTGGTATTGCAAGTCATGCTGTACTAGGGCAGGTTGAGTTGTCACTTTTTTTTAGAAAATCAACATTGCACTCTGTGTGAAAATTAGGGTTTGATATGATAAGTACTGACACCAAAATTTAGATTTATAGCTTTTACCAATTTTTGAGCATTTACTTTTAACTATCATCTGAAAAAAAATGGATACAAATACCTAATTTCCACAGGTTTTTGCTTACAAACTGATTTCAAAATTTTACTATTTCAAGAATAAATCCAAATTAAGTTGTTATCTTTTGTATTAGAAACATTGAATGGAAAATATATTCAAATCAAAATTCTAATTATGAATCATCACAAGCAAAATGTGCATTTTTTAATTATATTTGATAAGTAAAAACTATGTAAAAAAAATTGTAAATAATTATGAAAATGGTTACTCGATAAGATTTGTTAGATCATAATTAATAAAAACAAAAAAAAATAGATAAAAGTGTATATAGTACCCTGATACTGCTGGGCACAAATTGTAAAACAAAATCTGTTTATTGAAAATCACACTAAAACCAGTGCACTGTATAACATAACATCATAATACAGCTAAATTGTTCAGTATAACTTCCCTTTTGAAGTAAATGAAAGTCTTATCTGATGTCACAATGATTTAGTAAAGTACTTGTGACATACATGTTGTCCATACACAATTTGTACAGTAAATTATAAATTTTATGAGACTGTGCTCTAAGGCTTTCAATGATCACCGGAATGAAATTCCAACGCTACGATTTTGAACATAAGCTTAAGCTTTAAACTCGTGACCTCAAAAAAAGGTAAAAATTATATTTGTGTAATTTTGGTAAATATATCTCTTAAAATGAGATATCAGTGTTATTTTCATTTTAGCATCATTTAGACGACAATTTATCCATCGCACCCTGTATAACGCATAACATCATAATATAGCTAAATTGTTTAGCATAATTTCCCTTTGAAATAAATGAAGCTCTTATTTGATGGCACATTGATTTAGTAGTAATGTTCTTGTGCCATACATCTTGTCCATATACAATATATAAAAGCTTCAGTAAACTATAAATTTTATAAGGCTGTGCTCTAAGCCTTTCACTGATCACCGGAATGAAATTCCAATGCTATGATTTTGAACCTAAACTTAATCTGTTAAACTCTTCCTTAAAAAATGGTAATGATTTGGGAAAAGATATTTTGTGTCATTTTTTTATCATGTCAAACCCCAACTTTTAAATTGAGTACAATCACATATTTCCAATTCCAAATTGCCCTAATGAAGTACTGCTGCCACATATGGTCTGGCACTGCCCAGTCTTCACATTCCAATCTAAAAGTGTCTACCTTACCACCCTTTTCCCATAAACAAAACGTTGCAAGCTACTCTACCACTATTTCCATGGAAAATCTCCACATACTACATTAATAAGTTCTCCCCACGACACTAACCTTCCCAGCTAAGACCTGTAACACTTTGCACATCAAAGTGAACACTCTTCATTCCCTTTGTATTCCATTAGTAAGGAGCAGGTTCCCAAGAACTGTTGCTTTGTGGAACAGAATCCCAGGTCGATGCTTTCCCAATCACTACAATCTTGATCATTTCAAGTCTAGGGTTAACCGTTATCTTTCCCACCTATCAGTACCCCTTACTCTTACTCCTCACACAGCAACTGCTTTCTGTAACCCTCTACTTTGAGTTGCTCTTGAGCCTTGTTTAGTGTGAACATTAGTAAAAGGAAAATTAACAGTTTTTGATTTAAGAAATTCAAATACTTAATTCTAACACAACTTGAGTAATAAAAAGCAAAAGAAATACGATGAAAGTCATCAAAATTAAGTATCAAAATTTTGGCAAACCTAGATTGTCATACCCGCAAAAAACCAGCGTCAAAAGAAGGGTTTTTCCCTTGACACTGCTATTATTTTAACTACCTTCACTCCTTGGCAAGGTTTATTGTTTTAAAAAGTGATGACTAGATTTGTAATAAAACCTAAACACAATGAAAGTGAATTTATATATATTTTTTGTGCTTATGAATTTACAACAATAATAAACACTATTTATTAGATTGTTAATTTACAAGAATCTAAGAACTAATAAGATTGTATTAAAACTAATGCAATATTTATCATTTACCAATTTATAAAGAAATAAATATGAAAACAATTTTTTATTCATAAAATTTATAAACATTTACTAAATTATTAAAATCTGTGAACCAATGAGAAGGAAATCCTTATTTACCATTTTATAAAATTTGAATCGATTGACAATTAACTAATGTTTTGCCAACCATTTCAAAACATAATATAATAATTAAATAGTTTTTATTTTATTTGATGTTTTTGACAATTCTCAAGAACAATGAAAATTTATAAATTCACTTTAAATATGTTCATGTTTTATTACAATTCTAATCATCGCTTTTTAAGGCAATAAACTTTGCCAAGGAGTGAAGGTAGTTAAAAAATTTTTTTTTTAAATCCTCCATTTGACATTTCATCTTTTTGTAGGTACAAAGATCTAAGTTTGCCAAAATTTCTCTGTAAGCTTCCTTTTATATCAAGATATTTTTTCGTTGTAACATTAACAATGTTTAAAATGCCAATGCTAGTCACTAATTCTGTATAACTGACTGTACTATGAAGTGACTAATGTTTGTTTTGTAACCTGGAAAAAAAAATGGCGGTGGTACTGCTATCAATATTATTTCTACTTATTTTGTTTGAAATATTGTAATTTTTGTTTTGTTTGTTTGTTTTTTGTACGTCGTTCACTAAAGTATCAATTGAAAAATATTAAAAACCGGAAGGAAACATGACAAGGGAGGTAATTCAGTAATGTTTCAAATAACTCTGCTACTTTTTAATCATATCTTGAAAAAAATTTCCCATAAATTCGTAGCTCTCGGGCTCTCATAGTATCTGCTCCATCCCTTCAAACAAAACATCCTGCATTGCACTTAAGGGTGTCTGGGTTAATTCCTGATGTTTGTGGTGTGCCAAAAAAGGCGGGCGCAAAATCATCATCAGTCCTATGACCGGGTGCGGTCGTAGGGTCACTGAACACCTGACTAACTCACTTTTTATGTCTGTTGCGGGAGATGAAAGTTGGCGTGTTCATTTGCAATGTGTTCATTCGTGTGAAGCGTGTCTTGATCTGGCGGAGCCCATTCCTCTTCAGGTCAGACAACAGCTAATGTCCCCCGATTTGAAAGCTCGCCTTGGTCACGGATATGTGGCCATTGATTCCATCAGGAAAACCCACCACCCTGTCCGTTGACTTCAGTCTTGGAAGCCCTCCGCCAAACGATGTCATCACCGCCCTGGAAATACTGCCTGTGTTTCAGTCTTATATGCAGATTTAACCTGCAGGCAGTCAAATTTCGATGCATTTACCGTCTCTTAGTTGAACTCGCCGCTGGCGAGAGCTTCAGGGTCATTTATACATACAGTTGTCCGCATAGTTCGGTGCCAGAGGCGATAAACTAAGAAGGCATTTTTTTTTTAACTACTGGCAGGGCCGTATTATGACCATGGGGCCCCTAGGCTGATTAAATTATACCCCTACTCATACAGATCTACTTTCTAAGTTTCCTGCTACCTTCTTGAATATTTTTACTCGTGATATATTTAGCGGCATTTACATAACCTAAAGTAAACTTATTGCAATTTCTTTTTAAATAAACTAATGTGGAGCTGCTGTTGCTGTTGTTTCCAGGTCTATCCTGAACCGGGGTGGTAGCACCTGTTAGAGTCCTATCTATGGGCAGCCCAAACAAAAAGAAAAAGAAAACTATGAAAGTATAGAAATACATAGAATTATCAACGATACATATTTATAAGAAAATGACCAACAATACATTTTATCTGTGGTTGAAGAGCGTTCAAAATATATTTAGTTGAAGCCTTGAAATTGTGTTCAAAATATATTTAGATTTCGGCATTAAATTTCGCACATAAGTTGATATACCACCAAACAAAATCAACGAACCAAACAGCAACTCTTTCATGACATTAATCCATATAATTAAATATCCTACAATTTCTTAAAGAAATCAAACTGTATTCCAAAATATAACTTTAACAAAACAACAAAATAAAACACATATATCACCGTCTCTAGTAATTATGTCCAGACAAACATGTATATGCACAAAAGCTGAGTATCATCTATCATGTATTCTATTGTGAAAGCAGAATAACATATATCATATTATTATTGCTTCAAAAGTCCTAAGCAATTAGATTTCGGCATTAATTGACCCATAAGCCGTTAAAAAAAATCTATCAATCAACATATATTTCTGAGATAAGGTATTGTAACTATTTACATTTTAGATTATTCGGGATGTTGTCTTCATCTTTATTGTCATATTCAGAATGTTTCGGTCGTTGTACAATCTGGTCTTCTTCAAGTGACATTTGTTGGAATTTCGAACTAAACTCTTTATTTAGTCCACGGTGGGTAGATTGTGCTAATTCCACGTACCATGCCTTTTAGTTTTAAGTTAATTCGCCTTGATAACTCTCTATCAAAGCGATTAAACCCAAAACTCTTTGAATCAATCAACCAATGCTTTTATCCACTGGGCTATATATGGACTAAATAAAGGGTTCGTATCACAATTCTATCAAATATACTCGGGGGGGAAAAAAAAAGTCGGAGCGTACGACGGCCGAAATGTCATGAATGTGCAAATAATGATGAGGACAACAGTTCGAACAAAAAGTATAAATAGTTATCTTATTTGCCAATAAAAATAGGGTTATTGCTACTTAAGCCCCGCGCTAAGTATCTAATAAAAATTTGCCGCACAGTTATATTTAGGTGTAAATGTACGCGGCATCCATTACTGGCGTTGTTTGCATATATTTGCTGCGGAATAGAAAATTAATTTGTCTTGATTATTGCGCACGCAATGAGTACTCAGTTGCGCAGTAATTGAGGCAATTAAGATCAGTAAAAAGGCCGTTAACATGGTAATCTTCCGCGCATTCTATTCAGCAGCGAATGTATATAAAAAACACCAGTAATGGCTACCGTGCCGTAGCAGCCAACGACACGAATAAATCCGAACTTTTATTGTCGATAAGTTCAAAACAGTAGATTTTATCGAAATTTCTTTGTTATTTTCAAATTAAGCATGTAAATTTATTTTACACCTAAATATAACTAAGTAAATTTTTATTTGATACTTAGCGCGGGGCTTAAAAAGCAAATTACCCTAAAAATATTCTTCAAGAAATACTATTTTACTATTTATTGTAAACCAAATTAGCACATATTTCAACACAACCGTGAAACAAAAACATTTTTTTTAATCAGCAAGTATCAGCATGTTTGAGGGGCACTTGGCTATTGCCTTATAGGTCCTCCGGCCCTGACCACTGGACATAAGAATTAATTGTCATTAATTCTTTTAACAACGAGTGCAAAAAGGGGACTGTACATTTTTATGTACTATTTCATGTTTGCGACGTTCTCACTTTTTAAAATAACCGCATCTCGTCCCCATGGGGAAGACGAGTAAAAATACAATCTTTATAAAAATCATTAACCACCTCAAACTATTTGGCATTCATTTTTTTTTAACTTGAATCTTAACATCTGATTGTCATATAGACTGTGGACCACAAATCAATTTTTGGAAAATTGACTTATTAAAATAGCACAAATAAGAATGAAAATAATTTAAAATATTTTTAATTATTGCAATATTAAAACTTAAAAAAAGATAAATCAGTATTCATTTTTTATTACTCTTTCTTTTTTGTGTTTTGTCTTCTTAACTTTTTAAAGAATTAATACTGCCATCGTCTCAATCATCTGCTGAGATGAATTAATATAAAATGAATGGTTGTTATTATTGTCACTTAGAAATAGGTATTGCCACAGTTTGCAAGAAATATTTTAACGTCTGTTTTAGATGTATTTATAACGTGATACGGAATTAAAGTTCCAATATTGTAAAAGGATAAGATCAAGGGAGGTAATTCAGAGTATGTTAACTAAGTTACTTGCCTTGAAATTTGTGGGAGTTGTGTCTTTTTTTCTCTTACTATGCATTGTTAACACACTTTTTCTCTCAGCTGCCAAATTTTAAATTTTTGTAAAATTCTTCACTAGAAAAAAAAGTTTCTAAATTTTGAAAATATGTAATGTTGAGATGTTTAATATTTTAATTAGAGATTTTTAAAAATGTACAAATTTTTTTTTCTAATTTGTGTAATTATTAGATTTTTTTGAAAAATAATAGTCTTTGAAAAGAAAAAAAAACGTGATGTGAACAATTCTTTCCGAATGTATATTTAATAAAAATGGTAGATCCGACCAAACTGAAAAGGTGTTTTTTTTAACTTACTTGCTTTATCATATCCTTAAATACTTTCAATCTGATTTTTTCGGGAGATTTTTTTTAAAAACATTTACACATGTATAAACAGGGTGTATCAAAAATACTTTAAAAAAATTTTGAGAGCGGTTTCCTCACACTAAACCAAGACAAAAGTGCATATAAAAATGTCCGCAAATCCTTCAATTTTTGAGTTATTAAGTTTAAAGAAAGTTTACGATAGATGGCGCTGTGTTGCCATGTAGACTAGGTTACATTTGTCATTCGTGTACATTTGTGGCTAGTCTGTCTTCAACGTTTAACAATGGCAAGGTATTCATATTGTGAGCAGGAAGATATGACTTTTATACGACCACGCGAATGATAATGAACACGAGGCTGCACGACAGTATCAGATTGCGTTTCCAGACCGAAGACAGCCGAGTCATCCAACCTTTGCTGCTATTTATTGTCACATTACTGAGACCGGATCTGTGGCATCATAAATTATGGTAATAACCAATTTGGGGGATTGTACATTTAACAGCGTCTACCGTAAACTTTAAACTTAATAACTCAAGAACAAAAGATTTGCGGACATATGTTTCTATGGACTTTTGTCCTTGTTTAGTGTGAGGAACCTGCATCTAAAGTTTCTAAGAGTTTGGTTTGGTTTGTTTTGCAGCATATCAACCTCTATGGGTTATTTAATGCCAACAATATTTTTATTGCTGGTAATATTTTTTTCAAAAATGTATTGCTGTTAATAATGTATTACTGGTAA
>OZ010607.1:68835369-68862869 GCA_963932145.1 Acanthosepion lycidas | reverse complement strand
ATATATATATATATATATATATATATATATATATATTGCTCCAAGCAAGGCCGTAAAGCGACAATGACAAAAGGGGTTGCTCGGTGTAGAAAAATTAGGAACAGGAAAAATAATAATGAGCGTGAAGAGGAAAGAGTAATCAGGAGCACATTAGATAGCGATTGACATTGCATTTAAATTTTTGAAGATCAAAGTTGGCTGGAAAAAATGGAACCGGAAAGGAATTCCTCAAGCGAAAGAAACTGTTAACATAGAATTTCCGGTTACATTTAACCATCTCAACTGTAAATTGATGAGATGAGCCTTATTCTCTCAACAAAGAGACTTAGCTCCTTCAAGGACTCGTTTACATTTATTGCGAGAAGCAACGAAAAGGTCGTCTGTTGTAACGGGAACTGTCATGCTGGTATTGTCGAAAATAGTGGTTCTTGTGTGCTATAGCGGTCAAGCCTGCTGGTGTGAACCATGGAGAGGATTGAGGTTTCGCCTGGTATTCCCGAGAAGAGGGTTGAAAGGGTCCATACAGGCTTTGGCCCAAGATGAAACCTCTGTGACGCAATTCTTAATTGACTAGTTAAAGATGTCAGTCCAACGCGTGTCATAAAGAAAATCACGGAGTGAGTCCCCATCAGCATGTTGGTAATGGAAAAATAAGGGTCTAATGGATCGGAGGGTTTTGTGTTTAATAGATGATTGGAACGAAATGTCAATAGATAACCGAGAGTGATCTGAGTTAACAAGAGGGCAGTGTTGCGATGTTCGGCAAGATCGTGAAGATAAGAAATAAATCGACAAGCCTGTTGTTCGGTTTTGCTTGTGAAACGAGTAGGGCAAAGATTTGAATAAGGGATTGGGCAATAAAAAAATGAATGTCTGAATACCAGTAACATCAGTACCTCTAGAACAATAATTCCCAACGTGGGGTACATGAGTATGATGTGTACTTTCGGCTTACTATACCATCGTGAGCTCAAATTTCATTTTGCATTATTATTTCATGATTAAAATTGATCAAAGTATATTACAGAATAAAACTTTCATTCAAATATTTTATATTTCTGCCTTTCAGTTCTAAACTCTCATATAAACATCATGAATGTCGTCCAGATCATTTATAAATTACGAAGAGTGTCAGAATGTGGCTTTAGTGCTGTAAATGATTTGTTATTGAAGAAAAGAAATCGACTGGATGTCACTAAATGAAGAGACTTGAGGTTTAAGCTGATTAAATTGGTGCCTAATATAAAATCTAATATAAAGACGTTGTAATAAATATGGCGATAAAGATGAGGAGAATAGTCCGAATAATGTAAATAGTGTACATAATACCTCATCTCAGAAATATAGACAGATACTAAAGGGTGATAAATATGGCAACAAAGATGAGGACAATAGTCCGAATAATGTAAATAGTGTACATAATACCTCATCTCAGAAATATAGACAGATACTAAAGGGTGATAAATATGGCAACAAAGATGAGGACAATAGTCCGAATAGTGTAAATAGTGTACATAATACCTCATCTCAGAAATATAGACAGATACTGAAGGGTGATAAATATGGCAACAAAGATGAGGACAATTGTCCGAATAATGTAAATAGTGTACATAATACCTCATCTCAGAAATATAGATAGATCCTAATAACCTGTTATAAAAAAAGATACATATTAAGTTATGACAGAATAAGTTCTGATGTCTACTACCAGCTAAAAATCGGGATGGTAAAACTTAATTTACTCTTGTCAAAATTTCAGCATTGATAAGCAACATTAGATAAACACATTCTAATTTAAATAAGTTGGGGGAAGGGCTGAAGTAGAAAGTTAAAAAATTAATAGCAATGGAGAAAAGAAAATAAAGGACAAAATGAAGGAGAAATTAAAAAAACAAACAAACAAACAATATATATATATATATATATATATATATATATATATATATATATATATATATATATATTACGAACAACAAGATGGAGAGGTTAATATGCAACTAAACAAAATCAACCAACCAAATCAACAGCCATTACAAAGGTCCAGATCTCAATTGAATCATTGTGGTGGGAATTGAAGAAACAAGTGCTCCAACAAACACCACACAATCTCCAACAGCTTTGGAATTGCTGCCGAGATGAATGTGAAAACATTTCTAATGAGAAAGGCTCACGACCACATTACGTTGAAACATGCGATCACCGAAATTAAGTAACGTTGAGCCTGGTTATCACCTAGATAGGTGACCGTTTGGGAATACTGTAAGCCTGGATCTGCAGGTGGTGCGATGGATAACGGCACGGAATGAAGAATGGGAGACGAGTTTGAGTTAAATTTACTTACGTGCAAATACCATTGAGAAAAGAATAAAATCATCTCCTCTCCCTCCAGCTATGGGTAAAATAGCAGGACCTTGGCTGGTAACCAGTCTACTGTAGAAAGTAACAACAGCCTACTGTGGGAATTCCTCTGCCAAGTCAATGAATCGAAAATGGGACATGATCAGCCAAGTGCGCATCACGTATGATACCTAAAGGAGGATAGATTATCATGAAGTCACTTTCTTAAACTAATCGGATTTGAACCGGGATCCCAAGATTCCAACGTTCAAGCCATTGAGATAGATTCACAAAAACTTTCAAACAGCGAACATATGTCCGCTTTTGATTATACTTATTATTTCTAGCCTTGTTCAAACCACAAAATATGCCTGAGCAGGCGTCTGCACTAGGGATTAGTCACCAAAAAGATATACTCGGAAACGAGCTGCCAGCAATTATTTCTGCTCTCACATTGTCCCACCGATAGATATTTTGTTAAAAATCTTCTTCTTGCAGACCTGGCACAGTATTTCCCAAGGTAACCGCTCTCCTATAACTTGCCAGACTGAAAGCTGCTGCAACCATAGTCAACCTTGACAGCCACCAGTCTTATAGCGATTTACTAAGTATATTAATGCGGCACAAGGACAAAAATATGGAGCATCCATTGATGATCGAAAAATGATTTTCTAAGCGTAGCTTAGATGTAGCACAAGGCCGAAAGTATTGAGCACCTAGTGAGGCTCAAACTCGGGACTAAGTCGTAATTGATATCACGAGACAAGCTTGTTAACCATTGCACCACGTCGAAGAACACAAACGATGGTTTTATTTATCGAAAGGTTTGCAGAATTTGAACAGAAAAAGAAAACTGCTTGTCTGTCAAATTTACCAGGAAATAACGAACCTCATTTTCTAAGAATTTATTTTTTTTTTATTATTTTTCTTTCTTTCAGGAAGTCATTCCGAAATATTTAGGTGTTGGGAAGGAGACGAGAACGTACTTTTATTCATAAGGTGTATTCATGTAAATCTCCCCCACCCCATATATATATATATATATATATATATATATATATATATATATATATATATATATGTCGACATAGAGTGCCTGCATATGTGAAGGTATTTTCTTTAACTTCCCCACCAAAGTAACCAACTGTGTTTTTAGCAACAGCTGCAAAACTTTCATTTTCTTTGTCATTAATAGAAAAAAGTATTTAGCCTTAAATAAATGCCGAAATTGATTGAAAATAAATACTTCTATGCAACGTGGTGAGATGACTTTGTGGGTGTGTTTCCGACAAAATGTCGGATATGTACATAAAATATACATGTAAGCAAATATATGGATATAGATCCGACAGTATGAAGAAAAATATACGGAAAAAACAAACAAAAATCCTCATATGCAGTTATGATCATAATTTCGATTTTGATTCCGTGAAGATTTTAAAATATTTTCATAATAAAAATCTTAGGAGGATTTATGAAGCAGGCAAAATATCCATCTCACGCACGGTAAATTAACTAGACCTGGCTTCTTTAGTATTTCCCCTTTTCTAGCGAGATTAATGCTCGACAGGCGTACATATAAATTTTAGATCAAAATAGAATTCTTTTCATTTTTCATTTTTCATTCAAAATACTCAAATTTTAGGAATACGTTTTCACAGCATCGCCCACGTGACGACAACGTGACCATGTTTAAACGGAACGCTGATCATATAAAACTTTCAGTTATCTGTTTGGATAAGTCTTGTTCTTATGTCCATCGTCTTTGTCATGTTGAATTGATAATGTTAATTATATTTTATGAATATGTCCTGAAGATGGTTTATTAGACCGAAACGTCCAACGTTGACATTAAAACAGCATAATTGCATATAAGGATTTTTGTTTGTTTTCCGTATATTTTTCTTCATAAAATTAAAAATATACATATATATACAAATCTATATTTAATATATTTTACAAACACATCTCACTCTCTCTCTCTCTCGATATATATATATATATATATATATATATATATATATATATGTATGTGTGTGTGTGTGTGTGTATATTATCTTTTGCAAGATTTCATCCTCCCTTGCCCATGTTTTTGCTTCAAATGTATATAAGTCGTAACAGAGCAGCATTAGATCTTAACGTTTATTCCAAATTAATTTCAATAAAAACAAAATAAATAAAATATACGTATTTTTTCCTCAGTTTCTTCTTTAAATAATTTTATAATTTTAAACTTAATATAGATTAAATTTAAAATTCAAAATTGGTAATTTTTAATTTTATAGTATAATTTAATATTTATTAGAATGAATTCTATTTTAGTCTAACACTAACATTAAAGCATTAAATAATTATTATAACTGAAGTTCGTTGTCAAGTTTTTTGAATTCACGTTTGTATTTTGATTGGTCATTCCAGCTTATGTAACAGCGTTTCCCATAGCGAGGGGGGTGTTTGATTGATTTGAACCTTTTAAAACTCTTTATTCTACATTCAACAACATCACTTGATAAGACACCAGAACTGTTGAAACAATATGGCTATTTTCGTAGTGATTTTATAACATTTATGTTATAATTTTCGAATAAATAATTATATATATATATATATATATATATATATATATATATATATATATATATATTTCGCACATATAGTGCTGGTATTAATAAAACTACTTGATGTAATACAACAGAATTATTAAGTATATATTAATAAATATTTGTGTATTTAGGCAGCAAATACTCTTTTAGGTATGTCTGATTGAATAATATACAAACACTATGGCTGCTTATTTTGATCATAATCCTTAATATTCACGAATATTTTTCGTACACACACACACAAATATATATATATATATATAAATTGATGAAATAATTAAGAAAAACACAGCCTAAAGGTTCCATGACTATAGTTTATTTCCCTTTATTATAGATTTCCCTTATATATATATATATATATACAAACACTATGGCTGCTTATTTTGATTATAATCCTTAATATTCACGAATATTTTTCGTACACACACACACACACATATATATATATATAAATTGATGAAATAATTAAGAAAAACACAGCCTAAAGGTTCCATGACTATAGTTTATTTCCCTTTATTATAGATTTCCCTTATATATATATATATATATATATATATATATTAGGAATGTATAATTGAATAAATTACAAACATTGCTTATTTTGATCTTAATCTTTTCCTATTTACGAATATTTTCCCGTGTATTTACATACACACACGCACACACACGCACATATATATACATATATATCATACAGACAAACACACACGCGCGCGCGCGCGCACACACACATATATTATATGTGTGTGTATCTTTTAGGCATGTCTGATTGAATAAATGACAAACATTATGCCTGCTTATTTTGATCATAATCCTTTCACATTCATGAGACAAGCTTTACACCACGTCGAAGAACACAAACGATGGTCTTATTTATCGAAATGATTCCAGAATTTGAACAGAAGAATAAAACTGCTTGTCTGTCAAATTTATCAGGAAATAACGAACCTCATTTTCTAAGAATTTATTTTTTTTATTATTTTTCTTTCTTTCAGAAAGTCATTCCGAAATATTTAGGTCTTGGGAAGGAGACGAGAACGTACTTTTATTCACAAGGCGTATTTATGTAAATGACCCCAGACCCATATATATATATATATATATATATATATATATATATATATATATATATATTAATAATAAAATTATTGGTAATCCGTATGGAATTTCAAAGAGGATATAGATGCGTTGAGAGTTCTATGTCAAAGACAAAGGAAAATTGATTATATAATGAAAAACAAAGAGAAGAAAAACACCAATGAATTAAATATCACCTAGCGCTTTTTAAGTGTTTATTTTTCTTTATATATATATATATATATATATATATATAATGTAAATAACTCACCTCAGAAATATAGAGAGATCCTGAAGAAGGCCGGAGCGTAAAACGACCGAAACATCGTGAATATGACAATAAAGATTTACAACAGTTCGAATAATGTCAATAATGTAAGTAATGTAAATAACTCATCTCAGAAATATAGACAGATCCTGAAGAAGTCCGGAGCGTACAACGACCGAAACATCGTGAATATGACAATAAAGATTTACAACAGTTCGAATAATGTAAATAATTTAAGTAATAGAAATAACTCATCTCAGAAATATAGACAGGCGATTTATATATATTCATATTTCTTTCTTTATAAAATAGTAAATAATAAATATTTTATTATATTTTTATAATCATGTAAATAAAATATTATTCTTGAAAATAAGCAAGCTAATAAATAAATAATGTTTAACATCTTTGTTGTCAATTCTCAACAATAAAGGAAATGTATAAATCCTCATTGATATGTTTTGGATTTTATTAAAATTCTAAACATCGCTTTTTAAAAGAAACATTGCAGAGGGGCTCAAAAGGCTTGGAGCTTCCTGCATTCCTGCTTGTTGGAAATCCTCTTCTGTAGTTCTAGACTTCAAGAACTCAGGTGAACCGTCTGAAATTTCTACCTACCTATTGATTAGCCTTCGACCTATTTTTGGCAAAGGTACTAGAAGTTCTAATTAACTCTGAATTGGTTAACTATCTCCCCATGCAGGGTTTTCTTTCGCTTTTCTAGATCACATTGCCGAAAAATTATTTGTAAATGTTTCTTAATGTCCTGCCCAAAATGCAAACTCTGTGTCTATTCAGCTACTTTTTGCATATAATTCAAAAATTTTTTATTTCGCTAACAGTTTTCCTCTGGACATTTCAAAATTCGACCCATCTTGCTTCCTGCCCACCGCGCCAAATCAAGTAAACACATTAATTTATTAGACAAAAGTTCTTTTTATCCAATACCCGCAGATGTCTCTTTGTCCAGCAGAGAGATTCATCAAATATTATCTTCTACGACCGGCCTGCTTGTGTAAACAAAACTTGGAATTTCACTTCCTTTTTCTCGACATTCTTGTGAAAGAACCCAGAACGGGTTCTTTCACAAGAATTTTTTTTTCTTTCAAGCTTCGGTTAAAAATATATTTTGTATAAAATAGAAAGTCTCGAAGCAATTTTAGTCTACTCATAAAATCCCCAAAACTTACGTCAGCATTCCACTGCTTTCATTTTGAAATCGTAATCACCTGTTGACTGCAAAGGGATCTACTCGGAGTGGACTGATTTAAAATCTAACAGACACCAACGGCTCTCTCATATAGAAGTCTGCTCTACTTTTGTATTGAGCACTTTTTTAGTTAGTTGATTACTCGTATCAGGGTTTTTTCTTTGGGCTTTGGACCTGTATGCTGTACGATTATTTTCGCAAGACGTTCATGTTCCTAGCTCTTTCTTTTTTTAAAACCTTTTTTCCTTTGAGATTGATTAGACCATTAGCAAATCAAGAAACTGAAGGTTTTTCCGAGACGAGTGTAGTTACATATATATATATATATATATATATATATATATATATATATATATACAGTGTAACCCGGATATAAGAGAGTTGTCGGGACAGGAGAAGAAGTCTCTTATATCCGGGTTTCTCTTATATCCAGGTTTGGTCTATTTTGTTTAGGTAAGTACGGTTCTAAATTGGGACCAGAGAAAATCGCTCTTATATCCGGGTTTCTCTTATGTCCGGGTCTCTTATATCCGGGTTACACTGTACTCTGTTATAATAAATACATTGAGTTCGTTTTGTGGATCAGATTTAGTATTTTATATTATTAGGAATCACTTGAATTATATACCAACGGATTATTACTGATATATATATATATATATATATATATATATATATATATATATGTGTGTGTGTGTGTGTGTGTGTGTGTGTGTGTATGTGTGTGTGAGCGCAGAAAAGAAAAATTTATCTTGTCCAATGCGTTTCGAGTTCTGAGGGACTTTCGCAAATCAAATAATAATTATTATTTTTGTATACTGACAAAAATGTGACATAATCCCCAAAGTAGTGTAGGCTGGTCATCAGCTGGCATATCTTACCGCGAAAAAATCACTGAACTAAACAAATTATACAATATTCCAGGTACCAAAACACCAATCACCAGTAGGATGTTTTCCCAGTCACTACGAGTCTAGGATTAACCGTTATCTTTTCCTTTCGAAATACCTATAGTAAGAAGTAAGTTCCATTTGGACAGCTTCTTCCCAAGTACTGTTGTTTGTGTAACAGACTACCAACAGGATGTTTTCCCAATCACTACGATCTTGAGCTCTTCAAGCCTAGGATTAACTGTTATCTTTTCTTTTCATATTCCTATAGTAAGAAGTAAGTTCCATCTGGACAGTTTCTTCCCAAGTACTGTTGCTTTGTGGAACAGACTCCCAAAAGGATGTTTTCCCAATCACTACAATCTTGAGCTCTTCAAGTCTAGGATTAACCGTTATCTTTTCTTTTCATATTCCTATAGTAAGAAGTAAGTTCCATTTAGACAGCTTCTTCCCAAGTACTAATGCTTTGTGGAACAGACTCCCAACAGGATGTTTTCCCAATCACTACGATTTTGAGCTCTTCAAGTCTAGGATTAACCGTTATCTTTTCTTTTCATATTCCTATAGTAAGAATAAGTTCCATCTGGACAGTTTCTTCCCAAGTACTGTTACTTTGTGGAACAGACTCCCAACAGGATGTTTTCCCAATCACTACAATCTTGAGCTCTTCAAGTCTAGGATTAACCGTTATCTTTTCTTTTCATATTCCTATAGTAAGAAGTAAGTTCCATTTAGACAGCTTCTTCCCAAATCCTGTTGCTTTGTGGAACAGACTCCCAACAGGATGTTTTCCCAATCACTACGATCTTGAGCTCTTCAGGTCTAGGATTAACTGTTATCTTTTCTTTTCATATTCCTATAGTAAGAAGTAAGTTCAATCTGGACAGTTTCTTTCCAAGTACTGTTGCTTTGTGGAACAGACGCCCAACAGGATGTTTTCCCAATCACTACGATCTTGAGCTCTTCAAGTCTAGGATTAACCGTTATCTTTTCTTTTCATATTCCTATAGTAAGAAGTAAGTTCCATTTAGACAGCTTCTTCCCAAGTACTAATGCATTGTGGAACAGACTCCCAACAGGATGTTTTCCCAATCACTACGATCTTGAGCTCTTCAAGTCTAGGATTAACCGTTATCTTTTCTTTTCATATTCCTATAGTAAGAAGTAAGTTCCATCTGGACAGTTTCTTCCCAAGTACTGTTGCTTTGTGGAACAGACTACCAACAAGATGTTTTCCCAATCACTACAATCTTGAGCTCTTCAAGTCTAGGATTAACCGTTATCTTTTCTTTTCATATTCCTATAGTAAGAAGTAAGTTGCATTCGGACAGCTTCTTCCCGAGTACTGTTGCTTTGTGTAACAGTCTACCAACAGGATGTTTTCCCAATCACTACGATCTTGAGCTCTTCAAGTCTAGGATTAACCGTTATATTTTCTTTTCATATTCCTATAGTAAGAAGTAAGTTCCATTTAGACAGCTTCTTCCCAAGTACTGTTGCTTTGTGGAACAGACTCCCAACAGGATGTTTTCCCAATCACTACGATCTTGAGCTCTTCAAGTCTAGGATTAACCGTTATCTTTTCTTTTCATATTCCTATAGTAAGAAGTAAGTTCCATTTAGACAGCTTCTTCCCAAGTACTAATGCATTGTGGAACAGACTCCCAACAGGATGTTTTCCCAATCACTACGATCTTGAGCTCTTCAAGTCTAGGATTAACCGTTATCTTTTCTTTTCATATTCCTATAGTAAGAAGTAAGTTCCATTTGGACAGCTTCTTCCCAAGTACTGTTTCTTTGTGGAACAGACTCCCAACAGGATGTTTTCCCAATCACTACAATTTTGAGCTCTTCAGGTCTAGGATTAACCGTTATCTTTTCTTTTCATATTCCTATAGTAAGAAGTAAGTTGCATTCGGACAGCTTCTTCCCTAGTACTGTTGCTTTGTGGAACAGACTCCCAACAGGATGTTTTCCCAATCACTACAATCTTGAGCTCTTCAAGTCTAGGATTAACCGTTATCTTTTCTTTTCATATTCCTATAGTAAGAAGTAAGTTCCATTTAGACAGCTTCTTCCCAAGTACTAATGCTTTGTGGAACAGACTCCCAACAGGATGATTTCCCAATCACTACAATCTTGGGCTCTTCAAGTCTAGGATTAACCGTTATCTTTTCTTTTCATATTCCTATAGTAAGAAGTAAGTTCCATTTAGACAGCTTCTTCCCAAGTACTAATGCTTTGTGGAACAGACTCCCAACAGGATGTTTTCCCAATCACTACAATCTTGAGCTCTTCAAGTCTTGGATTAACCGTTATCTTTTCTTTTCATATTCCTATAGTAAGAAGTAAGTTCCATTTAGACAGCTTCTTCCCAAGTACTAATGCTTTGTGGAACAGACTCCCAACAGGATGTTTTCCCAATCACTACAATCTTGAGCTCTTCAAGTCTAGGATTAACCGTTATCTTTTCTTTTCATATTCCTATAGTAAGAAGTAAGTTCCATTTAGACAGCTTCTTCCCAAGTACTAATGCTTTGTGTAACAGACTCCCAACAGGATGTTTTCCCAATCACTACGATCTTGACCTCTTCAAGTCTAGGATTAACCGTTATCTTTTCTTTTGATATTCCTATCGTAAGAAGTAAATTCCATTTAGACAGCTTCTTCCCAAGTACTAATGCTTTGTGGAACAGACTCCCAACAGGATGATTTCCCAATCACTACAATCTTGAGCTCTTCAAGTCTAGGATTAACCGTTATCTTTTCTTTTCATATGCCTATAGTAAGAATAAGTTCCATCTGGACAGTTTCTTCCCAAGTACTGTTACTTTGTGGAACAGACTCCCAACAGGATGTTTTCCCAATCACTAAAATCTTGAGCTCTTCAAGTCTAGGATTAACCGTTATCTTTTCTTTTCATATTCCTATAGTAAGAAGTATGTTCCATTTAGACAGCTTCTTCCCAAGTACTGTTGCTTTGTTTAACAGACTCCCAACAGGATGTTTTCCCAATCACTACGATTTTGAGCTCTTCAAGTCTAGGATTAACCGTTATCTTTTCTTTTCATATTCCTATAGTAAGAAGTAAGTTCAATTTAGACAGCTTCTTCCCAAGTACTGTTGCTTTGTAGAACAGACTCCCAACAGGATGTTTTCCCAATCACTACGATCTTGACCTCTTCAAGTCTAGGATTAACCGTTATCTTTTCTTTTCATATTCCTATAGTAAGAAGTAAGTTCAATCTGGACAGTTTCTTCCCAAGTACTGTTGTTTTGTGGAACAGATGCCCAACAGGATGTTTTCCCAATCACTACGATCTTGAGCTCTTCAAGTCTAGGATTAACCGTTATCTTTTCTTTTCATATTCCTATAGTAAGAAGTAAGTTCCATTTAGACAGCTTCTTCCCAAGTACTAATGCATTGTGGAACAGACTCCCAACAGGATGTTTTCCCAATCACTACAATCTTGAGCTCTTCAAGTCTAGGATTAACCGTTATCTTTTCTTTTCATATTCCTATAGTAAGAAGTAAGTTCCATCTGGACAGTTTCTTCCCAAGTACTGTTGCTTTGTGGAACAGACTCCCAACAGGATGTTTTCCCAATCACTACAATCTTGAGCTCTTCAAGTCTAGGATTAACCGTTATCTTTTCTTTTCATATTCCTATAGTAAGAAGTAAGTTGCATTCGGGCAGCTTCTTCCCGAGTACTGTTGCTTTGTGTAACAGACTACCAACAGGATGTTTACCCAATCACTACGATCTTGAGCTCTTCAAGTCTAGGATTAACCGTTATCTTTTCTTTTCATATTCCTATAGTAAGAAGTAAGTTCCATTTAGACAGCTTCTTCCCAAGTACTGTTGCTTTGTGGAACAGACTCCCAACAGGGTGTTTTCCCAATCACTACAATCTTGAGCTCTTCAAGTCTAGGATTAACCGTTATCTTTTCTTTTCATATTCCTATAGTAAGAAGTAAGTTGCATTCGGACAGCTTCTTCCCGAGTACTGTTGCTTTGTGTAACTGACTACCAACAGGATGTTTTCCCAATCACTACGATCTTGAGCTCTTCAAGTCTAGTATTAACCGTTATCTTTTCTTTTCATATTCCTATAGTAAGAAGTAAGTTCCATTTCGACATATTCTTACCAAGTACTGTTGCTTTGTGGAACAGTCTCCCAACAGGATGATTTCCCAATCACTACAATCTTGAGCTCTTCAAGTATAGGATTAACCGTTATCTTTTCTTTTCATATTCCTATAGTAAGAAGTAAGTTCCATTTAGACAGCTTCTTCCCAAATACTGTTGCTTTGTGGAACAGACTCCCAACAGGATGTTTTCCCAATCACTACGATCTTGAGCTCTTCAGGTCTAGGATTAACCGTTATCTTTTCTTTTCATATTCCTATAGTAAGAAGTAAGTTCAATCTGGACAGTTTCTTCCCAAGTACTGTTGCTTTGTGGAACAGACTCCCAACAGGATGTTTTCCCAATCACTACGATCTTGAGCTCTTCAAGTCTAGGATTATCCGTTATCTTTTCTTTTCATATTCCTATAGTAAGAAGTAAGTTCCATTTAGACAGCTTCTTCCCAAGTCCTGTTGCTTTGTGGAACAGACTCCCAACAGGGTGTTTTCCCAATCACTACAATCTTGAGCTCTTCAAGTCTAGGATTAACCGTTATCTTTTCTTTTCATATTCCTATAGTGAGAAGTAAGTTGCATTCGGACAGCTTCTTCCCGAGTACTGTTGCTTTGTGTTACGTGTTAAAGTAGATATTCCGATTAGTAATGCTTTAAAAAATAATTCTCACAAGGCCCAAGATCCACTCAAGTCAGAAGGTTACTCTGTGGTATTTTATGATCGTAAAACAGTGCAAGAAGTGAAGTTCCTGTGGGTCTGCTGGAAAGATAAGGGCTAATCTTAGACTTGAAGTGGTAAAGATTATAGTAATTGTATAAACATCCAGCAGGGAGTCCGTTCCACAAAACAGCAGTTCTTGAGAAGAAGGTGTCCAAATGGAACTTACTTCTTACTATAGGAATATGAAAAGAAAAGATAACGGTTAATCCTAGACTTGAAGAGCTCAAGATCGTAGTGATTGGGAAAACATCCTGTTGGGAGTCTGTTCCACAAAGCATTAGTACTTGGGAAGAAGCTGTCGAAATGGAACTTACTTCTTACTATAGGAATATGAAAAGAAAAGATAACGGTTAATCCTAGACTTGAAGAGGTCAAGATCGTAGTGATTGGGAAAACATCCTGTTGGGAGTCTGTTCCACAATGCATTAGTACTTGGGAAGAAGCTGTCTAAATGGAACTTACTTCTTACTATAGGAATATGAAAAGAAAAGATAACGGTTAATCCTAGACTTGAAGAGGTCAAGATCGTAGTGATTGGGAAAACATCCTGTTGGGAGTCTGTTCTACAAAGCAAAAGTACTTGGGAAGAAGCTGTCTAAATTGAACTTACTTCTTACTATAGGAATATGAAAAGAAAAGATAACGGTTAATCCTAGACTTGAAGAGCTCAAGATCGTAGTGATTGGGAAAACATCCTGTTGGGCGTCTGTTCCACAAAACAACAGTACTTGGGAAGAAACTGTCCAGATTGAACTTACTTCTTACTATAGGAATATGAAAAGAAAAGATAACGGTTAATCCTAGACTTGAAGAGGTCAAGATCGTAGTGATTGGGAAAACATCCTGTTGGGAGTCTGTTCTACAAAGCAAAAGTACTTGGGAAGAAGCTGTCTAAATTGAACTTACTTCTTACTATAGAAATATGAAAAGAAAAGATAACGGTTAATCCTAGACTTGAAGAGCTCAAGATCGTAGTGATTGGGAAAACATCCTGTTGGGAGTCTGTTCCACAAAGCATTAGTACTTGGGAAGAAGCTGTCGAAATGGAACTTACTTCTTACTATAGAAATACGAACGGAAAAGATAACGGTTAATCCTAGACTTGAAGAGCTCAAGGTCGTAGTGATTGGGAAAACATCCTGCCGGGAGTCTGTTCCACAAAGCAACAGTATTTGGGAAGAAGCTGTCTAAATGGAACTTACTTCTTACTATAGGAATATGAAAAGAAAAGATAACGGTTAATCCTAGACTTGAAGAGCTCAAGATTGTAGTGATTGGGAAAACACCCTGTTGGGAGTCTGTTCCACAAAGCAACAGTACTTGGGAAGAAGCTGTCTAAATGGAACTTACTTCTTACTATAGGAATATGAAAAGAAAAGATAACGGTTAATCCTAGACTTGAAGAGCTCAAGATCGTAGTGATTGGGAAAACATCCTGTTGGTAGTCTGTTACACAAAGCAACAGTACTCGGGAAGAAGCTGTCCGAATGCAACTTACTTCTTACTATAGGAATATGAAAAGAAAAGATAACGGTTAATCCTAGACTTGAAGAGCTCAAGATCGTAGTGATTGGGAAAACATCCTGTTGGGAGTCTGTTCCACAAAGCATTAGTACTTGGGAAGAAGCTGTCGAAATGGAACTTACTTCTTACTATAGGAATATGAAGAGAAAAGATAACGGTTAATCCTAGACTTGAAGAGGTCAAGATCGTAGTGATTGGGAAAACATCCTGTTGGGAGTCTGTTCCACAATGCATTAGTACTTGGGAAGAAGCTGTCTAAATGGAACTTACTTCTTACTATAGGAATATGAAAAGAAAAGATAACGGTTAATCCTAGACTTGAAGAGGTCAAGATCGTAGTGATTGGGAAAACATCCTGTTGGGAGTCTGTTCTACAAAGCAAAAGTACTTGGGAAGAAGCTGTCTAAATTGAACTTACTTCTTACTATAGGAATATGAAAAGAAAAGATAACGGTTAATCCTAGACTTGAAGAGCTCAAGATCGTAGTGATTGGGAAAACATCCTGTTGGGAGTCTGTTCCACAATGCATTAGTACTTGGGAAGAAGCTGTCTAAATGGGACTTACGTCTTACTATAGGAATATGAAAAGAAAAGATAACGGTTAATCCTAGACTTGAAGAGCTCAAGATCGTAGTGATTGGGAAAACATCCTGTTGGGCGTCTGTTCCACAAAACAACAGTACTTGGGAAGAAACTGTCCAGATTGAACTTACTTCTTACTATAGGAATATGAAAAGAAAAGATAACGGTTAATCCTAGACTTGAAGAGGTCAAGATCGTAGTGATTGGGAAAACATCCTGTTGGGAGTCTGTTCTACAAAGCAAAAGTACTTGGGAAGAAGCTGTCTAAATTGAACTTACTTCTTACTATAGAAATATGAAAAGAAAAGATAACGGTTAATCCTAGACTTGAAGAGCTCAAGATCGTAGTGATTGGGAAAACATCCTGTTGGGAGTCTGTTCCACAAAGCATTAGTACTTGGGAAGAAGCTGTCGAAATGGAACTTACTCTTACTATAGAAATACGAACGGAAAAGATAACGGTTAATCCTAGACTTGAAGAGCTCAAGGTCGTAGTGATTGGGAAAACATCCTGCCGGGAGTCTGTTCCACAAAGCAACAGTATTTGGGAAGAAGCTGTCTAAATGGAACTTACTTCTTACTATAGGAATATGAAAAGAAAAGATAACGGTTAATCCTAGACTTGAAGAGGTCAAGATCGTAGTGATTGGGAAAACATCCTGTTGGGAGTCTGTTCTACAAAGCAAAAGTACTTGGGAAGAAGCTGTCTAAATTGAACTTACTTCTTACTATAGGAATATGAAAAGAAAAGATAACGGTTAATCCTAGACTTGAAGAGCTCAAGATCGTAGTGATTGGGAAAACATCCTGTTGGGAGTCTGTTCCACAATGCATTAGTACTTGGGAAGAAGCTGTCTAAATGGAACTTACTTCTTACTATAGGAATATGAAAAGAAAAGATAACGGTTAATCCTAGACTTGAAGAGCTCAAGATTGTAGTGATTGGGAAAACATCCTGTTGGGCGTCTGTTCCACAAAACAACAGTGCTTGGGAAGAAACTGTCCAGATTGAACTTACTTCTTACTATAGGAATATGAAAAGAAAAGATAACGGTTAATCCTAGACTTGAAGAGGTCAAGATCGTAGTGATTGGGAAAACATCCTGTTGGGAGTCTGTTCCACAATGCATTAGTACTTGGGAAGAAGCTGTCTAAATGGAACTTACTTCTTACTATAGGAATATGAAAAGAAAAGATAACGGTTAATCCTAGACTTGAAGAGCTCAAGATTGTAGTGATTGGGAAAACATCCTGTTGGGAGTCTGTTCCACAAAGCATTAGTACTTGGGAAGAAGCTGTCTAAATGGAACTTACTTCTTACTATAGTTATATGAGCATAAAATATAACGGTTAATCGTAGACTTGAAGAGATCAAGATTGCTTTGATTGGGAAAACATCCTGTTGGGAGTCTGTTCCACAAAGCAACAGTACTTGGGAAGAAACTCTCCAGATGGAACTTACTTCTTACTATAGGAATATGAAAAGAAAAGATAACGGTTAATCCTAGGCTTGAAGAGCTCAAGATCGTAGTGATTGGGAAAACATCCTGTTGGTAGTCTGTTACTCAAAGCAACAGTACTTGGGAAGAAGCTGTCCGAATGCAACTTACTTCTTACTATAGGAATATGAAAAGAAAAGATAACGGTTAATCCTAGACCTGAAGAGCTCAAGATTGTCGTGATTGAGAAAACATCCTGTTGGGAGTCTGTTCCACAAAGCATTAGTACTTGGGAAGAAGCTGTCTAAATGGAACTTACTTCTTACTATAGGAATATGAAAAGAAAAGATAACGGTTAATCCTAGACCTGAAGAGCTCAAATGGTTAGAACGCTCCCTTTCTGATAACTTCTTAATAATACTAGCCTGACGTGACGATCCCAACGCGTGGTGCCATGAGGAAGTACCTGAAAAACATACTATAGGTTGGCCCAATAGAAAAAATGTTTGCAAGCCGTCAATTGTTGTGCTAGTACGAAATCGCAAGTCATCCTGACCGAGGTTTTGAGCGAACCGGTGTTGTTCAAAATACTGATCATGACAGATGATGCGCTACCCCCCTACACCCCGCCCCAGGAACCGTAACTAAGTCTCACTCAGCATATTTGCAGTATGAACCACAGGTGTGCTCTGTTGGGGTTGAAAAAGCACGAGTTTGCCTGAACATCACGAAGAATCATTGCTGATCAAACATGGCAGAATGTTGTCTTTAAGCGGAATCTATCTAGCCATAGACATTTCGTGGACGAGTCGGTTAACATACGTCCGATGTAACGACAATTCCCTCTGTCCAGGGAGCGCAGGTCCGAATCCGGCCGGACAGCCCGTAATATTCAGGCCGGTAGGTGAAAATAAATATACTTTTTAATAAATAAATGGAGCGTCTACTCAAATACAGGTAGCCACTAAAATAACAATTAAATTATAAAATCTGTCTGATTACCAAATAAAAACTTCTTGCGTGTGTGTGTGTGTGTGTGTGTGTTTGTATATATATATATATATATATATTGTTTTTGTTTTTGATTATATAATCTTTTTGGCTTTGTCTTTGACAAAGAGCTCTCAACGCATCTATATCCTCTGGGAAATTCCATACGGATTACCAATAATTTTTATTATTATTATTAATATATATATATATATATATATATATATATATATATATATATATATATATATATATATATACATATTCAATTGTATGGATTTGAGACAAATTTGTCTGACGATCTTAAATACAACTGCCCTATCACAAATATTAAGTACTTTTCACTAAGTACCACGTATATATATATATATATATATATATATATATATATATATATATATATATATATATATATATATATATATATATTAAGTAACGAAATTCTTGATAATCCGTATGGATAATCCCAAGGAGAATGAAATCCTGAGAGGTCAATGTTAAGTCAGAGCGAATAATTCAATTTAAAGAAAAACAGACCATTTTTAGCCTCCATTTGTTATAATTTATTTCACCTGAGAATTTTATTTTTCTCCGGATCTTCAGACTTCACTTTCAACTTTGAAAATGAAATCTGAAGATCTAGGGAAAATAAAATAATGGTGAAATTATAACAAATGGATCCTTAAAGTGGTCTGTTTTACTTTAAATTAATTATATATATATATATATATATATATATATATATATATATATATATATATAGAGAGAGAGAGAGAGAGAGAGAGAGAGCGAGAGAGAGAGAGAGAAAGAAAGAAAGAAAAAAGAAATAAGAGTTTTAAAGGAAAGCGCAAATTATTTCTTTTTTTTTTGTTCTTTATATATTTTATTTTTATATTTATTTTTATATTTTATTTTATTTTTATCAGGACACCCTACAACACTATCTACAAAATTTACTACACTGTTTAAGAATTCTTTCCGTTTTTTTCTTTAGTCAGCTAATGTTGTCTGTGTATCATATATTCTTAAGATTATGTTCTCTAAAACTATTCAAATAAACTTGAGAGCTTTTTTTATCTAATTTATAATCAAACTCTGTTTTATACGCAGACATAAAATTATATAACGTTTTATCGAATGCATTTTCGATGAAGACGTTAAATTTATTCAGTGAAGTGTACATAAGCCACCATTACTGACTCATTACTTCCTGCCAAGCACTTATTGTTTATTGCATCTCGAAGTGAATAAAATAGACATCTCCTGTTGAAGATTTAAACTCAAACACAAGAGACAGACAAAGGGTCCTTTTTTTATATAAAGAGTAAATAAAGTAGCCATTTAGAATAATGGCGCCTATATTAAAGTCTCGATCTAACGAGACTATTTAAGAAGATAAATTGAATTTTTAGGCTAATCTTTTATTTTTGCAGCAATTTAATATATTGGAAATACAAATGACAAGAATACAGCATTTAGACCGACAATGATGCCAGTAGTGACAAGAGCACTGGGAATTATTAAGAAGAATGCAGAAACAGACATTAAGAATTACCTTTCATCACAAGTAGTCGGTCAAAACGTAATGCCTTCTTTAATTACAACGGATTTCAGAGCAGAAGCAAAGAAAACATATCAAAAGGAACATAAAAGTCTCAGGATTCTAAATCAAATCCTCAACAAATGTACTTTCCTTTAGAATTTTTGTATGAGTGCTGGTAAAAAAAATAATGCCTGCTCTTCTTTAATTACAACAGATTTAATAATAGGAATACCCAAAGCCTACCAAAATAAAAAATAGAATTCTCAGGATTCCAAATCTGGTTCTTAACATTAAATCCTTTCTTTGTAATCCTGAAAGTCTATCTTTGAATGAGGGCTTGTATACCTGTCTTGTAAAAGGTTAAATGGAGGCTTTGTCTGCCATATGCGTGTTGCTGCTTTCGCTTCATCACTGGAGAACCGCTTCACGAACCAAAACAGATGAAAGTCTAAACTAGCGATTCTTAACCTGGCGTCCATAGATGTATTTCAGAATGTCTGTAAGGGTCAGCTAAAAATTAATATTGAAATAAATAAAAGAAAACGCACCCTGTCACAACTTACAGTATTTTTTAACTTGCTACAAATCTTAAACGTGTGTCATCATTCGCTGCACGACAACCATTTTTGCCACGTCATAAGAGCAAGTGATAATCCTCATTTTCCATGGTTTATCTTCTGATTATCTTCATATATATTGGATTAATTAAGTAACCAGAATTTCTTTCAAGCGTGCTTGGCTTAAAAAAAAGTGATGCGTGTACAGAGTGCACGAGAGTGAAGTATGGAGAAATGAACGTACAAATGTGAAAAACCAGTCAGCCTATTGAGTATCTGTTTGTCTGTCTGTGAAGGACTTAGTTCTTATTGCAGTCCGTTACTAAAGGGGTCCGTGAATAAAGGGGTCTGTATTTAAACCACTGGTCTAAAGGTGTCAGTTCAAGTTTGTAGTGTGAATGAGGCAAGGTAGTCCAGTCCTGTCCGGCGATTGTCTGGATTTTAAACTGCTGTGAGGGCTTGCGTTATTATTTATCCTACTGACCCCATCTATTTACTGTGTTTATAGCATTTTCAAAGTTTGTAGTACTTTCTCCCGAAAACAGAAATTTTATGACAGCTTTTTACTTTCTACGCCTGTCCAGAGAGGCAGCCATATTGAAAGACAATTATGGGTAGGAAAAAGAGAAGGTAATCTATATATAAAATTCTGTGACTTCCGTTAGCCCTTCCGCCCGTAACACCCTCTAAAAAAGCCATATTGGTTGATCGAAACCAAATTTAGGGGAGAAGTGCAAACAGGTATGGGTATACAGTTGGTTGGGTGCGTAGGTTAGTACAATAAATTTTCATTCATTTCTTTGGAAAAATTAAAAGTTTTATTATTCAACATAGCAAATACTTCCATTGATTAAAATAACAAATAATTATTTAATAAAAATATAATATTGTTTTTTGCTTATCTTTTCTTTAAGTTTTATATAGAAGAATTCAATTTCAAGTTCGTCCTACGTTTTCAAGAACTATGAACAATTCACAAGGTCAAACGCATCAAAAAGTTGGAATTTGGCTCTAGAAAGAAATAGTTACCCATTATGTTGCATGCTCAAGAGTAAGAAATCCTAAGAATTTTTTTTCCTTTTTAACACAAAAAGGAAAAAAGAAATAAAAAATAATTTGTTTGCCATGAAGAATAAAATTAAATTGAATTAAAGAAATGAAACTATGAAGTTGGTTTTTTTTCTCAAAGTTTTTTTTCCAAACAAATCAGCTTATTCAAATTTCATCGATTGGTTTGCGAAATTGAACGAAATGTATAGTTTGTAAATCTCGACAAAAAATGTTACCGAAAACATCAACAATACTTAATACTGTGAGGATTTCAACACGCGTGCAAAAAAAAAAAAAATAAATAAATTCTAGTTCCACAAAATTTCACCCAGAGCTGCTAGGCACTTGAAGGTAAAAAAAAAGACATCTAGGAATTCTGACTAATATATTTGAGTTAAATCGGAAAAGGGATGATTTGTTAACCGACCTTTCGTAATAATAATCCAATAAGTATAAATTAACAAATTGCAAGAAAAAAAAAAAAAAAATCTTCTTCCTCTCACCCCGTCTCTCATTTCTTTTACTTTTGTTGTTGGCTCCACCTGAAAACAATTATTCTTTACCTACACATGTTGCGTAAAGGAATGTATTTTTCGTCCCAGATTACGGTGGTTAAACTGTCTGAGCGCAAGTGCTACCCCTACCCACATCATATGGTAAGCATTTTTTCGTTCGTAATCTAAGCCTTCACATATGCGTATTTTTCCATGCATAATAAAAAAAAGAAGAAGCTTAATATTTAATGCGTTCTTTTCCATTGTGCTGTACACCCCTTTACGTATGACCTCACTTTGCACTAATTTAAACTTTCAGATCCCTATAATATACCAGGATACGTATCTTGCCTACCCATGGTTCTTGAAGTTGAGGCAGACGATCGAAAAAAATAGCAAAGCAAACATGATCTTCGGGCAGTTTATGCACAATTTCAATCCTGATATACAATATCTGAGTCGAAAATTATAGAATAATAAAAAATAAAAATGAAACAAATCCTATAGGTTGAATTTATCAAAACTTATATATATAGTTGGCACGGTGGAGTAGTGGATAATGGCTCGGACTGAGGAATCGGAATTCGAATTCCAGTCGAATCCATTCCATACGTGCTAATTGGGCGAATAGCTATGGCTAAATAGCAGGCAAGGACACCAGGTTAACACTCTTCAACCGGCTTCCTTAATGTTTGGTGTGAATTTTGTGAAATGTCTCCTTCGACCTCATTGGGCACATCAGTGTCTTGTCTCGCTAGAACAATTACAACTGAGTAGTAGCTTCGATCTTCGTTGGGTTGCCCCACACTTTCGCCCTTGTTCCACTATAGCGAAGAAAACGGCGACTTACCTCGTCAAACCAAGCGACAGCCCGTCGCGTGTATCCTACGACGGAAAATGTGTCGAAAAAGAAAATTACTTACCAAAAAAAAAAAAAAAAATGGGCACGTATTCCACATGAGATGCTGAAGACGGAATATGTAAATTAAAAACAAGTCCGTCGCAGGAGTCGCTATAAAAGTATTTTGATGTGCAAAAAATTGTGCGTCCTCTCCCAGTTGTCGACAAATGTAAAAAATGCCCGGCAGATAAAAGCAGTTGGTGTTCTCGAGTCGGGGGTTGAATTCGTGTATTTTGGCTACCGCGTTGGTCGGAGAGTGAGTTATTTTTCTGACTGGTTACGTGCATTGGGATTTGTGAGATAGTACCTGTGAATCGAGATTTCGTCATTTCTTTCTACCCCCGATATTCGAGTCTGAACTTACAGTGATTTATTCTCTGCGTTGTGGAAGTAATCTGCGACAAATATTTCCTTTGTTTACAGAACGCTTACAGCCACATCTAACCCACGCTTACAAAATCACCATATATGAAATGAAAGAGATAATGAAATAAAAAATAACTCAAATACAATGATAGGTAAATATTTATTAAATAAATAAAACAATATTTGATAATTAGAAATAATGAATAAACCCTTTAGTGTCAAAGCGGATTCAGTAGGAGTAATTTTTTTATATGAGTCGCAAGTGAAACGATAACAATGATCATGAACGATGAGAGAGCTCTTCTGTTGTTGAGGTAGGAAACAGCTGCTGCACACGACCGGGCGTCGTCTGACATTTGCTTCACAGAGTTGATCCATTCGTAGATTACGTCTTCTAAGACATCCAAGGACATACGACCGTACCTCAAAACCTGATGATGGAATTCTTTAATGTTGAAGAGGCTGCCTGGAAGACAAAAAAGGATAAAAAGCCATTAAAAAAAGAGGACACAGAATTTACAGATTCTTTACAAAATCCGAACAAGAATCAGCAATGTTATCGATCAATGACCTGGCATCTCAGCTTCAGTCACTCCTCATCGACGTGACATGGATGACCACTGACTTTTCTGTAAATATTTTCATTTTTGTGGTGAGCTTTCCTATTTGCAAATATTCGTTGGGGTTTTATTTTTACAGACAAATTGTACATATGAAAACTAGTTAGGGCATCATAGAGACTTTGAGGCATGATGGTGGCTGTAGTATGTGACTGAAATGATTTTGTTTCAGAAGATACGGGATTATGACGATTATAGAAAGTTTTATACTTACAAATGCTTTTCCCCCATTATGGGCATTATATCCGTGATATAATAACACCGTAATTTACGGACGGAACATTATAGCTAAATGGTAAAGGAATGACAAACATGCTTGGTTCTCAGAGATACTTTTATCCTGCTACGTAGTACACAAAGTTATATATACTTATCTACATGTGTCTCACTTGGAAAACAATATATCATATATCTACACAGCAAACCAAGTGTAAGGAGAAACACAAAGGAAGAGTTTTATGTATAATATGGAGATTCTTCTGTGTTTCTGGAGAAGCCATGTTTAGGACTCCATATTTATCTACTATGTCCCAGGCGAGGACATATTTCACGAAAAGGAAACAACAGGTTTTGGGTTTTCCTA
The DNA here is from genome assembly GCA_963932145.1 of Acanthosepion lycidas. Lineage (NCBI taxonomy): Eukaryota > Metazoa > Mollusca > Cephalopoda > Sepiida > Sepiidae > Acanthosepion > Acanthosepion lycidas. Next base: position 68,838,969 of record OZ010607.1, on the reverse strand, counting down.
AATTGAGGACTGAGAGCCGGAGCTTCTTTCCATACCTGGGGAAGATATATTCCCCAAAGAAAACGGCACTAACAGATGTAGCATTTAGCAGCTGGTTACCCCGGGCTTAAGCCCGAGCAGGACGAACATGCACGTGTGTCTTGACATCAATACGCTTACTGACTGAATCACTGGCCACCTTTGTCACTGTATGAAATGACGTCACTAAGAGGCGGTCATGTGACCCACGTGACTTATCTCCATTAAATAATAATTCCATACAGATAATAACTTTAAAGTAAAATAAGACAGAAAGATAGGTCTACTTAGTACAATATTGGACAATATGTCGTGTATTCAACCACCCTCGAAAAGATAATTAGTGGGTCATAATCCACCACAAGTTGTAAAGAATGTTGAGGTTACCATCATCTGAAATTTCTACGTCCAGACTGGTAGAGAAATCCAGGCAAATCGAGCATATTATTAAAAATCATGTTGAAAATACATGTCTTCTGATAGATGTTGCAGATCCAGCCGACAAAAACACATCTTTGAAAATGTTTGAGAAACTAAGTAAGTAGAAGGATCTCGAAACAGAAATCAGTCGACTGTGGAGTCCCAAGTCCCATACCTGGGGAAGATATGTTGATATTGGGGCTGTGGAAACGATAGCGAAAGGAGCAAACAAATATGGAGACCAAATACCTGGAAGCCATAAAATATGTAAATTGTTAAAAAAATCGTACGCATGCGTACTTTTCACATCTTGCATAGACTTCTATTCATGCAGTGACCACGATTACATACATTTTTCCCTTTGATTACATGGCACCTCGTCTGTCTGCATCTGCTAATACAATAAAACAAAAAAAAATCTTATGTGGTCACATAGGGCGTTGCAGAGAGAATGTGCCACGGGCCATAACTAAAAAACAAAACAAAAATTGCCGATAGAATCTTTTGAACACCAGGTGACGATGAGCATGTACCATATTTTAAGCATAGCATTGTTCTTCCTTAAAAATCAACATTGGGCCCGACAAAAATTGAGCTCGACAAAAATTGGGCCCGACAAAAATTGCGCCCGACAAAAATTGGGCTCGACAAAAATTGGGCTCGACAAAATCAAAAATAAATAACATGCTTGCGCGAAATTAAAAATATAAAATGTCAACAATTTACCCATTGCACACTGTATATTCTTTAAAGCCATCCTTATTGTTGATCGCTTTCCGTTTGCAGGCTTACGACCACATCAATATTTAAACACTGTTTGCTGTACGATCACCGAAGTTAAGCAACGTCGAACCTGGTCAGTATCTATATTGGTAACTGTTTCAGATTACCAGGTTCTGTAAGCTTGGATGTGTGCATGGTATGCCTTACGGCCACATGAAGTTTAAACCCTGTTTCCAGTACGATCACCGAAGTTAAGCAACGCCGAACCTGGTCAGTATCTATATTGGTAACTGTTTCAGATTACCAGGTTATGTAAGCTTGGACGTGTACAAGGTATGCCTATTGGCCACATCAATATTTACACCCTGTTTGCTGTACGATCACCGGAGTTAAGCAACGTCGAGCCTGGTCAGTATCTAGATTGGTAACTGTTTCAGATTAGCGGGTTCTGTAAGCTTGGACGTGTGCATGGTATGCCTTACGGCCACGTTGCATTTAAATATTGTTTCCAGTACGATCACCGAAGTTAAGCAACGTCGAGCCTAGTCAGTATCTAGATTGGTAACTGTTTCAGATTAGCAGGTTCGGTAAGCTTGGACGTGTGCATGGTATGCCTTACGGCCACATCGCTTTAAACATTGTTTCCCGTACGATCACCGAAGTTAAGCAACGTCGAGCCTGGTCAGTATCTAGATTGGTAACTGTTTCAGATTAGCAGGTTCTGTAAGTGTGGACGTGTGCATGGTATGCCTTACGGCCACATCAAGTTTAAACATTGTTGTCTGTACGATCACCGAAGTTAAGCCACTCGCCCCGATTGCATAGAATAGTTTGCTTTTTTTTTTCTTTGTTCGTGTAAATAAATTCTTACCTAATTCGGTTTCTGCTTTTCTTCGGAGTTCTTTAATTTTAATTTCACCCAGTTTATAAGAACACGCTTGACCGGGCCACGTGATATATCGGTCTACCTCGATTTCGACCTGAGACCTGGGAAATTCGGTGTAATTCAATATGAAATCAATAGCTCGTTCCCGCGGCCACCTGCAAATATAGATAAATTGATAACGAAATTAATATCAACACAGATAGCTAAAACATTACTACACCCACTATTACTACTACTACTACTAATAATAAAATCGTTAGAAATTTTAGAAATTTGATTTTCGATCAAATTCATTTTAACGTTACATTTTGCTATCCCTTTTTCAATTTTATTTATTTTCTTATACTAGACCTCTTAGTCCCACCTTAATAAAAACGAAATAAGGCCGCATTCCCTTATCGCTTCAGAAGTCCGCGTTGCCTATAACAATGCAAATATTCTGTGAAAGTTGCTTTCTGTTTGAGGTCGTACGACTTGATGGTGAAAACGCATATGGCAAGATTTCTGGTTGAAACGGAAAAACCGTACGGAAGATAATATTAATAATAATAATAATAATAATAATAATAATAATAATAATAATAATAAGAAGAAGAAGAAGAAGAAGAAGAAGAAGAAGAAGAAAGAAAGAAAGAAAGAAACCAAAAATCACGTGATTAAAATCCTTGGATCTTTATACGGAACTGCACCCATCATCCACACAACCCTCTCCCCCTAAACGAAACATTGCAGATGTGCATAGGTGACTCACCTAAGGGGCTCTTTTTACTCATCAGTGCCATAATTAAGGACTTTAAATTACTTTCTGAAAAGATTTTACCACTCAATAATAATAATAATTGATTGATTGATGTTGCCTGAATGTGATCACTATTGTGCCAGGTATCGTAAGGGCAAACTGAACATTTACCTTAAGAAAAAGCAAAATGTCACGTTTCTCCATCGCTTCAGAAGTCCGCATTGTCTGACAATGCAAATATTCTGTGAAAGATGCTTCTGTTTGAGGTCGTACGACTTGATATAAAAACACACTGGATCTAATCAGTAGAATTTATTGAAGGTCGCATGAAGTCATTAATATAAAAGATTAGACTGCTATAACCATTGTGAATTATGAAACAGGAAGGCCCAAAATGTGTGTGGTCACTGTCAAATATCTGTAAACACGTGACTTACCCAAAAGCATGAATTCCGGGATCGACAACCAATCGAACCGCGCGAAATATTTCATGACAGTATCGCCCGAATCTGTAAAATTAGAAAATTAGAAAATTAGAAAAGCTTAATTTATTTGACAATCTGGAACGAATAAACACACACACACCTAGGCACACACACACACACACCTAGGCACACACACACACACGCACCTAGGCACACGCGTACACACACGCACACACACATATATGTATGTATATATATATATATATACAGGGTGCGATGGGTAAATTGTCACCATTTTATAGTTTCAATTTCGCGCATGCGCGTTGGTGGTTTGTGATTTTGTCGACCGCAAAGTATAATAGGGTCAGTTGGGCATCGTCTGTGAGAAA
>OZ010607.1:68680369-68830369 GCA_963932145.1 Acanthosepion lycidas | reverse complement strand
GCAGTACTAGTTTTTCGTCATTTTCTAGTTGAAATGGCTCGAAGTTACCGTAAGTTCTAAGTTAATAGATTCTTCTATTGCATTTCTCGCTTATGCAACTCTCTTCCGGTTTCTTGCTTTTCAGTCAACTTTGATCTTCAAAAGTTAAATGCAATGTCAATCGTTATCTTCTGTCTTCTTAATTCCTCTTCTTTTATTGTCCTTTCCCCTCACTAAAGTCTTCTAATTCTCTTTCACTCTTCTTACTTTCCAGTCAACTTTGATCTTCCAAAATTTCAATGCAATGTCAATCGTTATCTTCTGTCTTCTTAATTCCTCTTCTTTTATTGTCCTTTCCCCTCACTAAAGTCTTCTAATTCTCTTTCATTCTTCTTACTTTCTAGTCAACTTTGATCTTCCAAAATTTCAATGCAATGTCAATCGTTATCTTCTGTCTTCTTAATTCCTCTTCTTTTATTGTCCTTTCCCCTCACTAAAGTCTTCTAATTCTCTTTCACTCTTCTTACTTTCCATACAACTTTGATCTTCAAAAATTTCAATGCAATGTCAATCGTTATCTTCTGTCTTCTTAATTCCTCTTCTTTTATTGTCCTTTCCCCTCACTAAAGTCTTCTAATTCTCTTTCATTCTTCTTACTTTCCAGTCAACTTTGATCTTCAAAAATTTCAATGCAATGTCAATCGTTATCTTCTGTCTTCTTAATTCCTCTTCTTTTATTGTCCCCACTCCTTATTTGTAGCTTTTCTCATATTCCCTCTCACTCACTAATCCCGTGTCCTAGTGGTTTGTTTGGGTGAAATGATTAAAAAATTGGGTCTGTGATGTGAAAATTTAAATAACGTCTGAATTTCATGGAAACTTTGCCCAAAGTTCCCTGTCATGTCACTGTATTGGTTACAAAAGGGTTTAAGCGGTTATTTCTCAATGGAACGTGGGATAAACATAATACGATAAATCGATTAAAAAAAAGAGGAAAACTTACAATTCATAAGGATCTTTGTATAGATTCAATTCTTCCCCGAGGTACTCAGCATAAGTGGCCCAGCCCTGAAAAAAAAAAAGTCATTAACTAAATTTGGTCAAAAGTGATTGTGGAGAAAGCCACAAGTCAATTCAGTGATATATAAAACAAAAACAATTTTATTTAAAATTTTTTTACTCAATATTCCCAAATTTGGTGGTTTGTGAGTCCGGAAAAAGAAGTAATAAGTAATAAATTTCTGGATAAATACCTTTTTTTTTTTTCTAGAATAAAGCCCAGTGGTAATTGCAGAAAAAAAAAAGATCAATTTTACAATCAATATCAATCAAATACATGAAATATCTCAAGAAAGACATCAGCGCATACAAAAAGATGCAAATGACAAGGAAGAAGGTAGAATAAAAGGGTTTCAGTTAGTTTGAACCCAGTTAAAAGGGTTTATCTTGAAGGCCTAAAATGTGAATGTCCTTAATAGTTTTAGTGATTTGATGTGAGTTGTTGAAGTTCATGACAGAATCTGTTAGTGCCAATCAGCAGAACGATGTACTCTCAAGAGGAAACAAATGCTTCTGTGTTAACATTGCTACAGAAAGAAAGCGGAAGAGGAAGGGAAATACCGTTCTTTTATTGTACTTAAACGGTACTTGGTAGATGTTGATATTCATTAAGAAAGACACCGTAGTTTTTTTTAAATTTCTTTTATTTCCCCAAATGCTTTCAATCTCACCCAAGATCATCTTCAGGAGTGTAAAGACAAATTATCAATTTTTTTTTTTTTTTTTGTAAATGCGAATGAAACGCGTTTTGCTATAAACACGTATGAACGCAATCCGCTATAATTAAATTCAGCTTTAAGTTTCCTTTACGTCAGTTATATGAAAAAAAAAACAAAAACAAAAAGCAACTATTAATTTATAATTTTTACAGGATTCGGTTAAAAGAGACTGGGAAGAATGAAGATCAAGCGACAACAAGGCACACCGTAAAAGATTGAGATACTCAGTGAGATATAAAATCAAAACAATTTTATTAAAATAAAAATAAAATAAAATTTTACCAAGTATTAGGATTGCATAAATTTCATGGTTCCTTCTCCCCGAAAACGGGAAAACAAATTTCTGGACAAGTAATTTGTTTTTTCTAAAATGGGGCTCAATTGTAGTTGTGGGAAAAAGAACAAATTTACAATAAATAAACAATCAATTAACATGAGATATCGCAATGTAAATGGCAAAGAAAGAAGGTAAAATAAAAAGGGTTTCACCTCAGTGAAACCCAGTTAAAAGGATATCTTTATCTTGAAGCTATAAAATGTCAATGTTCTTGTGATTTTCGCGGCTGATCGCTCAGGTATTTTTAGAAGGCACACGGTCTCCCATTCCTCACGCGTCGCGTCTCTTACTCCCAAGGTCGCATCTACTTCTCCTTTTGATGGTCATATTGCAGGGATTTTTATAACCAAAAACCGGCTCCGATTTACCCGAAATATTTTGGCGGTAAACAAAAAGATTTTAGATTTTAACCAGCTCAAGTAACACTGGTTAAAAAAAAATCACGTTTATCAAAACCCTTTAATATAGCAGATAAACACTTTTGTTTATCTTTCCTTCTAAGGATCTCTCCTCGAATCCTTTGTCAAGGAGATTTACACGCAGGGAGGCAAGGTTTCAAGGTTTCAGTAAATTATTTTATTATCTTCATCCTTTCTCCCAAATTAACGAGAGTCGAAAATTACTCAACTTTTAACAATATATAGAAAGAGAACTAATCTCTGAACTTTCCATGGTGCAGCTTCATACAGCATTTCACCTTTCTTAAATCTTCTACTATCGCAATGTGGGATATTTAAAAACAATAAAAACAAAAACTTGAAAAATTGAATAAAGCTGGCAATCTAGACAATTTCGGACGCCAGTAATTTAAAATTCAAATTCGAAGTGTAGCGTCCTTAACTCTTGAGCATTCCTCATGATTTATAATTAATCTGATCCGCTATATATATATATATAATTCCATCAATAAGAACATTATTTTACTCTGAGGAAGTCCTTTTGAAGGACGAAACTCGTTACATAATTTTTTCCCATTTTGTTATTTAATTACCCATTATCTATCTATCTATCTATCTATCTATCTATCTATCTATCTATCTATCTATCCCATTCGTTTCATATCTATCTGAATTTATTCTGTTCATATCTATCTATCTATCTACCTCATTCGTTTCATTATCTGAATCTATCTATCTATCTATCTATCTATCTATCTATCTATCTATCTATCTATCTATCTGCTTCAGTCTCTTAATATCTATCTATCTATCTATCTATCTATCTATCTGCTTCAGTCTCTTAATATCTATCTATCTATCTATCTATCTATCTGCCTCAGTCTCTTAATATCTATCTATCTATCTATCTATCTATCTATCTATCTATCTATCTATCTATCTATCTATCTCAGTCTCTTAATATCTATCTATCTATCTATCTATCTATCTATCCATCTCATTCGTTTCATTATCTGAATTTATTCTGTTCATATCTATCTATCTATCAATCTATCTATCTGCTCCAGTCTCTTAATATCTATCTATCTAAATAACAAACCTGGCATCTCAATTTCAGTCACTTTCCCAACGTCATGACATAACATCCCTCTGTCTTTTCTATAAGTATTTTCATAGCAGTTCTTCTCATAAGCTCCTATCCTTAGTACCTTGACCATATGAATTTAAGCGTATGACTAGATTGGAAGATAGGCCTCATCGTTTCACTCTTGAAATAGCAAAAGATGTAACCGTATGTTCTATTCTAATACTTATTTTTCTTTCGTATCTTACCTGTTGAACTCTTCCGATTTCTTGCTTCCTGCCACCTTCAAAAATTTAAATGCAACGTCAGCTGTCATCTTCTCTATCCCTGTTCTTTTATTGCCTTTTTCTCCCCACGAAAGTATTCTCGTTCTCTTTCATTCTCAGTAACCCCCTTGCGTCTTAGTGGCATCATCGCCTTTCTTGAGGTGAAATGATTAAAGTAACTTTATATGTCCTCAACATTATCCAAAAATGTGTAATTTTAAAACATTTCTGTATTGTCCTTTCTTTTAACTAAAGTTTTCTCATTCTCTTTCATTCTCAGTAACCCCTTGCGTCTTAGTGACATTATCGCCTTTCTTGTGCTGAAATAATTAAAAAAAGTTCACATGTCTTCACCAGTATCCAAAGATGGATATTGTAATTTTAAAATATTTTTTATTGTCTTTTCTCCTCACGAAAGTCTTTTCACCCCTTTCATTCCCAGTAACCCCTTGCGTCTTGCTTAGGGTCAAATGATAAAAAAATGTGGCCAGGTTTTGGGTAGGGATAGAACCAGGAATTTTCCCGCATCAGATCTTAAATCTTACACTTAATATCACGATATATACAGTGGGGTTGAACAAGTGATAGTACACATGAAAATATTTTATATTCTTATTTGTAACATATTAAATTAACAAAACGTGAATATATCTACTGTATTAGATTGCATACTAAAAATGTATGCATATAAAATTAAATAATATTCCATGGTTAAGAAAATATAGCAATATTTAAATTTTTAGGGGTTTAAAAAATGATCGTACAGCAGAACAAAAACATGTTTTCTCCATTTAATATTTTGTAGCAAAGCCTTTATTAAGTTCAACAGCAACCAATCTCTTCCTGTAATCTTTAATTAACGATTCGCATACTTTAGTAAGTATTTTGTCCCATTCTTCCTGAATAATTGTCTTCAGGTTTTTTATGTTTCTTGGGCCTCTATCACAGAACTTATTTTTCAAAAACCGCCATAAATTCTCTATTGGATTCAAATCTGGCGACTGACTGGGCCATTGTAAGATGTTAACGTTGTTATTAGCAAGCCAATTCTTCGTACTCATAGCAGTATGCTTGGGATCATTGTCCTGCTGGAAGATCCAGTCAGGGGGAAGCCCAAGATTCTCTACAGAAAGCGATAAATTTTCGCTTGGATTTGTTGATATTTTTCTGCATTCATTCTACCATCTATAATTGCTAGTTTGCCAACACCTCGCATCGAAAAGCAGCCCCAAACCATGATACTACCCCCACCAAATTTGACAGTTGGTATGGTGCTCTTGGGTGCGTATGCTTCACCATCTTTCCTCCATACATGATTCAGGGAATTGCGACCGAACAACTCAATTTTACTCTCCTCTGTCTAAAGAACTCTTTCCCAATAAGAATTTTCCTTATCTTTATGCTCTGTCGCAAATTTCAACCTGGCATCTGTATGTCGTTTCAGAAGGAGTGGTGTCTTTCTTGGGCAGCGTCACTTTATACCGTCTTTGTGTAGTTCATTACTAATCATTTGCTTAGTTACGTTAACTCCTGACAAACTCAGATCATTCTGAAGGTCTTGTCTGATGGTCATTGGGTTATTTTGAACCTGTCGCATCAACTTCCTTCGTAATCTGGGAGAGATCTTCCTGGGAGCAGCGGGTATGCCTTTGTTCTCAACAGTATTACGTCTTTTAAATCTTGTAATAAATGAACCAATTGTTGAAAAAGGTATGTTCGTGTCACTGGAGATGATTCTGTAACTTTTTCCATTGTTCCATAATTAATAATTAGCTCTTTTTGAGCACAAGTCATTTCCTTACGTCTAGCCATTATTAGAACCGTTATCAGTGAACAGTGATTGCAGAATGAACCAATTTTGAACTGAATGTTGCAATAGAGTTACTGAGAATATTCTAGAACAATTTAGAATCTTCTACTTTGAAGTACAACCAAAATCTACTGTATTATAATGAAAAATTGATACCGTACGAACACTTTTTCCACTATTCGAAATATAAAAATTTGCATAACTATCACTTATCGATGAATTTCTAATTTTAAATTGCAGATTCTAATTCTATGCCTACAAATACATATATAACATTGTTATTCGAGGTTTTCATTCGCTATAAGTGAGAATAACAAGCATTTGTTTGCTATACAATCACTTATTTAACCCCACTGTAAATAATTTAATATTTACCTCCATATATGTTGCATATGTCGGCAGGGCCAGCGGTACAGAGTAATATTTGCCAGAGACAAAATGTCGCCGGTAACTTGGGATGGAATGAGCTTTGCTATAGGAAACCTACAAAAAGAAATAAAAATAAAAATGAAGAAATGTTAATAAATTACTTTCAGCATTTGAAACATATTTAGAGCAGCGTGTCTGATGGCATGGAAGAATCTTGTTTCTTCTTCTCCAAGAAAAAGACTGAATATTTTATCTGAGCTGTACATGCAAAGATAAAGTAACAGATAAGCCAATGTTTATCGAAACGTTTTTGTCTCCCAGGATTTGTACTTTGCCTAACTCAGTAACACTGTAATATTAAATGTACATAGGAGGAAGGCGCCCAGAAAGTAAGAATGATGTTAACACGCAAAAGGGATACAGTCAAGTGATTATAACGTCCTTACTTCCAAGACAAGAAAGAACTAAAATATAGCGGATGAGACTGAGAAGTGGTCCATTTTTATTGGCCAGGAAGAAATCCCAGACTCACTTTGGACTCTACCGAGATTCGAAAGTAAAGACTGTGTAGATCATTCCCATATATTTCAAGTTATTTCCATATTTCTTGACTAGTTTAGGCAAATGAACAAAAAACTGTAACGAGTGGCAGAAATCGCATCACTTGAGGACTACCAAGAGCGGCAACACCTAAAATGGATAGCACATGTAACACGAAGAGAAACTAGTTTCGGAAATTTTCTTTTCTTTCAGAAAATAAAACCGGCTGAAAAACAGTATTTTCACTATTGCCCGAATTAATAACGAAAAAGAAAGAAAAAATGAAAATCAGATTCAATTGCAAAGAAAAAATATTTATTTATTTCTAAGCAACTAAATAAGGGTTCTTGCAAAAATTCGCCCCTTTTTGCTTAGAATAAGATAACCTTTTCTCTGAGTAACACAATGTAAAAAAATCATAGCAGAAAACAAACTTAAAAATTACAATGCACAAAAAAACAAAACAAAACAAAAAAACACTTAGACACTTAGTTCTTAGACATTTAGTACTCAATCACTTAGTACTTAGACACATAGACACTTAGTACTTAGACACTTAGTACTTAAGCATGTAGACACTTATTACTTAAGCACTTAGACAATTAGTTCTTAGACACTTAGACACTTAATACTCAGACACTTAGTACTTAGACACTTAGTACTTGAACACTTAGTACTTTGGCACTTAGAAACTTAGTACTTGGTCATTTAGTACTTAGTCAATCAATATAGAATGATCACTAAAACCACCCCCCTACTTAAATTTATAGACAAATCATACAGATGCATTCCGGGATGTCTTCCTAACCAATAAAAATGAACCACTTCTCGGTTTACTCAGCCATATTTTTGTTCTTTCTTGTCTTGGAAGTCAGTACGTTATAATCATTTGACTGTATCCCTTTTGGATGTTAACTCCATTCTTACTTTGTGAACTTTTTGCCTTATTACTGTTGCTTTGCCATAGTTTGAGGTTAATTCACTAAAATGTGCGTGGCATAGTAGTTTCTAAAGGTTAGAACTGGTGGAACTAAGGAATGTAATCTGTTTAGACACTTTCCGTGGAAAGGTAGCGAGGGATCAAGTAGCGAGGGGCTTGCAATGTTTCGTCTGTGGGAAAAGGGATCGTAAGGTGAAAACTAATTCATGACCCACAAGGACGCGGAGGCGACTTTGAACTCTACCGAGATTGGAAAATAAAGACTGTAGAGCATGCCCATATGTGTATAGTTATATCCATTTCTTCACTCGCTTAACCAGGGGCGAGGTCCAACATGAAACCGTCCCGTTTTAGAAAACTAAAAAAAGAAATCAAGATTGGCCCGATTCATGCGAACCAGACTCGCAACTCGCAGCCAACTTTTGCGGGAATCTGCCGAAAGCAAACACTTTCTATCAGAGCCGAGCTCATGCCCAAAGAATCCAATTCCCATCAAAGAAATGACCGCTAAAAACATTCCCTCCCCAAATTTATAGATAAATCGTACAGATGTAAACAGGGATTTCTTCCTAACCGAAAAAAATGGACCACTTCTCGGTCACATGTGGCATATTTATTGTCTTGAAGTCAGGACTTTATAATCACTTGACTGTATATTTTGCGTGTTAACACCAATCCTACTTTCTGAACTTTTTGCTTTGTCTAGTTTTGACTTGCATATATGTTGTTTGCTTGTTATTATTTGGCCGTTCATTGTTTTTCTTTTATTATTGGAAACTTTATCAATTTCGTTTGTTGGGAATATATGCTTAATTACACCCCAATTCCTCTACAGGGCTGATTCTCTATCTGCCAAACACTGCGGGCGAGTTTGCATGTGCGTAGGTCTGTGTTATGGATGAATGGCTTACATATAATCTCATTTAATTTAAACACAAGCACACGCACGCATACACACATAATATGAATGAGTTTGAAATAAGACGTTGGAAGAATGTACTCAGTCTGGGTAACCAATACCCTGAACTGAGCAATAAAATCATAACGTTGTAGGAAAGAAAAAAAAGTAATTTTTTAAACACTAAAAAGTCAGTTAATTTTTATAAGCAATTTTTTTTGCTATTCTCTGCCAGCCACAGGGATGGAGAAAGCATTACCTCGGACCATCGTCAGTGAGACACGCTGCAAGAGCCATTCCGTTTCGCGAGGCTCGTCCCTTAATCGAGACGCCATCGCGCCAATCCTCCGAAGGAATGCCATCGAACGAGGGCCAATAACCCCAGAAGTCTCCACTGTCACAGGAGTAAAAAAAAAAAATCTATCAGCAAGAGAAGAATATTTAACTATTTTTTTTTCATCTCTTTTTTTCATAGCCCGATTCAACCGCAGACCTGATCAAATTACCGGCCGAAAATGTATCTGCACAGGTTGAATCCCAAATCAACGACTTCCCCATTTTAAAAAGGAAAATGTTTAGGATTTCAAACACAGGTATTTCAAACTATAATAACCCTTTTATTTTTTACTAGCAGTAGAGTCCGGCGTTGCCCGGGGATGTAACAGTAAGAGATAGATTAAGTATCGACCATCATAAAGACTGAAAAATAAAATTGAAAAAGATTATTGTTTAAGGTTGACGGATACGTATGTCTTAATTAGTCTTTTTTTTTCTTTTTTTTTTTTACCAATTGGTCAAACCCAAACTCAAACAAAAACATTGTTTTCAATCGTTATGAGTCTACCGATTGAATAGAATTTTATTTTAAACAATTGTCTTGTAAATGGAATTTTTAAAGCATTCTGAATGTAAAAATAAAGAAAAAAGTGTGCAAGGCAATAAGAAACACTACCTGCCAAAAAAAAGTGAAGTTTTGTTGAAATTGGTTGAAAAATGTAGGAAATATATAAACGAACACACACACACAGAGGCAAATAACCTGGGTTTTATAATAAGTGTAACTCGATATGAGTTGTCCCCCTTTCATTAATGCCTCTTAATGGTGTTTTCAAATTGATTTCGTGCAAAAACAATTGTGTTTTTCCAATTTTTGGCGCTGTCAGAACCACTGCAAGGTAATTTTACGTAGTCCTGTGAAGTTTTGATGAAATCAGTTGAAAAATGTAGGAAATCCGATCCAATATATAAATGTACAGACACACACACACAAAACCTGGGTTTTATAATAAGTATGATATTTATATTGAGGCATACGAATCATTCCTAATATTAGCTGTTTCCTTATAAGGAAACATTTCACAAACATTGTCCTAGGAGCCAGTACTGTTTTCAATTGAAATTTATAGAATCTTACACTTAAAACAATTTTTCAGGAAAACAGGTTTCTCAAGTCCAGTAGCAGTTATTGCTCTTTCCAGTACTGATGAAGGTTTCCTTCCTAACCTTTTGTTTGAAGTGGTGAGGAATGTCAACATCTTGATTATGTCATTATTTTCTCTTCAATTTTACTTGCTATCCATTTTAGATGTTACTGCTGTTGGTAGTCCTTGAGTGATGTGATTACTGTCATTTGGTACAGTTCTTTGTGATTCTGTAGCGCCAGTTCCCAATGTTCAAAGAACGATGATCTTTACCAAGATTCTCAGGCATTCACACAATTTATATGTGAGGAAGTTAATGGTTTGCCCTAGACTTGAACAGGATAAGGTTTTAGTGATCAGTGAAGTATCATCTTAGGAGAGAGTTTCACAAGGTACCAGTTAGTGGAAAGATGAGAGAACCATGCATATCAACAATGGAATACAATGAGAATGATATAATATACAGAGCTATGAAAATATATTTTTTCATCTTGTATAAGTCCCAAGAGCCACACGAGGTAGAGGGTTACAGAGTAAGTTATAAGCAGTACAGTTTATGGGGATAAAAGAAAATAACGGTTAATCCTAGACATGAACGGCTTAAAATTGTAGTGATCAGGCGAGCATCCTCTTGGGAGTCGGTTCCAGGGGACGCTGTTCCAGTGGATCTTAGATCTCACAAGTGGTATCTTCATGAAAGGAAGGTGATTGTTATAGTGGAACGCACCTATTCTATAGTTAATAGACTCTCCCACCTATAATAAGTAGGAGTCAGTCGCTCAGTGGTTCGGTCTGAGTTGAACACTCTGCCTTCGGGCGGGGAGGAACCCGAACGAGGCTACGCCGAAGGGCGGAGTCTCTTTCGGGGAGGTAAACCGACCCTGAACCCGTTTATACGGGTTCAAAGGGTATATTTTTGGCCGAGCCCACGGGCTAGGAGATCCCACATTAAACCGGCCTTGTGCCACATGATACCCTCGTGGGGGGGTGACTAAATATAGTCGCTCAGTGGGTCGGTCTGAGTTCAGTCTGAAGTCGGACGACCGGCTGACCGATTGAACTCTCTGCCTTCGGGCGAGGAGGAACCCGAACGAGGCTACGCCGAAGGGCGGAGTCTCTTTCGGGGAGGTAGACCGACCCTGAACCCGTTTATACGGGTTCAAGGGGCATATTTTTGTCCGAGCCCATGGGCTCGGAGATCCCACGTTAAACAGGCCTTGTGCCACATGATGCCCTCGTGGGGGTGGGTGACTAAATACCGTCGGTCAGTGGGTCGGTCAGTCAGTTGATGCCGGACGACCGTTAGTCGGATACTAAAGTATCAGCGACCACAACTAGATTTCTCTGCGTCATTACCTATTATATAAAGTTCCTAACGTTTTGTACGTCGAACCTATTTTAGGACCGACTTAGTACAAATACAAGCCTCCACTGCGAAATCACTCCATAACATTGATTATTTGTAGAAAAGCTATTAAGAAAAGCTTATAGTGTATTTTTTCCAGTGCGCTACCGAATGTGTCCCAGCGTCAGTTTAAAGTGGGTTTTATCAGCAAAACGGTGGAAAAAATTGCTTAACTCCACTCGGCAGTTCTCCTTTTGCGGACACCGCAGGCACCGGGGGATAGACTCAACGCCTTTCTGAAGGAGACACCCTTACCCCAGGGCTTAAAGCTAACATTTTTATGCTTATCCCAACAAAAATGCCAGGCAAGAAAAAACCCGCATTTTGAATTCGTTTTTATGACTCTTCATTGAATATATTTTCTGATAAATGTAGCATTTTAAATGGTAAGACAATTTATCTTTAAAATTTGATCATCATCCGTCAGCGATGCAACCGGTACTGAATTATTTGTATAACTGACGTCGTTTTAAAACATTGAAAACCTACCTGGAAATGATGTCCGGGGTTAGCTTCGTGTAGAGTTAAAGGTAGCATAGTGAACGTCGACCTGTTTAAAAAAAATGAGAGATGTAATGAGAGAGAGAGAGGGTGGACGGGTTTTAAATTCAAATTAATCTGTAATACGTTGATTCAAATGAGTTTACGAGGGGTAAGCTAGGGATGTGGTCTGGAAGCCAAATGGGGCGGCAACTATAAAAAATTTTCGTCCACCGGCCTGAATATTCGAGAAGTCTTATTAAAGAAAAAATTTACGCTCCCCGGTAGGATTCGAACCTGCATTCTCACTGTTTAATAAATAAACGGAACGTCTACTCAAATATAAGTATCCACTAAAAGTAATTATCCATTTAAAGTTATAAAATACATATAACAGGTGTAGCAGTAAAATTGTCCAAATAGTTTAACAGCATGGATTTTGTTCATCCTACAAAACGTTTAATACCTTAAAAAATACTAAATTATTTTAGTATTTTTTTAAGGTATTAAACATTTTTTCCCATGTTTTCAGATAAGGCGTTTAGCCATCTTGACACCATTTATTGTAAGAATCACTGAAAAACCCTTTGAGTTATTCAACTAGAAAGAGAACTGGTTAAAATCGTTTTGCGTCAGCCCCACTATGTCTTCTCAGCTGAGCAATGGTGAAAAGAAAAAGATCATTCAGGTCTTCCATACTCTGGCTTCCATCTTCAAATTCCATTCAAGAACCATCAAGAGAACGGTGAAGAAGTTTAAAAAAAGAAGGAACAGTAGAGAGGAAAACTGAATCAGGAGGTCACAACAGGAAGAGGGATCATCATTTCAACTTAGAGCTAAATACATTATTATTGTTCAAAGTAGAATCCAATAGTGTTATAAAAACCTCGGAGAATTCCAGTAAGATATCTTTAATCATTTCTAATATACAACCGTTCAAAGCTTAATCTAATAATTGGACAATTTTGCTGTTACACGATTTAGACAATTTTGCTGTTACACCCGGTATATATATATATATATATATATATATATATATATATAATTCCCCCAAAATTATATATATATATATATATATATATATATATATATATATATATATATATGAAAATGCTGAAATACATACATACATACACACACACACACACACACACACACACACATATATATATATATATATATATATATATATATAATGCCGAAAAACTTTTTCTCGTTGATAAAAAAACCCCAGACGACATGCGTTGAATGAATGTCAAAATTCGTTGAAAAATGCACCCACACCCTACCTGAACTTAACCTCTATTTCGAACGTAACTCATAATTGATACAACAATAGTTAATAAAAATGAACACGCTACCGCCCCTGTCTGAATGATTGGATTTCTCTGTATCCTTGGAAACAGGAAATTAGGAATTGTATGTGCGTTTAAAACTCAGTAAATTGAAAAATAAGTTATTCCAAAATTCGCTTGAAGATGAAACAGAACTAATGCTTTTAATTTAATTATGTAATTAAATTTGAAGTTTTTAGCTTCGGTTTTTGAAACATGGTAATTCCTGTGTAGCGAAGAAACCATATTTTAAATCAGTTAATTTCTAATATTTATGCTCTGTAAATTTACATTGAGCACTGTTTTGTAAAAATAAAATAAAAAATCAGTAAGAACACCGGATTATATATCTCACTGTTCTTTCTTTTTATTATAATATATATATATATATATATATATATATATATATATATATATATATATATATATATATATATAACGTTGATTATGTCAGGGAAGGAAAATTTGATTAATTTTTTATTTAGTTTTTCCAACATTCTTACATTTTACAAAAAAAAGTCCTTATTGTTTATTGTCTCTTCTTTAACCATTTTCAAGAGGTTTCCTTTTAGGTGTTGTTAATTTATTTTCATGTTTGACTATTTAAATGTATTTTTTGTGATGTTTGAATACTAATAGTAATGTTTATTCAGATCTGGAGTTCGAGTTGGTGTCTATCTATTTCAAAAAGACAACTTTAACAAACCATTTACATTGTTGAAAAAGGTGAGTTATACTGGGTGTTAGATGTTTTATGCAATTGGCCTCTCGCACAGCGAGATGTTTTCAGTAATATGACCTATATAAAATGCTAGCGTTATTAACCAGAATCTTTCTTAAGCTATTGTTGTGGATTCCGTGTGAAAAATCGGTCTCCAATAAATGACAAACGCAAGTATTTAAGCTAAGAAATTAAATGTATTTACACAAAATACAAAAGGTAATGCTGTTAGTAAAATCTGGCCCGTGAGCATTGTGTCCATCGTTTGCTGAAAAATTGCAGGTGCAACTTTTATTCCGAATGGTAGTCTGTTGAACTTGTACAACCCTTTGTGCGTATTAATGCAAAGGATTTTCGAACTCTCTTCTTGTACTGGGATTTGTAGATAAGCCTCACTAAGATCTATTTTTGAAAATATCTTACCGACGTTGAGCTTTGTAAATACCTTCTCTGGGCTCGGTAGTGGGTAATGGTGGTCTTTTACTGCCTTGTTGAGTCCCGTCGAAAAATCTGCGTATACGCGAATTTCTCCTGACTTCTTTTTTACGTAAACCACCGGCGCAGCCCACTCACTAAACTCTGTTTTTGATAAAATCCCAGTTTGTTCAAGTCTCTCCAATTCTTTGTCTATTTTTTCTATAGTAGCAAACGGTACATTTCGCTTCTTTCTTAAAATTGGTTGGACGTTTTCTTTTAATTCTATTTTGGCCTTAAATTTGTTGCATCGTCCCAACCCACTTGAAAATACCTCAGGAAATTGCTTGTATAATTCTTCCTTCAATTTTATGGTATCTGATGGTTCAACCTCTAACCTTTTGCAAAACGAGTTGATAGGTAGGTCCCAAACGTTGAATTTCTGCATCCAGTCGATACCTACTAAATTTTCAGTATCTTTCATGACGTATATCTTAAGTTTTTTTTTGTTTTGCCGTGAAATTTAACATTCACTATTATTTCTCCATCAAATTTTATTCGTTTGCCTGTAACCGACTTGGCAATTTTTTGAGTGTGTAACATGGTAGGTCTGTTGAGTTTTTCCATGTCTGTAAGTTGATTATCGTGAGGTCGGAACCCGAATAGAGTTGTAATTTAATCATTTTGTTTAAAATTTCCAATTCTACATATTTCCTTACATTGGTGTTGTCATCATTATTCATCTTTGTAGCTCTTATTCTATTAGTATCTTTTCTATTTCTACATTGGGATGCCTTGTGGCCTTTTTTCCACATTCATGACAGCTTTTATATCTGAAGCGGCAATCCTTGTTCCAATGTAATCCTCCACATCGATAACATGCTGATGGAGGGGGCTTATATTTGTTTCGATATCCGTCATAATTTGTCCTGTAAGTTGTACTTTTCTTATTGTAAAATTTTCTCTTATTGTAAAATTTTCTCTTATCATAAAATTTTATTTTACTTTCTGGTGAGGGTGAGAATCTTTTTTCATTGTCGTAAAATTTTAGTTTTCTTTCCGGGGAGGGTGAAGAACATAGACTTTTATTTAACTATATGAGAAACAGATGATTGTTCAATGTCCTTTGCGTCTTTCTTTATGCTTAAACATCTCTGGCAATCTTCCGATAATTGCTGCAATGTTAGACCCGGTTCATTTTGTAATTTTGCAAGCATTCTTCTACGCATTTCGCTATCTTTTGTAGAAACTAGCCCTTGAACAAAGATGAGACATTTAAAATTGTCCGGTGTTAATTCCGCTAGTTTGAAGTCGTTACAATGTTTATTTACGATTGCGGCAAACGTGGAATAATCCTCATTATCGCCCTTTTCCAAGTTACGGCATTTCCACCTCCTATGGAAGAGTGATGTTTTGGGGTTGAAGAGTTCTTTAAGACATGTCACTGCTTCGTCAAATTTTAATTCGTTCGCCTTTTTTGGCAAGATATAATCCAAGAACTTTGTATATTCTTCAGTTTCTAATTTTCTAAGCAATAGACGTAGCTTTTTTGCTTCTGTCCAATTTTGACAGTCTATGTTAAAGATGTCTTCATATTTTCTGAAGTAATCTCCCAAATTTTTGTCCTCATCTAGAGAATATTTGAAAATCTCTATGGTATTCCACACTGCGTCTTGCGAAAATGTTGCTTCTTTTTCAATATCTAATTGCTTGCTGCCCGCTACTTTCAATATTAGTTCCTGGAGCTCTGTTTGTCTATCTTGATTTTCCTTTTGCGTTTGTAATATTTGCTTTTGCCATTTTTCTTGTAGCTGTAACTGTTGATCATTTTGCTATTTCTGCATTTGTAATTGTTGCTCATTTTGGTGCTTTATCAGTTCTACCAACATATTTTTAAAATCTTCCATGATAACTCAATTTTATGTATTTTTACTCCTCGAAATTGTTTGTCGCTAATTTGTTGTTGAACGACAAGGGAAGGATTTTTCTTCTGTTGATTAGTTTTTCCGCGTGTGTTCGCCAAGTTGTTTGTTGTTAGACGGACGAAAAGTTTTTCTTTCCGTGTGAGTTTCGAATCCTCGTTCGTCAAGTTGTTGTGGATTCCGCGTGAAAAATCGGTCTCCAATAAATGACAAACGCAAGTATTTAAGCTAAGAAATTAAATGTATTTACACAAAATACAAAAGGTAATGCTGTTAGTAAAATCCAGGAACGCCGGTTAGTATTAATCAAAGATCGCTATATACAGTCTCGAAGTAAACTTCCTTAGAGTCGGGCGTACTTGTAACTGACTTCTAACGTCAACTCAATCACAGTGTCTATGTACTTTCCACTCTGTTCCCCCACCCTTTTCCTATACCCTCAACTACCTTCAGACCCCCTGACTGACTGACTGTGGCTATTTTATGGCAGCAGGACGAGTCCATTTATATCAGAAAAGGGTGGACCCCATAATAGTTATGTTGTAAATTTGCACTTTATATCAATATATATATATATATATATATAGTTACTAGACAGTACCTGTCATAATTGTCCATCTCAAATGGTTATAATACACTAGCGTGCAAAATCTTTTGGCAACCTAAGTTAGTTTTGTTAATTTTACACCCAAGTCGAGTGTAATTACCAGTATGCTTTTCTCAGTACATTTTATGATCTTTGAGGACAAGAAAACAAGTTACTGCCTTTTCGTTAATGCAGTATGTTTCTGTGCTCTCTCTTGTCCAACTTAGGTGGTCTCCTGGTTTTATTTGCACTCAAAACACTTCCAGTCGTAGTACCTTAAGCATAGGGGTGCTGGAAAAAAGGTCTTGCAAAAATACTTGACTACCAAAATTTCACCTTTCAGCACTTTTCTTAAGTTTAAAAGAAATATTTATTTCTAAAATGTGATCTTTATTATTAGATAAATACAGAACGTCGAAGCATGGTCTTTGGCTTGAATAATTGCCTCAAGAGAATAAGGATCAGATTTTCTTTCGGAATTTTCACATTTTTATTGGCAGCAATCGCAGAATTCTCGATTGCATAGTTTTCGTTGGAACACTTTTTTCTTCAGTTCCCAACACAATGATTCAATCATATTGAGATCAGGATTTTGTGGTGGGTTGTCTTCCAAAAGTTAAATATCTTCACCAACAATGATGCATATGATGTGTAGCAAGGAGCTTCAGCATGCTGAAAATGTCTTTATCTCGTAATCTGGCAGTAAATGAGATTGTAGTAAATTAATATAGTTTTCGCTGTTTAGGTTTTCGTCAGCTCTTACCAATTTTCTGCTGCCATCGCTTTTGACGCAACCCGACGCCTTTACGTGTCCATCACCAAATTTCACCGTATTTTTGATGATTTTTCTTCCATTGTTTATTTTCCTACAAGATTTCTTTCATATTCTCTTGCATTAAAATCTAATTTTATATTCATTACTAAAAAATACTTTATGCCAACAATTAGATTTTGACCAATGATGTTTTTATATTGTTGCTATACCCCCGTCAAATTGTTGTTTTCGTAATACTCTGCGTACTGTACAAAATGAAACCTCATTGTTAATACTGTACACCCTCCTCACTTATTTGTCCGTTAATTTTGGATTGCCTACTGAGAAATTCACAATCTTTCTTTCTTCTCTCTTGTCTAACCATTGTGGTCTCCCGGTTTTAACTTCTTTTAAAACACTTCCAGTCGTAGCAAACGTCTTTTAGGTGATTTGAACTCTTTTCCTGGAAATTCCCAGACGCCTGGCTACCTCTCCTTGAGTCATCTTCTCCTTCAAATTACCGGCATTTATCTTTGTTTCAACAGAAATTTTAGTTATGATTACAGCTACAATGATTCGCCAAGGTACCTTCAACTCATGTCAATAGGATGGGCCCACTTCGACGTGGTGTAATGTTAGTTGTTCTTTTGACCACTTCAATTATCGATTCCCATGTTTGTTTTTGTTTTTTTTGTTTAATGATGATCTTTTGGTGCTATATATACGTTCGAGTTATTTTTTCGTCATATACTGCGGACTGTCTCAACTGAAATCTCACTGTTAAAATCCGTTCATCTCTCAGCAGTTTGACTGTTCAACTTGACTCTCCGAATCTCTCTTTCGTCTCTTTTGTCTAACCATTATGGTTTCCATCTATTATTTGTACTTAAAACGCTTCCAGTCGTAGCAAACGCCTTTTAGGTGATTTAAACAATGTTCCTGGAAATTCACAGTCGCCTGCGTTTCTCCGTAAGCTAACATTCAACTGATAACTGCCACATGAGAGATGAAGTTGTTGAGAACAATGATCGCCTTTGTCCTGAAGTGACTTGGCACATAGAAGAAGAATATTCAACTACAATGACTTGTCAAGGCACCTTACACTCATGTTAATCAGATGGAACCTAGGAATCTGCATATTATCATCTCAAATCTTCTATTCTTTCTTTCAGCACTAGTTTTTTTACATATTCTCTTGCAGTAGGATGTATATTTTTATTCATTACTAAAAATTACGTTTTGTCAGCAATTAGATATTTTTTTTACTCACGATGTTTTTAGTTGCTATACCCCCGCCAAATTGTTGTTTTCATAATACTCTGCGTACTGTACAAAATGAAACCTCATTGTTAATACTGTACACCGTCCTCGCTTATTTGGCTGTTAATTTTGGATTGCCTGCTGAGAAATTCACAATCTTTCTTTCTTCTCTCTTGTCTAACCATTGTGGTCTCCCGGTTTTAACTTCTTTTAAAACACTTCCAGTCGTAGCAAACGTCTTTTAGGCGATTTGAACTCTTTTCCTGGAAATTCTCAAACGCCTGGCTACCTCTCGTTCATGGGTCATCTCCCCCTTAAATGTCACAACCTTCATCTTTCAGCAGATATTTTAGTAATGATTTTAGTGTAAAAAAAAAGCAAGCTAATGTTTAACTGCTAAGAGCCACGCCAGATATGCAATTGTGTAGAGCCATGGTCGCCTTTGTCCTGAAGGGACGTGGCACACAGAAGAAAAATTTACAGCTATAATGACTTGTCAAGGTACCTTACACGCATGTTAATAAGATGGAACAATTCTTACTTGCATATTATCATTACTTTATCATCTCAAATCTGTCATTTGCCCAATCGATTTGTATGGCCTTCACGCTGCTTAAATCGGTATATCTTCTGTTACACGGTACCTACGAAAACGTAATAACTTATTTTTTATTCCTCAAGGTCAAGAGATATTAAAAAAATTATTACCAGCAATAGATTTTTGAAAAAAAATATTGCCAGCAATACATTTAAAAAATATATATTACCAGCTATACATTTTGAAAGACAAACGGATAATTATTACCAGAAATATATATCTAAATCGAAAAATATTACCAGAAATAGATTTTTGGAAAAAAATATTACCAACAATGAAAATTTTGTTAGCATTAAATAACCCACTGAGGTTTATATGCCGTAAAACAAAACAAATCAATTCAGGCTAAAAATTGAGTTCTTCAAATCACAAACTCCGTGGAACTTCAGTTGAGTTCTTCAAATCACAACCTCTGTGGAACTTCAAAACCTCACGTCACGAAGCCTCTCACGTTAACTCTGATTCCTTGGCACTTTGAAGAAATAAAATTGATTTCCTCAATTCACAAAGTTTTGAAGATATTTTAAACTGAATTTAAAACAAAAAAAATTAAACTGGCAAACATTTTTGTCTTACTTTAAACTCAATATAAGTAGAAAAAAATTTAGATAACTGATTTTTTTCAGTTATTTTACAATTTGAATTTTTTTCAGTTATTTTACAATTTGAATTTTAAACATGCTAAATAATCTTAAATTAAAAAAAATAAACGGCAAATTCTGTCTACGTTCTATCTATCGTGCGTCTGAAACCTCTCTAACTTGGACCACACTTGATCTACATAGACATATACTTTTTTGGAAAAAAGATGATCCCGGGATTGATAACCTGCCCTTCATTTGGTGCTTGAACATACAACATTGGAATTTGTGTCTCGTGAGGAGGGAACAGTTTAAAATTCAAATTGTAAAATAACTGAAAAAAATCAGTTATCTAAATTTTTTTCTACTTATATTGAGTTTAAAGTAAGACAAAAATGTTTGCCAGTTTAAATTTTTTTGTTTTAAATTCAGTTTAAAATATCTTCAAAACTTTGTGAATTGAGGAAATCAATTTTATTTCTTCAAAGTGCCAAGGAATCAGAGTTAACGTGAGAGGCTTCGTGACGTGAGGTTTTGAAGTTCCACAGAGGTTGTGATTTGAAGAACTCAACTGAAGTTCCACGGAGTTTGTGATTTGAAGAACTCAATTTTTAGCCTGAATTGATTTGTTTTGTTTTACGGCATATAAACCTCAGTGGGTTATTTAATGCTAACAAAATTTTCATTGTTGGTAATATTTTTTTCCAAAAATCTATTTCTCGTAATATTTTTCGATTTAGATATATATTTCTGGTAATAATTTTCCGTTTGTCTTTCAAAATGTATAGCTGGTAATATATATTTTTTAAATGTATTGCTGGCAATATTTTTTTTCAAAAATGTATTGCTGGTAATAATTTTTTTTTTTACAAAGTATTTATGGTAATAAAACCTATTTTCACACTTTCATATTGTTTTGACCGAAGTTTCGGTATTAACTATAGCTAGGACCATAACACCCGGGTCACGGTGGACCTGGGAACACCAGCAATTAAGAGGTGGTTCCACGCTCCTCAAAACCTTATTAGAGGCTTTGCTGTTGGACAT
This sequence comes from Acanthosepion lycidas, assembly GCA_963932145.1. NCBI lineage: Eukaryota > Metazoa > Mollusca > Cephalopoda > Sepiida > Sepiidae > Acanthosepion > Acanthosepion lycidas. Next base: position 68,809,447 of record OZ010607.1, on the reverse strand, counting down.
AGTTTATCGTCATACCCATGACGTGGATGTAGTTTATCTTCTTACCCAGGACGGGCCCGAATTGGAATTTCGGCCCAAATCGGTTCTTTAGCCGGAATTTGACTTATAGCCTGAATCAGAGTTAAAGTGAGCTTTTGAAGTTCCAAAGTTATTTCCTCAAAATTATCATTGCTGGATCAGAGGTACCTTTATTTTGGGCCTGGAAGACCAATTAGCCCCCCCGCAAGGGCTAACTGAAAAGTCTGCACTGAGTGCGCCTTTTAAGCTAGTTCTTAAAAAAACTAAATCGTTTATAATAGTTTTATGTAGTTGATCCAAAACTTTTGCACGCCAGTGTATTTTGAATCATCAGCGTATAGTTTTTCCTTTTAAATATCCAGAGAATAAAAAGTAAATTTAAAATTAAAAAATAAAAGGAGACAATACATATTCAAAAGACAAGTTTATCGAAGAGCATGATGGGAAATCTCTCACCTTTCTTCCGGCCATTTGATGTTGACAAGGAATTTATTTTTGCCGTACGATCCCCACGGTGCATCGTTTGAAACTCCCACAACACTGTAATAAGATGTTAACAGTTAGATGTATAAATTAAACAGAAGGGATATTAATGTACTTTTCCGTCACTCAAAATGTATTGTTTTTTCGTTGAATCTAAGGCAATAGCTATAATAGGCCTAGCAGCTATGCGACTGTGGTCCGCAACTAGGTGCGGGCACACAGAGACCTTTATTACTACTACATAACAATTACAGAAAACATTTTAATAACTTGTTAGTAATATGAAGTATTTCCCAAATACCAACCTGTTTGGAGAACACGCCAGCGGCAAGAGGCTACGCAGAGGCCCAAAATGACGTTTCAAGGATCAGTTGAGGAAAACCCTGACACAGGCGAACATCGACCCTAAAAATTTGGAAACCGTCACTACAAATCGGTCTTCCTAGAGTAGGACCGAGGGAAGACCGAGACTTTCAAGTTCAACCGTCAACATGCAGAGTATCTGCGACATGCTGTCGGGAGGGACCCGACTTGACCAACCACGTCCACCACCCACACTCCTCTGTAACTCCTTCTCACAACTCTCCAGAAGTAGACAGGGCCTTCACCGCCATCGCCGCCACCACAACCAGAGGGGAGAAAAGGAATAAGGAGAGAAGTTGACGATCCCGATGATCGGATGCGAACAGGTGCTGACGACTACTCTGAGCACTGTAAACTGTGAATTGCCACTACACCTTGACAAAAGATAGTGGAGTTGTATACTGTTGCTTTCTTGATGTTTGAATTCAGATTAGTATTTCTATTAGACTGGCTGCCAACCAAGGCTACAGAGTCCAGGGTGCTTTTCCGTTAATTTCCCACTACCAAGAATATTTAATGTTTCTGTTCATTCATTTGTGGATTTCTAACCGGATACAGAGTACTTGTTCCTGTTATCCTAATTGGGCACCCCAGATCAAGCAAAGACAAGTGCCACTTCTTTCTCAAATTAGACGATTACATTTATACTTTTTTTTTCTTGTACTGCCTGGAGATATACCTCCACTGGGTTTGTACGTCTTTAATTTTTGTAGGAGAAAATCAAAAAAGTACTTTTATCCGTAAGAAAAATAAAATTGCAAATTACGTTATTTATATTGACTTTACGCTAATGCCCTTGGAAAAGGCATTACTCCATTTCATTCTGTGTCTTACTTCCTTTTGAAATATCTTGCCAAAAGAATAGAGCTGATCGAAAAGACACTGATAGGACGCGCAATGAGGTAAAATCATCGATATCTGTTATCCATGTTGTCAACTTTGATTTATTGACTGATTTGGGTTTTTTTACAGCTTATCAACCTTATAAGGTTATTTAAAGTTGAAACATATTTTTGGAGACTAAGAAGTTTTTCAAAATAATAATAATTTTTTTTATTCACCCCCCCCCCCGCTCAAAAACTTTCTGTCACTTGTATGTCCTTGCTTGATCCAGCTTCTAATCCTCTGGAGGAAGCGGCTTGGGGAAAGAAGACGTGGCTCTTGGGACACAATCCGTTGGGCTACGTATACTTGGATAAGTATCACCATCGGAATCTAGTGAGAAACGGTGCTATATCGAGTCTAGTCAGTTTCTTTTTCCTAACAGAGGCCCGTTGGTCCACTGGTATGACGCTTGCAGTCCGGGTTCGATTCTCGGTAGTGGATACGCACCATTGATGAGTCCCAAAATAGGACGAAACGGCCGTAAAGTGCTTTCTGTTGAGGATTCTTCTAAACTCGATGAATTACTATAAATGATTATTCAAATTCTCCCCAAATTTCTATCAATAATAATAATTTTCTGACACGAGTCTTATTATTTAACCCATAGCTGGGGAGAGAAGAGTGGATTCATAACCTATGTCAAGGTGCAGGTAAGTAAATATAAGGAACATGACTGTAATTTGAACTCAGTTCTCCAATTTCTGATTCCGGGCCGTTATCCATCACACTAAGCTATAAAAACGGCCACAGGTCCAACATTGTTGATCGGATGAGAGTCGGTGTTTAAAACTGATATGGCCGTAATCCGTAGTCAACCTTGATGAGATACAGACAATAAGACTTGAAAAATACTTACCTGACTTCTTTTAAGGGAATTTCCTTAAAGATCTTAAAAAGTACAGGATTCACTCGCCGCTTTATTATGTCATGATAGCCATCAAGGAATTCAGACTAGAAATAAAAATCAAACATATTTTCGTATAGAATTCTAAAAAAAATTACCCTCGCAAGTATTTTCGGCCATCTTGGTTATTAACAAGAACTAAACGATATCAGTATTGTTAGCCTCATCTTCGCATTTGAAATGTAATGTTCTACTTAGCAAAAAAAAAAAAAAAAAAAAATTCCAGACATTATTTTTTAGAAAAAAGTTTATTAGCTATACCTAATAAATTTTTGTCTACAATACTGGCAAGATCAAGTTCTTGATAATGACCGAGGCATTCGAAAATTCTCAAGCAAAAAATAAAATAAAAAAGGAAACAAACACATGATATTTGAACAATTTACACTATTTACACGGTTCAGACTGTTGTGCTCATCTTCATTGTATTGTCATATTCACGACGTTTCAGCCGTTGTAAGCCCCAGGTGATAAAAGTTAGTTGGAATTTCGAACTGAAACTTTTATGTCGTTTGAGTGTGTGTGTGCGTGTGTGTGTGCAATTTTTAGAGTATTGAATATTTTATGTATTTTACTTGATTTTAGGAAGTAGTTATCGATGAGTGTCATAAATCTTTTTCTCGTATACTTTCACACTCTCACTCTTGCGTCTTAGTGGCTTTATTACCTTGCTTGGAATAAAATAACTGAAAAAAAAATGATAATCTTATTTTCTTGAAAAACTGTGTCAAGAGAAGGATTTTCTAATTTTTAAACACTAAACGTTTTTTTTTTCGGTTTTTTTTTTTTTATATTTTTTAAACATTTCACCCCAAGCAAGGCGGGGGTGCAACTAGCATGCAGGGGTTTACGGAGAGTGAAAATGAGAGAAAAGAGTGGGTGTAGGGGGTAATTGTGGAAAGGAAAAAAGACTGGGATCAAGGCAACAGAAGATGTCGAATGACGTTGCATTTAAAGTTCTCAAGATTGCAGTTATCAGGGAAGCAGGTAAACGGAAGGGAGTTTCAATGTCGGGAAGTGCGAGGAAAGAAACTGATTAGAAGTGGCGGTTGCATTTAACTATTTCAACAGTAAAAGTGTGGGACTTAGATGCCAAACTAGTAGCACGCTTAAATTGATTTAGTCGGGGCACCAGGGAAAAAATTCGTCATAGCAGTAGCCATGAAAATATAAGTAGAAAAGACAGAGGGAAGCCGGTCAATGAATGTCTCATGTTTTCTGCCTGGAGACGATTAATCTCACCATAACATCCGGAAACATTTTGATTCCCTCATATATTCTTACTGCTATTTTATGGATCTTTTCTTTAATAAGAGAATCAATTTTCAACTTACCACTGTGCTATTGTAAAAGCCTGGCATATTCTTCAAATGGCGGAAAAACTGCTTCGGTGTTCCATGGAAATTCACTTTTAACATAACCTGAAAAATCACCCAACAACATTATTATGGAATCAAGTGCAATAACTTAAAATAAAATATTGATTCTCATATTAATCTTTCGGACAACTGGACCTTTCTATTATTTTTTATCTTAACACAACTTTTCGATCGATCCGTTCCGCAGCCATCATCAAGTGTGAATAAAAAAAAATTAAAAAAAAAACTCCGTGTTCTGGGTTATTTAGATCAAAGACTTCAAAGAACCCTTTGATATGGTCGAATGACCTTACAGAGAGAAGGTCTTTATCCGGGTATTCCTATTCGTTGGTTGGCGCCTAAATTAAGCGAGTTAGCTGGTCAAGTCAGCTGTAAAAATCTCTCCCAGAGCTGGTTCGTTTACTACGATTTGCTGAATGTTTTACAGGACAAGTCATCTATATATACCGTAAAAACCCGCCAACTCCCGACTGAGGTACCTTGAAGTATATTTTAAATTCTGGACGAAAAGGCTTTATGTTTTTTTCCTTTTTATCTACTGACTATATCTTTCAACTTAAAATAAAAGCTTTTTTTATGTTATATCCCAGTTTGTTGGAATGAACAAAAACGAATGAAAATTAAAATAAGTGTATTTTAGCACATAATAAAATAACTTTTATTCATTTACTGCCTGAGAACAGCAAGGATTGTTTGGATTTAAACCATGAGTCCCACAGGCGTGTCAGCTTATCACCATATTGAATTCAGAAGAACCGCGGTATAACTAGCGGACAAGGGACGTAACTCAAGTGTATCTTAAGTTATCGTCCTTGTAGGGTTAGGGTTAGGGTTATGGGTTAAGGGTTAGGTTTAGGGTTAAGGGTTAAGAGTTAGGGTTCGGGTAATTTAGTAATTAAGTAGCATCTATGTGTTTACTATGAAACTTAGTTGCCGTTCCAATTGCTTTTCTTTATCTGATTTCTTTTGTTGCACACGTGATGATATAATAATGAACATTTCCCGTCACTATTTTTTCCTGGAAGAAATTCGACAATTCCCTCATCTCTACGAGTACGAGGCATTGTGAAATGAGCTCTTTCATTCTTAGAATAATCTGTGTAATTGTAAAAGAGAACATCTTTATGATTGATTCAATGTAATAACTCCTCTTCATGTAAGACCAAGAAGACGTAATGGGACGCTCTCCTGAACATTAGCATACAGATGGAAGGTAAAAATGGTTCTCTATAATGATTAAAAGATAGCAGTTTCATTTTAGAGGCACTGAAATTTCTCATTTCTTGCCCCAGGTAACAACTGATTGAAGGTCATTTTAGAGAGCAGTTGCCTGCTTTACTTTGTCGGGCCTATCAGACTAACTTTTTAGACAGGACTAATTTAAGTGTAACACTAGATTAGCAGCGAGGTCTCATCCTTTTATAGTCGGAATTTTAAGATGTAACCGTAAGTTCTATACTAATAGTTCCTTCTATCACACCTATAGAACTCTTGTTCAGGTTCTTGTGTTCTAGTCAACTTTGATCTTCAAAACTTTAAATGCAATGTCAATCATTATCTTCCGTCTCCTTAACCTCTGTCCTTTTTATTGGCCCCTATCCCTAATCATGTCACTTCTCAGTAATTCCTTGCGTCTTAGTGTCTTTATGGCCTTGCTTAGGTTGAAATGAATATATATATATATATATATATATATATATATATATATATATATATATATATATATATATATACCGCTACTTCACGGAGAATTTTCATTTTTTTTAATATACTGGTGATATGGGTATAGGGAGAGCATCTATCATCAACACATCTGTCATCGCCACCACTAAAACCAAACTTAATGATTTTATTACCACTTAGGCAGAAATTCACTTTTGCCAACAGTACAAAAAAATGAGATCAAGGCTTACTAAAAGTACAGAAAATGAACAATGAAAAAATTAAAGGAACATAAGGAAATTTCTTCCTTTAAAAATTGATTCCTTTAATTTGCCTGAAGAAGGTCACGAAAGCGGAAACACGTGTAGCAAAAATGTGAAGAATAAAATATAATATATGGACTAAAGCAAATCGACATTATAACCAAAAACGTTTACGGTTTCTGTTTTTTTTTTCTAAAATATACATTTTTTTTTAAATATACATTTTTCTCTCGTTGGAACAATCATAACTTTATCCATATATATATATATATATATATATATATATATATATATATATATATATAGAGAGAGAGAGAGAGATAGATATAAACACATTAACAATAATATATATATATATATATATATATATATATATATATATATATATATATATATTATTGTTAAAAGCAACAGACATTTTGTGTCGATTAATTCTATTGATCGTCCTTTCCAAATTATGAATACTCCTTCTCGGTTAAGGAGGAAATTCCATCAGACATTGTTCATAGTTCATTTCGGATGAAAAGTACAAGAAACATGGTACAAGGTTTCGACTTTCTAAGTCATCATCAGGGTAGTTAGAAGCAATTTGTGAGTTTCGTAGAACTAGTGAGAGTAGTGATGTAGACAAAAATTATTGTAACGTAAGCAGGGTGTAACATCTATCTATCTATCTATCTATCTATCTATCTATCTATATATATATATATATATATATATATATATATATATGATGCAGAGAGACTCTTATGTCATTATTGTTTTTATGTATTAACAGTTGTTTTTTGTTGTATGAGAATTGGTTCGTCTGTTTTTACTTTTTGATTTTTTCAGTATTTTTGTTTTATTTTTAAAAGCTGTCTAATCTTACTAATATCCCTATGTTGCTTATTAATATGTTGTCTGATGACAATATGGTCAGATAGGTGAGTCTCTGCGATATTGTGATTGTGGTATATCCTATGTACCTATGTAATGTCTGCTGTTGTTTTTAATAATATTTGCCTTAAAGAACATTTGCTGCCTAAAAACAGATACACTGAAAACATAACATTATTACCAACAATAAAAACACGTATAAAACATTACATCGTTTTCTTCCTTTGAATCTATTCTCAAAGAGTTTGGATTATATCTATCTAATACAAAGAATACGTTCCTAAAGAAGCGAGCTATAAAAGCAGAACCCTTCAATTTACCGCTACGAGGGCGGGTCACACAGAAGGCAACATAAAAGAAAATTCTCTAGACACTTAACAAATTATTATGGTGCCAAAAGGTGTGACTGACCAGACGACGTGCGCACATGAATGCCATCATTCGCTTTGAAATGGATACCCCCACCCTACCTCGGCTTGACCTTTTTCCGAAGGTGACTGATATGTGGATAAAAATTATCTCGTAATCCCCTTACCAAAATGGTCACCCCAGCCGTTTCCATAGTAATTAATTTTGCGAATGAACATGCTTATAAAGATACGTAAATTTCAAGATTGGTTATTCCTAAATTTTCGCTTGATGGATGAAACAGGGCTTGATACTTTAATTCAATTTAATATTAATAATTATACTGAGGTTTCCGGCTCTCGTTTTTGAAACATGAGAACTCTTATGTAGCGAAGGAATCATATTTTTAAAAAAACATAATTATAATATATATATATATATATATATATATATATATATATATATATATTTCCCTAACGTTAATCTAAAAAAGAATCTGAAAAGAACACAATTCTTTAAGGAGAAAATTCATTGGAAACTTATTAATAACATTATTAACAACAATAAAAACACGTATAAAACATTACATTACATCGTTGTCTTCCTTTGAATCGATTCTTAAAGAGTCTAGATTATATCTATCTAATACAAAGAATACACTCCGAAAGAAGAGAGCTATAAAAGCAGAAACCTTAAACTTACCGCTGCAAGGGTGGGTCACTCAGACCACAAGATAAAAAACCCTACTAGAAAGACGAACGCCCACAATTACAAATCCACATTACCATTCGTTGTCCACTTAAACATACAAAATTCTTCATAATCCTACACACACAGAGTTATCCAGGATTTTATTACACTTCTAAATAAAATTGCACAAAATTTATAAGCCTGCCCTCCAACACTTTGTACAAAACTCACAAACAAATTAGTCGTCCTTCTAACTAGGATCGTTATCACCACCTCCAAGACAATCGGAGATATAATTAGAAAGAAAAATAAACCCAACACCAATTCAATTGCCGGGATTTATCAAATAAATTGTTTACAATGCTAAAATATTTATGTCGGGAAGACATCCTGTGATCTAAAAGCCTGCACCTATGAACACAAGAGAGACTAGTGTTTGGACAATCAATCTAACTCTCTCATGTTGCATCAAAATGATTCTGGATATAAAGTTGATGTCACTGTTGTCACCCTAATTAAGAAGGAACATAAAACTTTGAGGAGAAAATACATTGAAAACTTAATTAATATTATTACCAACAATACAGACACGTCTAAAACATTACATTACGTCGCCATCTTTCTTTGAATCCATTCTTAAAGAGTATCGGCTTATATCTATCTAATACAAAGAATAAATGTTTAAAGAGGTCAGCCATAAATTAGAACCACGTGACACCCCGCTGACCGGTGAAAGATGAAGACTTGAGAACTCCCACTAGATAGACACACATACACAGTTACGAAAACATATAACCATCCGATGCCCACTTAGACATACAAGAATCTTCACAAACTTACATACACATACGATTTTAATGCACATTACACGTGTCTGACCAATGAGAACTGACCCAAATAAAATTGAAAATACAAGAGTTTCTGTCGTTTTGTCTGTTTTCTCTTAATCTCTGACGAAGCTTTAATAAAAGTGAAACATGTTCGATTGTTATACTTTTCCTATTTGTTCTTTTATTTTATCATCCTGTTCAATTCCGATCCATATTTGATCCGCATTTGATCTTTAACTCGGCTTAAAACTACCCATCAAAAATGTATAAAAATTATATGTAAATTAAACCTTTTCTCACCCTTGAAAGTGTGGTGGATGAACCAGGTAGAAACTACATACCTGGGGAAATAAATTATAACCAATGAACACTTAAGGTTTTCTATTTAAATGGAATTATATATATATATATATATATATATATATATATATATGTGTGTGTGTGTGTGTGTGTGTGTGTGTGTGTGTGTGTGTGTGTGTGTGTGTGTGTCAATCGAAGGTCAGTTGTCTGTATTATCGTGGAAATAGAACAATGAATTCACTTACCTGTTTCATGAGTTTTTCAATTCGCCTAATCTCTGAGATACCTAAGTTGTATATTTCCGTTGGAGTCATATGGTAACCCAGATACCACTTTAAACACGCCTCGTAATAATTGAGGCCATTTTCTAGAGAATAAAGACCTTCCTTAGGACGTGTTGCTGGAATGTACTCCTGGAAATAAAAGAATGGTAAATAGAATTTACGAATATTTTGTTTTATGAATTATATGAATTATTCGATCTCAGATATATAAATGTTCATTTGATAATTCCATCCGAGATTGAGACGTGGAAAGTGTAAGAGAGAAACTGTTATATAAATTATGATTTCTCCATTTTGTTCCTTCCTTGCTTCCTTCCTTCCTTCCTATCTATCTATCTATCTATCTATCTATCTATCTATCTATCTATCTATCTACCTTTTTAATCCATCTCAAACTATTCATGTCTATCTATCTTTTGAAGTAATATCCATATGGATATTTGAATAAATAGATAATATTCCATCATATATATATATATATATATATATATATATATATATATATATATATATAAGGTTGGTGCAAAAATAATTGACGAATTTTTTAACGTCAAGAACCGACATTATTTTTGCACCAACCTAATATATACTAGTAGTAGAGCCGGGCGTTGCCCGGGGATGTAACAGTAAGAGATAGATCAAGTATCAACCATCATAAAGACTGAAAAATAAAATTGACAAAGATTATTGTTTAAGGTCGACGGACACGCATGTCTTAATTAGTTTTTTTTTTTTTTTTTCGAATTGGTCAAACCCAAACTCAAACAAAAACATTGTTTTCAATCGTTATGAGTCTACCGATTGAAGAGAATTTTATTATAAACAATTGTCTTGTAAATGGAATTTTTAAAGCATTCTGAATGTAAAAATAAAGAAAAAGTGTGCAAGACAATAAGAAACACTACCTGCCAAAAAAAAGTGAAGTTTTGTTGAAATCGGTTGAAAAATGTAGGAAATCCGATCCCATATATAAACGAACAGACACACACACAAACAACCTGGGTTTTTATAATAAGTATAACTCGATATGAGTTGTCCTCCTTTCATTCTCGTGATGCCTCTTAATGGTGTTTTCAAATTGATTTCGTGCAAAAACAATTGTGTTTTTCCAATTTTTGGCGCTGTTAGAACCGCCGCAAGGTAACTTTACGTAGTCTTGTGAAGTTTTGTCGAAATCGGTTGAAAAATGTTGGAAATCCGATCCAATATATAAAAGTACACACACACACACACACACACACACAATCTGCGTTTTATAATAAGTACGATATATATATATATATTAAAAAGAGAGAAACCGCAAACGTTTTTGGTTGTAATATGGACTTTTTAAAAATATATATATTATGCTTTATTTATAATAATTTTGCAACACGTGTTTCGGGTCACGCGAGTTTCTTCAGGCAAAAAGTGGATATTTCCGCATATTATTAAAATGAATTAATTTTCCTTATGTTTTTCGATGTTAAAAATTTTCCATGTTAACCATTCTCAATGTTAAATATTCTCTTTTTTGTGTCGTAGTAACACAAATGTCTTTTCTTGAACTGGCCAGGATCTGGAGACAGCAATGCAGAACCGAACACTATGGAAAGAGAATGTCAATAGAGTTTCCACCAACCATATGGAGATCGAAGGATGATGATGATGATGATGATGATGATGAAAGCTTTAAACATATAAGATGCGTATAAATAAACTCACAGGTCAGTTATTGAATTTTTATTTCGTGACCTCCGTTGGTCCGGGAAAATGAGTAATTCAATACGAACCTAAAACTAAAATCGCTGGAAAACCGGTGGTGTAACCACTTATTTTAATCGTCTATTTCCTATTTGATACCACTTTTCTTTTAATCATTTCCCCCAAGCAAGGCAACAAAGCCACTAAGACACAAGGGGTTACTGAATGTGAAATAATCTAAGAAAAAGAGAAACATTATTAAAAGAAGAGGAATTAAGAAGACAGAAGATAACGATTGACATTGCATTGAAATTTTTGAAGATCAAAGTTGAGTGGTAAGTAAGAAGATAGTTCCACAAGGGAGAAGTGTGAGAAAAGAAACTGTTAGCATAGAACATGCGTATACATCTAGCCAATTCAACGGAAAAAGAGTCGAACTTAGCATCAGTCTAATATTGTGTTTAAATTTATAGTTTCACTACCATATAAGGAAATTCATCAGAACAAAGTATTTACAGTAAAAGGCACAGGAAAATTACATTACGGCGGTGGGGAAGTGACTAAATCTAAGATGCCAGATCAGGACCAATAACATTGCAGATTCTTTCACTCACTGGGGTAGACTTCTAGTTCCACGTGCCATGTTTAATGGATGTCAGTTATCAGTTATCTCCGGTTAATTTCCCTCTGAAAGTTTTCCACTGCCTTAGCCGGGTATTGAACTCACACTCTTTGGGTCCTGTCACTGGATCTAACCAACGCCTTTATCCACTGTGCCATGTGTCCTTGAGGATAAAGGCGTTAGTTAGATCCAGTGACAGGACCCAAAGAGTGTGAGTTCAATATCCGGTTAAGGCGATGGAGAATTAACAGGAGATAACTGATAACTGACATCCATTAAACATGGCACATGGAACTAGAACAGTCTACCCCAGTGAGTGAAATAAAGGGTTCAGTTCGACATTCCAACCACCTGAAGAAGGCCGGAGCGGCTGAAACGTTGTAATAAATATGGCAACAAAGATGAAGACAATAGTCCGAATAATGTAAATAAAATTAAATTTGACTGGAAAGCGAGGATCCGGAAGAAAGTTCCACAGGTGAGAAGTGTAAGAGAAGAAACTGTTAGCTTAGAATTTGCGGTTATATCTATAGCCATTTCGACCCTAAATTGATGAGACATTGTTGCCAGTCTAGTACCGCGCTTCAATTCATAATATCGAGGTACCATAGAGCGAAGTTCTTCTGAATTATTACCATGAAAATATTTATAGAAAAGGCACAGGGTTACGGAAAATATTCTCATACAAAATAAAAAGGTTATCTGAATCCTTTTTAAAACAATGTCTCAACGAATTTACTCGAAAAATGTTCATGGCCAGTTTTAGAATTACGAATATTTCGTTTTTACTTACCTCTTCGATAAATCTTTTCAGTTTTTTAAATGAAGGAGAGATCTGCTTCGATATGACATCTTGTATTCTGTAACGTATTTCTTTCCTGCAAAAATACACAAATGGAAATAATGATTTTAATTTAAATGTCGTCTGCTTTTTATTGGAAGTAATTACAGTAATAATAATAACATTACTAACATAGGACTTGTAACAATTTTATGGGACTTTACAAGATACAGTCAGAAAAGTCAATGCTAATCGTCCAGACATCAAGATAAAAGACCACAAAGACAGAATGTGTTTTCTTATTGACACGGTAGTTGACGTAGATTGAAGACATTCAAAAAACTATCAAAATACAGGGTACGATGAGTAAATTGTCGCCATTTTACATATTTAATTATTTTGCGCATGCGCGTTATTTGTTTCCGATTTTGTCGATTGCAGAGTATAATAAGGTCAGTTAGGCACCGTCTTTGAGAAAAAGAGCACCATGACGTAATTCCCTCTGCCAGAAATGTGGAAGCGGCATGCTCTGCTGCTTGGCATTCGCGCCGGAAGCTCCAGTACAAACATTTCAGAGTGTTTGAGTGTTAATCTGAGGACAGTGCAGAGGATTCGGAAAAAGAAAAGTTGGTTTAATGTTGGTTACAAAAGTACGGCAACTAGGAAAATAGATTCTGATCGTGCTGATGAGAAAAGAACTCCCGAATTTGTTGGTTAGGGTCTCAGACTCAACAGAGAGGCCTACATCAAGTACCTTGAGGAGGTAGTGCTGTCCTGAGTCAAGAGGGCGGTTTTCTGGAAGATCCTCTGCCTGGCAACAAAAGTCTACACTATGCCCCCAAGCAGGAGAATCCAGTCATGACTGTCAGACAATTTCTGCGACTACATCACTCTTTACATATGGTCACCTAACTCCCCAGACTGCAACCTCCTTGATAATTGTGTATGGGGCGCAGTTGAGTGAAAGATCAACAAAACTCTTTGTAGCATAAAAGATGAAGTGAAGGCAAGCATTCACCAACTTAAGGAGACCGCCCAGAAGAGTTGCAGGAGATTCCGAAGTCGTCTGGAGGTCATGGTTGAAGCCAATGGCGATTTTATTGAATAAATTCACACTTTAGTAATTCAAGATATTTTTGTGTAATTTTGGTAAATATATTTATTAAAATGAGATTTTTATTATTTTTCAGCTTTGCGTCATTTAGGCGACAATTTATCCATCGCACCCTGTACAAGGATCTTGAAGTGGAAATCTAAAAAATTGTGGCACATGAGAATATCAATAATTCCTGCTATAATTGGTGTCCTCGGACTGAAAAATGTTCCGAGATATTCTTTGAAGGGATTCCTCGTAGCGCATGTCTTAGAGTAATAGAAAAAAATTTACTCACAGGTACAGCTCACACATTACTAAGAGCTTTATCTATGCAAAAATAGTCGTCTTTGTATTTTCTTTTTTTTTTTTTTTTATTTAAAAAAAAAAGAATGCTCAGTGGAAAAAGTCATTATGCCATTTCTGACCTTAAGTCTCTGGTTGAAGGGAATGTGTATACAACAGAAATTAAAAGGAATAATAATAATAAGCTCTTTAGGTAGGTTACTCGTTGTTTCCCTCTGCCCCTTACGGATACGTATCTCCACTACATCCTACCCTTTGTAGCTCTTAGCAATGTTTGCCTTTTTCCTATCCCTACAAGTTCACGTTCTGCCACCCATTTGCTATGTTTAAGTACGTTATTCGTTGTTTCCCTCTGCCCCATTCAGGACATGTCTCTCCACAACATCCTATACTTTGTAGCTCTTAGCAAAGTTTGCCTTTTTACCATCCTTACCATTTTCTGTTCTGCCACCCATTTACACAAGCTCAGGTAGGTTTCTTGCTGTTTCCCTCTGTCCCTTCTAGACACGTCTCTCCACTACATCCTATCCTTTGTAGCTCTTAGCAATGTTTGCCTTTTTAATATCCCTACGAGTTCACCTTCTGCCACACAAATGCTAGGTTAGGTAGGTTATTCACTGTTTTCCTCTGCCCCATTCAGGATATGTCTCTCCACTACATCCTATACTTTGTAGCCCTTAGCAATGTTTGCCTTTTTACTATCCTTACCAGTTCAAGTTCTGCCATCCATTTCCACAAGCTCGTTAGGCAGGTGCCTTGCTGTTTCCAGCTACACTTTTGCATTCAATATGTCCTGTACTTGTTAAATTCTCCAAGCCCTCATTCCTCATTAATCGTCCCAGTTTTTTCAAGTGTTTCTTACTAAAGCCTCCATTTTGATCCCATTCCCCTTAAAACTTACTCATTGCCCGCATGTACTGACCGTCGGCGTCATTCTTTTGCCTGAAGTTTGTAAGGAAATTTACCAACATTCACTGCCATATAGACATATTGATATGGGCACCTCGAGGCAGTGTAATGGTTAACAAGCTTGTCTCGCTAATACAATTACGACTGTGTAGTGAGTTCGATCCTCACTGGGTACCCCTTACATTCAGCCTTGTGCCACATCTAAGCTACGCTTGGAAAATCACTATAGACAGATTGATATTGCATAGAAATTCGACACTGTTACCTCCCTTGTCCTTTTTATCTGTGAGGAAATTTGCCAGCATTCACAACCATATAATGTAAATGGCGCAGCCACACGAATCCGGGGATGGCAGTCTACTATGGCTGCTTGCTAATCCCCATTGTAGACGCCTGCTCTTCAACGCCCACAGAACACATTCGGTCACATGTATATATATATATATATAAGAAAATACTTACTCTATTGAAATAGGCGTAGAAAAAATTGTCATATGTGTGTGTATTTCTAAAAAATGGCATTGCCACTCGTATTTGAGGATTCCAGTCTACTAGGGTGGCTAGCTAATCCCCGCTGCAGACGGCTTCTCAGGTACATTTGTGTTTATTCAACACCCACAGAGCTCACCTGTGGTTTATACTACAACTATGCTGAGCGGACCTTAGTTACAGTTTCTGGGAGAGAAGCGTGTTATCTAGTGTGATCAACAATCTGAACAAGGCTAGCACATCTCAAAACCTCAGTCACGATGACTTGTGACTTCGTGATAGCACAAACATCAACGACTCCGTCTGCCCGGTTACAGTCACAAGGCTTGGGTCGACTCGTGCTATGGTCTTCAAGCACTTTCCAATGGCGCCGCACGTTGGGACCGTCTTCTCCAGACCAATAGCATCAAGAAGTCATCTTCCTGACAAATAGAGCATGTTGAGATTCAAAACCGGGACTCATAGTCAGAAAGAGGACGTTCTAACCAGTTGGCTACAACCATATAGACAGATTGATATTAGATAGCATTTCGACACTCTTTTCTATGTGTTACCTCAAATCTCCCTTTTTATCTGTGAGGACATTTTCCAGCATTCTCCAGTAGTAAACTGTTTTCCTTCCAAGATAAAAACAGGGAATAAATTACATCCTTGACTATAATAAGTAACATTTTTTCCCAACCCCTTTTTTGTCTGAATTTCTGAGTTTTAAAAAAAAATTATCGGTATCACTCCATGCAAGGCAGTAAAGCCACTAAGACACAAGACATATAGACAGATTGATATTAGATAGCATTTCGACACTCTTTTCTTTATTTCTGTTACTTCAAGTCTCATTTTTTATCTGTGAAGACATTTTTCAGCATTCTCTATCATATAAGAGAATTGATATTACAGAGCAGATCAACACTCGTTCTTTTGTTTCGGGGTACAAGCTCAGGGTGTCAGATGTCGTTACACTTGAATATTTGAAGATTATAGTAATCGGAGAAGCAAGTAAGGGGAAGAGAGTTCTACAGACGGGAAGTGAGAGAGATGAAGCTGTTTGAGAAGAGACGGTTACATTTAACCGATTTGACAGTTAAAGGGTGGGACCGTGATGCCATCCAGTAATTTCCTAAGCATGGACGAATGGTAGACTTATAGATATCTAAGTTAGATTCGGGAGAGAAAAATTGTCTCGTATGACACAGTGTAAATGGTTGTGACATCAGCGTAGTTGCCAAGAAAAATTGTCTTGTACGACACAGTGAACCGACTTTCTTAGCAGCTGACCTAGCAATGGATTCAATATAGTCTTTCCACTTCATATCAGCTAAGAACGTTAGCCTGAGAAGGCCCTACAGTTCATTTTCCTGGAGGTTAGCATCAGCCATGCTGATGGAAAGCAGAGATTAATGGAGAGAAGTTTAGTTTTGGAAGCGTTAAAATTGACAAGCCATCTAGATTTATTTACTATGTTTTAGTTATAAACTCACCACTTATCTCTGTGTATTGATTTTGCAACGCCTTCGAGGCTCATGGGGTAGTAATAAGGGGCCTGGACTGACGACGGCGATAACACTTCCGGCAGGCGACTCTGAAAAAAAGAAATTGTAAAAACATTGATTATGATGACATGAAAGTTGGTCTGTGTTGGTCAAAAAGTTCGTTCGGATTAATGAGTAAAACTCTTACAATATTGGGGGTAACGTGTACGTAATTATTTTTTATAAGCAACTCGTTTGTAAGCAACTGTACTCAAATTTGACTAAATCTTAACTAGGTATTTACTCTGTCTCCCCACTAAGACTAGTTGTGACACAAGGTCTTTTTTAAAGAGGGGACCCCGAGCACGTACACCCGGGCAAGGGACAAATATTGCCTGCAGCCTTCGCAACCGTAGCGCTGGCCTCAATGCGATCACTGATCCCTCTCTTTGGTGCAATGAGAGGGTGGAGCCTTGGGCAACTGTTACCTAGGGCTGTGCACCTCTCAGTATAATTTACCTCAGTTGCAATTATGTCTTTTGACGGAGTCACCCCTAAGTGCACTATGCCCAAAGATAGAGACGCAACTGAGAGATGATAAATAGATGTGTTACAAACTATTCCAAAGAGAGGTTTACAGACTAAGATTTTCAAAGCGAGGCTTAGATTTGGCTCATGGCCGAAAGTATGGGAGCACCTAGTGAGGGTTGAACTCACTATTCAGTTGTAACTCTTTTTAGCGAAACCAGCTTGCTAACCATTACACCACGCCGAGGCGCCCAACTATCAGTCAGTTATGGGCCATGCATGATAGACGCTTAGATGATCATGTATCTTTCGGTATATGACTGACGAGGCAGATTTTTTCCCTCAATAGTTTGCCATTTCGTTCTTCCAGTTGCCATCCAAGGCTATAGAACTCGATCTGTCCTGCTATTTACCCATAGCTGGGAGGGAGAAGGAGAGGATTCATACCTTTCTCAAGGGTATTAGCACATAAGTGAATGTAATGGATTCGACTGGAAAGTCAGTCAGTCAGTTATGTGCCATGGGTGATACACGCTTAGGCGATCATGTATCTTTCGATACATGATTGACGAGGCAGATCTTTTTTTCCCGCAGTAGGTTGTCATTTCTTTCTGCAGTAGACCAGTTGACATTCAAGGCTATAGAACACGGCAACTGGTCTACCGCAGAAAGAAATGGCAACGTACTGTGGGAAGAAATCTGCCTCGTCAGTCATGGATTGAAAGATACATGATCGCCTAATCGTGTATCACGTATGGCACATAACTGACTGATACCCTTATCAGATTGGGTGACATGATGGTTACAGTGGGTTCCGTATAATTGTGCCCTTGCATAAGTTCATTGATACGCTGCTTTCTGATATAATAATAATAATAATAATAATAATAATAATAATAATAATAATAATAATAATAAACCAAATCGCAGTTTTACGAACATCTATCTCAATAATTTAGAATTAGCAAATAATTATTTTGTTTATGGTAACTGTGTTGTTGGCGATTGCTCTAGCAGGCCACCGTCGTTCTATACGGTTCGTCTTAAAAATGAGGGTTTTTTTTGTTTGTTTTTTTTTATCGCGGTCGCTATCACTTCTCGGCCTTTTGGTTGGGATCAAAGTGTAGCATGTGTCCTTGAGCGGATAAACTGCATGTCATCTCTCATTTGGGTCCCTGTCTTCGGACAGAGGCTAACTGAAAATTTTGCTGAGAGGCGCTCGGTCTCTGTAAACAGCTACCCACAACAGTACGTCACTCATTGCACGAAAGACGGTGGGGATCGTTAGTAATACCGATGCCAGCGTAACCGACGTTTCAGGGGGCGCTGGGCTATTTTCAGACCTGGGCCGAGTACACGCGCTCGGGCTACCGAAATTAAACTGACCTTGTGGCATATCCTGCCAGCCTGGGATGACTAGAAAATACAACCACATCTAGGTCTTTTGGCTAAGATCAAACTGTTCTTAACAGCTTAATCGGATTCTCTCTTTCTCCCTCACTTTTATCCTCTTTAGTTTCTCTGAAACCAAGTAGTGTCTTTTCACTCTTCCTACGCGATGCAAAATGGAACAGTCCATTATTCATGAGGTGTTGGTAGGCCGTAACGGTCGTGCAAACTAACGAAAGTAGGGACAAGGACATTTAAAATAGGATGATAATGGTGGGCGATGTTAACGGGCATTTAATTTCAAGATATATCTATTAATCGGAGATCAGACAAATAATACCTGTGAGCGCTAATTTCGCTCCAGGGTACTGAAAGTTGTGGTCGTTCCTGAGGTTTGCTTGTTACCCAGACTGTAATGATAGGCGGTCATGAAACTTATTTAGTTGACCGTAGAGGTAAAGGATTAGAGTCGTAATGGCAAGGGTGAGGTGTGAACGAGGCGCGGATTATGACCGGAAAAGAAAGTATTAGAGTGAAAATTAAAATGATAAGGGGAGATAAATAAGGATTTAACCATGACGTAATCAAATCAAGATGGAAGTGTACAGGGAAGCAAGCATGAAGGAGTCCACAAAATGGCAAGTCTTATGAAAAAGGGCTTACGGCCATAACTCGTTCTCTGTTTCCTTCGTACGATCACCGAAGTTAAGCAATGATGAGCTTGGTCAGTACTTAGATGGGTGAACGCTTGGTAATACCCGGTGCTGTAAATTTAGAGGTGTGAGTGGTACTGGGTATATCGGTGATCGTACGAGAATGCATGTTCTCGAACGATCACCGAAGTTAAGCAATGTTGAACTTGATTAGTACTTAGATGGGTGACTGCTTGAGAATACAAAGTGCAATAAGCTTGGATGTGCGTGTGGTATGGCTTACGCTTGTATCATGTTGAAACGCCTATTTTCGTACGATCACCGAACTTAAGCAACGTCGAACCTAGTCAGTACTTAGATGGGTGACTGCTTAGGAATACCAGATGCAGTAAGCTTGGATATGCGGGTGCTATAGCTTACGGCCATATCAACGAAGTTAAGCAACGTCGAACATGTTCAGTGAGTTGCCGCTTGGGGATATCAGGTGCCCTAAACTTGGATGTGCGATAACAACTCGGAATTGGAAATATGCGAGCCGGGTTCAAATTCTAGTCGAGTTCGTTATATTCCTATATGCTCTAATGCTCTTGGAAAAGTTAGCAATCCACTCCTTCTCCTCCTAGATATGGGTTAATTAGTAGGGCCTGTATTATTAAATCATTATTATCAACAAAACATTGTTACAATAAAAAAAAACGGTTTTAAATAATTTGTCACAGACTGCTAAGCCGTAAAAAATAGGAATATACAGGTTAGCTTATTGTCCGGTTCACACTCCTCCCCAATTTTTAGAACATGTTTAGTGGTTTATCTCCTGTTCTCTGTTTCCTTCTAAAGTCTTTTCATTCTCATTTACTCCATGATGCGAATTCGAACCTCCCCAACCCGCTTTGCCGAAATTGTTGTTAGATCCGACGTGCTTTTAACCGACGAGGCTACGAAGACCAATGCGATTAAGCAAGCTTCTATACCAACCTTTAAGGTAACATCCGCATCAGTTAAAGCAAGTTCGAATGTCCCCGGGGGCAGCATTTTTCTTTGATAAGATTTTACGAATATTTAGAACGGTAGACGAAATAAAATACTATTTAAAATAAACGCGAGCGTCTATTCAATTTTTGGTATCTACGAAAATTAACATTTAAAATGGAAAAAATATGTCGGATTAATAAATTTAATAATATCCATTATTTCTTTAGAAATATATATATATATATATATATATATATATATATATATATATATATATATATATATATATATATATATATTAAGAAATGGACAAAGTCCGACAATTTATTAAAGACATTTTTTATGTTTAACAGAAAAATGTCTTTAATAAATTGTCGGACTTTGTCCATTTTTTAATGTGTGACGTCATTTGTTTACATTTGATACGCCATGAGCAGTTATGAATGTACAAGTTTCATGGAAGATTGAAGTTTATAAGCAGTAAATTCGACTTTGCCAACCGAACGATCCTTTGTGGCCGAGAGGTTAGGCACGTCCAGCTAAATGACGGTTCCGTATAGGATGCAGGTTCGAATCCTGTCAATGGACGAATATTTTCTATGAAAATTTCTCGGACATTCAGGCCGGTTATTTAATACTGTTTATTATAAACAGAGCATTTACTTAAATACTTGTATCTATAAAAAGAATGTTAAACATAAAAAATGTCTTTAATATATATATATATATATATATATATATATATATATATATATATATATATGCCGGGCATAACAGCATAATAATTCTCTCTGAACCGTTGTATCTTAAAAATGATTAAAGATACTTTACTGGAATTCTCCGAGGTCTTCATAACACTATTGAACTTTGAGCAATAAAATGTATAATCACTCTCCAGGTTTAACAGAAGAATCCTGGCTTGAAACATTCAATAACCCCCCGCAAAAAAAAAAAAAAAATCATGATAGTAACGTTTCATTATCACCGTGCAGACCTCGGATCACGATAAACAATTGCACTTTCAATGAGGCTTTTTGATTTGAAATTCTAAGCAAGGCAATAAAGCCCCTAAGGCGCAAGGTATTACTGAGACTTCTATAACACTATTGGACTCTATTTTGAGCAATAAAAATGCATGATTACTCTCCGAGCTTAACAGAAGAGTCGTAATTAAATCGATCATAAACGAAAATGTTCATCATTAATTAATCATAGCTAAGGATCGGAAACGCATGAAGGATTGGTATAAATGTCATATATATATATATATATATATATATATATATATATATATATATATATATATATATATATATTATAACAGGATCATTTTCCAACATTCAAGATGAACTTCGCCCTCTCTAATCTTCTAATTTTCTCTCCTGCAGTAACAAAGTGCTTCACATGTTTCACGTATGATTTCATTTTCATGTCTTTTTTCATTTCTCTTTGGACTGTCATAGCTGAAACTCCTCTCTCCCATGCCAAACGTCTTATGGACTGAGTTGGATCTTTTCTAATTGATCTCTTTAGCTCTAAGTTGTAATGATGATCCCTCTTGCTGTTGTAACCTCCAGTTCCATTTTTCCTCTCTACTGTTCCATCGTTTTCTAACTTATTCACCGTTCTCTTGAATGGACTTTGATGATGGAAGCCAGGGTATGAATGTTGGTACAATTACTGAAGGCCTGAATGATCTTTTTCCTCTCACCATTGCTTAGTTGGGAAGACATAGTGGGGTTGACACAAAACGAATTTAACCTGTTCTATTTCTAGTTGAATAACTCAAAGGGTTTTTCAGTGATTCTTACGAAAATTGGTATCAAGATGATTCAACGTCTTATATGAAAACGTGGAAAAAAGAAACTCAAGTAGTTTAGCATTTGTTTTAGAGATTAAACATTTTGTGGGATAGACAATTATACTGCTACACGATTTGAGTAATTTTGCTGTTACACCCCGTTAATATATTTCTTTAAGGCTTATGTGAAGAATTCTGGCCTCATGCAAATACCTTCTCCAGATATATTCAGAAATATCTATTTAAATACTTCAGCAACGCTGTGGAAGGCATCTGAGCTGTTAATAGTTTCTTCTGAAATCGTATTAGCGAACATATATCTAAAGGTTTCGCAGGGGTTTAAGTTAATACCTCTGGGGTCATACATAACTCTATCCAGAGTTATTGCCAAGAATGTATACCTCAACGCTAGGGAATGCCAGGTGCTGTAATCTAGGATGTGGTTTAATCAACAGCTGCTCGGAATGAGAAATCAGAGTGCCGGGTTCGAATTCCAGCCCAGTTCGTTACAGTTACTTACAGTGCAAATACCCTTGGAAAAGGTATGAATCCATCTCCTCTCATATGGGTTAAATAGTAGGACATGTATCTGGAAATATCATTATTTCCCCCCAAAAGTTGCTAATGCAATTTTCAAACGCGAAAAAAACAAGTATTATTTCTACAATCCATAATAGGTTTTGGCTTAAAGCAATAAAGGGTTGACAAGCTGTAAAAAAATAAATCAATCAGTAACAAAGTGCTTCACATGTTTCACGTATGATTTCATTTTCATGTCTTTTTTCATTGCTCTTTGGACTGTCATAGCTGAAACTCCTCTCTCACTTGCCAAACATCTTATGGACTGAGTTGGATCTTTTCTAATTGATCTCTTCAGCTCTAAGTTGAAATGATGACCCCTCTTCCTGTTGTGGCATCCTGATCCAGTTTTCCCCCTCTACTGTTCCCTCTTCTTGAAGCTTATTATCTCTTAATGATTTTTAAATGGACTTTGAAGATGGAAGCCATAGTATGAATGTTGGTACCATTACTGAAGGCCTGAATGATCTTTTTCCTCTTACCATTGCTTAGTTGGGAAGACATAGTGGGGCTGACACAAAACGAATTTAACCTGTTCTATTTCTAGCTGAATAACTCAAATGAACCCTCCCAAATCCAGTGATTGGTGAATAGCATCAATTAACAGATTAATCATGCAGGCTTACTACTTTGTCCATTACTAGGTGCCCCACGAGTGTAGCCTTGTGTCAGATTTCTTCTTCCATGTAACGTGTCCCTTCAGGACGTAGGCGATCATGGCTCTCCACAATTTTTCGATATTTTATAGATCTTAATAAATGTTGACTTTCTCCTAAACCGTGTTCCGCCATCCCTTTACTAAAGTTAATTCTTCTTCTTCTTCTTCTTCTTCTTCTTCTTCTTCTTCTTCTTCTTCTTCTTCTTCTTCTTCTTCTATATGCTGTATCTCTTCAGGTGGCAGACGATCATAGCTCTCCACAATTTCCTGGCCTTCGTAGCTCTTAATATATTTTGTCTTTTTCTTATCTCTCCTAAACCTCGTTCTGTCATCCATTTACTCAAGCTCACTCTTCTTCTGCGTGTCGTGTCCTTTCAGGACGTAGGCGATCATGGCTCTCCACAATTTCCTGTCCTTTGTAGCTCTTAATAAATGTTGTCTTTTTGTTATCTCTCCTAAACCTTGTTCTGTGATCCATTTACTTAAGCTCATTCTTCTTCTTCTATGTGCCGTGTCCCTTCACGATGTAGGCGATCATGGCTCTCCACAATTTCCTGTCCTTTGTAGCTCTTAATAAATTTTGTCTTTTTGTTATCTCTCCTAAACCTTCTTCCGCCATCCATTTACTAAAGCTCATTCTTCTTCTTCTAAGTGCTGTGTCACTTCATAACATTGGCGATCATGGCTCTCCACAATTTCCTGTGCTTTGTAATTCTTAATAAATTTTGTCTTTTTGTTATCTCTCCTAAACCTCGTCAAGTACGTCATGCGTTGTTTTCCTCCGTCCCTTTTGCCTTCAATGTGTTCTGCGAGTATCAGATTTTCCCAGCCTTCTTTCCTCTCTTTTAATTCATGCGTTTAATGACTGGAATAACATTATCTTTTTATGTAGCATCGTTTTGCTTCTCGATTAACTGTTTCCAATGAATTTGCTATGGGGAGATTGGATTATCTTTGGCGTGAACAAATGATCAGTATTCTTGAGAGGGAGGGAGAAAAAAGAAGCGAGAGAGAGAGGCGAAAAGGGTTGAATATGAAAGCTCAGCCACCTATCGCATATACTCGTGTATCAGACGACATTAAAGATTAGACCTTTCTTGCTCTAAATTTGATAAATATATGATGCGAAAGACTTAAACTGATATGATGTATACAACCCGTATATCAGTAGTCTTTTAAAGAGTACCTTTAAGGCCATTTTTGTTCCAGATTTGATAAATATCTCATATGATGCGAAAGTAAATCCAAATCATGCCGCATATACTCGTGTATCAGTCGACTTTTAAAGAGGAACATCAAGACCTCTCTTGTATCTAATTTGATGGATAAATCGCCTATACGAAAGTATCGCATATACTCGTGTATCAGTCGACTTTTAAAGACTACTTTTATAGCCATTCTTGTTCCAGATTTGATAAATATATCTATATATCTATATAAATATCTATATAAATATAATATGAAAGACGACATCAACATCATTCCGTAGACACTCGTGTATCAGTCGACTTTTAAAAATGAACGTAAAGACCTTTCTTGTTCGAGATCTGATAAATATATCTATATATCTATATAAATATCTATATAAATATAATATGAAAGACGACATCAACATCATTCCGTAGACACTCGTGTATCAGTCGACTTTTAAAAATGAACGTAAAGACCTTTCTTGTTCGAGATCTGATAAATATATCTATATATCTATATAAATATCTATATAAATATAATATGAAAGACGACATCAACATCATTCCGTAGACACTCGTGTATCAGTCGACTTTTAAAAATGAACGTAAAGACCTTTCTTGTTCGAGATCTGATAAATATATCTGATATAATACGAAAGACGATATCAACATAATTCCGTAGACACTCGTGTATCAGTCGACTTTAAAAAAGGAACGTAAAGACCTTTCTTGTTCCAGATCTGATAAATATATATTATCTAATACGAAAGATCTAATCCTGAATAATATATTACATATACTCGACTTTTAAGATTTTGAGATTTAAGGCCATTCTGGTTCCATATTTGATAAATATATCACATTTAATGCGAAGGAAAATCTATCATGCTGTATACGCTCGTATATCACTTGACTTTTCAAGACTAACTTTAAAGCCATTCTTGTTTCAAATTTGATAATTACATCTCATATAATACGAAAAACAATATCAATTCGTAGACACTTGTGTATCAGTCATCTTTTGAAAAAGAAGATCAAGACCTTTCTTGTTTCCATTTTGATAAATATATCTTATATGACACGAAAAAATAATCGAGAATAACATGTCACACATACTCTTGTATCAGTCGAAATTTAAAGAGTAGCTTCAAAACCTTTCTAGTTCCAGATTTGATAATTATATCTCATGATACGCAAGACCAAATCAAACATTCGCCAAATTAGATAAATTGGAACCAAATTAGATAATTTTTTCTCATATCACACGAAAGCCTTAATCCAAGATAACAAACCGCGTGTATTCATGTATCAGTCAACATTTAAAGAGTTGATGCCTTCCTTTAATTCCTTCCTTATTCCAGATTTGATAAATATATCTCATATGATACGAAAGATTAACCCAAAATGATATGTCGTGTAAACTCGTGTATAGGTCAAATTTTAAAGGGTAAAATAAGAACCATATTTCAGCTAAATTATCGATGTTATGAATTATTGACTGACTAACAGTAGAATAACAGCAATCTACTGTTATGCTTAACGAGCGAAATGCAAAAAAAAAAAAAAACAACTCTGATCTAAGCACAGAGAAGATCAAGCAAAATAAGGGAAGGTGACTTATTTAAGAAAATGGATGCGAAAAGAACAGAAACCAGAATATTTTCCTCAAGCAAGGCAACAAAGCAATTAAGACAGAAACGATTGCTGATTGTCGAAGAATAAGAAAAAGTAAAAAAAAAAGAAAACATTATTAAGGAGCGAGGACAATAAAAGAACAGTTTTCAGGACGACAGAAGATAACGATTAACATTGCATTGAAATTTTGAAAGATCAAAATTGACTGGAAAGTAAGAAGAGTGAACAAGAATTAGAAGACTTTAGTGAGGGGAAAGGACAATAAAAGAAGAGAAATTAAGAAGACACAAGATAACGATTGGCATTGCATTGAAATTTTTGAAGATCAAAGTTGACTGGAAAGTAAGAAACTGGAAGAGAGTTCCACAAGCGAGAAGTGCGAGAAAAGAAACTGTTAGCCATAGAACTTAAGGTTACATCGATCCCCTTCAACTCTAAATAGATGAGACCTTTGTTAATAATCTAGTACTGCGCTTAAATTCATAAAGTCTAGGTACCATAGCTAAAAGCTCATCCGAACAATTACCATGGACGTATGTATAGGACAGGCTCAGGGAAGCTACGTTACGGCGGTTGGAAAGTGACTGAAGCCGAGACGCCAGGTTAGGACCTATAATATTGCTGATTCTTCTTTGGATTTTATCAAAAATTTCTAAATATTAGGTTGGTGCAAAAATAATGTCGTTTTCTCACATGTGAGAAAAACGACATTATTTTTGCACCAACCTAATATGTAGCAGGAGCACCAGACCAGATGTTAGAGAATTCAGTTGAACAATGATGAGACGTTGTGGCCAATCTAATCAGCTACGAGTGACCCACGATTAGGCGATCATCTATCTTTCGATACATGACTGACGAGGCAGATTTCTTCCAGCAGTAGGTTACCATTTTTTTTTGCGGCAGACCAGTTGCCACCCAAGTCTATAGAACTCTGTCTGTCCTGCTATTTACCCCCCCCCATATATATATATATATATATAATTATTTATTTTAAAATTCTAACATAAATATGTTATAAAATCACTACAAAAATTCCGTATACAGCAATCATATATATATATATATATATATATATATATATATATATACATATATTGCTCCTCGCTATGGCACCTATACTTTTTTAATTTAAGCGCAGTACAAGACTCACGTCAAGATTTTATCAATTTACAGTTGAGCTGACTAGATCTAATCGTAAATTCTATGCTAACAGTTTCTTTTCTCTACTTATTGCTTGTGGAACTCCCTTCCGACTCCATGCTTTCCAGCCAACTTTAAAAACTGCAAAAATTTAAATGCAATGTCAATTGCTATCTACTGTCCTCCTGGTTACTCTTTTCTCTTCACGCTCATTATTAATGTTTCCGTTCCTAATTTTTCCACACCAAGTAACCCTTTGTGTCTTAGAGGCTTTATTGCCTTACTTGTGGAACTCCCTTCCGGCTCCATGCTTTCCAGCAAACTTTAATCTGCATAAATTTAAATGCAATGTCAATCGCTATCTACAGTCCTCCTGATTACTCTTTCCTCTTCCCGCTCATTATTAATGTTTCTGTTCCTAATTCTTCCACACTCTGTAACCCCTTGTGTCTTAGTGGCTTTACTCTCTTACTTGTGGAACTCCCTTCCGACTCTCTGCTTTCTAGCCAACTTTAATCTGCAAAAATTTAAATGCAATGTCAGTAAATATCTACTGTCCTCCTGATTACTCTTTTCTCTTCACGCTCATTATTAATGTTTCCGTTCCTAAATTTTCCACACCAAGTAACCCTTTGTGTCTTAGAGGCTTTATTGCCTTACTTGTGGAACTCCCTTCCGGCTCCATGCTTTCCAGCAAACTTTAATCTGCATAAATTTAAATGCAATGTCAATCGCTATCTACAGTCCTCCTGATTACTCTTTCCTCTTCACGCTCATTATTAATGTTTCCGTTCCTAATTTTTCCACACCAAGTAACCCTTTGTGTCTTAGAGGCTTTATTGCCTTACTTGTTGAACTCCTTTCCGGCTCCATGCTTTCCAGCCAACTTTAATCTGCATAAATTTAAATGCAATGTCAATCGCCATCTACTGTCCCCCTGATTACTCTTTCCTCTTCCCACTCATTATTAATGTTTTAGTTCCTAATTCTTCCCATCCTGTAACCACTTGTGTTTTAGTGTGTGTGTGGGGGGAAGAGGATTCATAACTTTCCCAAGAGTGTTAGCATGTAAGTGGATGTAAGGAATTCGAACTCGTCTCTTCGATTCCGCAATCCTAGCTGATATCCATTACTACACCGTGACTAAATTCATGATGACATGGTACCACATGATTTTCGTTTTTCCTTCGACAAATCACCCGATTTGGGATAGAATATTATAAGTTTCACAGATCTTCCTTTTTTTTTTCTTTTTCTTTTTTTTTTGCATTCATAATTTTATTTTTCAGCGGGTGTCTTTTCCCCTGGATGAACGTTCTGGGCGTTGAAAGAAATTTAATCGGACAGATCTCAGAATGTAATTACATACGCTTCTTGGTACAAAATCAACCAATTACAGAAGATATAAAATTACTTAAAACGTTTTTCCTGTTCCAGATTTGCTAAGTTTAACTTCTGTGATACGAAAGCCTTAAACTGTTAACATTACGCACAGAACTCGTGTATCAGTCGAATTAAAAAAAAAATAATTAACTAGAGACTTCTGACCCAGATTTGATAAATAAATCCGCGATGATAAGAAAATAAAAACATAATCGTCTATAAGTCGATTTTTAGAGGGTACAATGTCCGAATCGTTGTGATAATAACAAAAACAACAAAGATGAGGATAATTGTCTGAATATAGATAGGGCAAATTATAACTCCCCATGCCAGAAATTCAGATAGAAATTAAATTTTTTCAAAGAAGCTCATCTTTTGCGGTCAGTTATGAAAATATTTTGTGTCACTCCATGGCCTTTGTTTTATTCAGTATGACCCTATTTAAGGCATTAAAGCCACTAAGACACAAGGGGGTTACTGGGTGTGAAAGAATTAGGAACAGAAGCATTAATAATGAGCGGGAAGAGAAAAGGGTAATCAGGAGAATAGTAGATAGCGATTGACATTGCATTTAAATTTTTTAAAATAATTGTCTCTATGAAAATCCTAAATAGTCTCCATATGTACAAATCAAACATTCGCCAAATTAGATAAACAGGAAGCAAATTAGATAATTTTTTCTCATATTACATGAAAGCCTTAATCCAAGATAACAAACCGCGTGTACTCATGTATCAGTCAACATTTAAAGAGTTGATGCCTTCCTTTAATTCCTTCCTTATTCCAGATTTGATAAATATATCTCATATGATACGAAAGATTAACCCAAAATGATATGTCGTGTAAACTCGTGTATAGGTCAAATTTTAAAGGGTAAAATAAGAACCATATTTCAGCTAAATTATCGATGTTATGAATTATTGACTGACTAACAGAAGAATAACAGCAATCTACTGCTATGCTTAACGAGCGAAATGCAAAAAAAAAAAAACAACTCTGATCAAAGTACAGAGAAGATCAAGCAAAATAAGGGAAGGTGACTTATTTAAGAAAATGGATGCGAAAAGAACAGAAACCAGAATATTTTCCTCAAGCAAGGCAACAAAGCAATTAAGACAGAAACGATTGCTGATTGTCGAAGAATAAGAAAAAGTAAAAAAAAAAAAGAAAACATTATTAAGGAGCGAGGACAATAAAAGAACAGGTTTCAGGACGATAGAAGATAACGATTAACATTGCATTGAAATTTTGAAAGATCAAAATTGACTGGAAAGTAAGAAGGGTGAAAGAGAATTAGAAGACTTTAGTGAGGGGAAAGGACAATAAAAGAAGAGGAATTAAGAAGACAGAAGATAACGATTGACATTGCATTGAAATTTTTGAAGATCAAAGTTGACTGGAAAGTAAGAAGAGTGAAAGAGAATTAGAAGACTTTAGTGAGGGGAAAGGACAATAAAAGAAGAGGAATTAAGAAGACAGAAGATAACGATTGACATTGCATTGAAATTTTTGAAGATCAAAGTTGACTGGAAAGTAAGAAAAATGAAAGGGAATTAGAAGACTTTAGTGAGGGGAAAGGACAATAAAAGAAGAGGAATTAAGAAGACAGAAGATAACGATTGACATTGCATTGAAATCTTTGAAGATCAAAGTTGAATTGAAAGTAAGAAGAGTGAAAGAGAATTAGAAGACTTTAGAGAGGGGAAAGGACAATAAAAGAAGAGGAATTAAGAAGACACAAGATAACGATTGACATTGCATTGAAATTTTTGAAGATCAAAGTTGACTGGAAAGTAAGAAGAGTGAAAGAGAATTAGAAGACTTTAGTGAGGGGAAAGGACAATAAAAGAAGAGGAATTAAGAAGACAGAAGATAACGATTGACATTGCATTGAAATTTTTGAAGATCAAAGTTGACTGGAAAGTAAGAAAAATGAAAGGGAATTAGAAGACTTTAGTGAGGGGAAAGGACAATAAAAGAAGAGGAATTAAGAAGACAGAAGATAACGATTGACATTGCATTGAAATCTTTGAAGATCAAAGTTGACTGGAAAGTAAGAAGAGTGAAAGAGAATTAGAAGACTTTAGAGAGGGGAAAGGACAATAAAAGAAGAGGAATTAAGAAGACACAAGATAACGATTGACATTGCATTGAAATTTTGGAAGATCAAAGTTGACTGGAAAGTAAGAAGAGTGAAAGAGAATTAGAAGACTTTAGTGAGGGGAAAGGACAATAAAAGAAGAGGAATTAAGAAATGCAAAAAAACAAAACAAAAAAAAACTATTATTGACTAACAGTAGAATAACAGCAATTTACTGCTATGCTTAACGAGCAAAATGCAAAAAAGAAACAACAAAAAATATCAAACTCTGATCAAAGCACATAGAAGAAGATCAAGCAAAATTAGGGAAGGTGACTTATTTAGGAAAATGGATGCGAAAAGAACAGAAAGCAGAACATTTTTCCCCAAGCAAGGCAACAAAGCCACGTACAAAGTCCCCATATGTACAATTCATGTTTGTGGGCTGCGAGGAATAAAATAGCAATTTAAAAATCTAATTGCCAATGCGATACCATAGCGAAGAGCTCATTCAAACAATTAGCATGAAAATATTTATAAAAGAGGCACAGAGTAGCAACCTTAGGGCGGCAAGAATGTGGCTGAAGCCGAGTCCCCATATTAGGACCGATAATATTGCTGATTCTTTTTGGGATTTTATCAAGGAGCTCAAGGTAAATAGCAAGGGCACCGGACCATAGGTGTCTGAAATATTCTAAGCATGGATGAATGGTAGACTTATATATATGTATGATAGATTCTGGAGATAAAAATTTTCTCGCACGACACAGTGAACCATCTTTCCTAGCAGCAGGTCTAGCAATGGATTCAGTCAAGTCGTTCTGTTTCATGTCATCTAAGAACGTTAGCCTGAGAAGGCGAAACGAGTCACTCTGCTAGAGGTTAGCATGAGCCATTCTGATCGAAGGCTGAGGGAGTTTCCCAAATGATTAATGGAGAGAAGTTTAGTTATTTCTTTATTTGGCTTCGCGAAGGAAGATTTATGAAGTGGACAGTCCACGCCGACTGCAGGCAAGCTGATGGCCCACCAGGCCGATACGAGACAGGCAAATCCGGCTGCAGCGAGTGCAATTAAAGGTCTGGACTGGCTGGTATAGCTGTTGAGACATCCCAGGTCCTTCCTCCCGCGGCGTTCGGGTTGCCCTGCGAGAGTCCTCAAAGGTGGAGACGATCTGGTGGACGGTGCGACGCCAGACTAGACGGTCAGCAGCAGGTGTCGACCACTGGCGATGGTCAATGTGGCAGGTACCGAGGGACTTCTTAAGGGAGTCCTTATAACGCTACCTTCGTGCCCCCCCCCCTGTCACGGTGCCCAGTGGAGAGTACGCCAAACAGGGCCTATCTTGGGTAAACGATGTTCCCCCATTCTGGAGACGTGCCCTGCCCAGCGTATCTGTGACTTCAGCAACATGTCTTCAATGCTGGTGATTTCCGTCTATTCGAGGACCTCAACGCTGGTGACGTAATCACTCCAGTGAATGCTGAGGATGGTACAGAAACAGCGCTGATTCATGCGCTCAAGGAGGCGTAATTGGCGGCGGTAGGTTACCCATGACTCAGAGCCGTACAGCAGGGTGGTGAGTACGCCGGGTCTATAGACTCTAATCTTCATTCCCTTCAGATGTTTGCTGTTCTAGACTCTTTTGTAGAGTCTGCCAAAAGCGCTGTTTGCCTTTTAGTTTAGTTGTAGAAACGTCAAAATTAACAAGCCATCTTTTGCCCAAGTAACAACGGACATGCGGAGGTTGTGGTGCATTGAACATTGTCGCATGTAACTCATGTTCAAGATATATTTAAGCAATGTCAAATTAGGATTATATATTCATCATTAAAATTGGTTTCCAAAAAAAAAAAAAGCGGAAATTACTTATGACTCAACCAAATATTTTGTTAGTTTATGTGCGAATTTCTATCCACTTTATTTAAAGAGTAATTACAATTCAAGGAAACTAATTAATTTGAAAATATTGCCTTTAAAGCGAAATGTAAGATTTTATGCCCCGCCCACGCAACACCGCCGACATCATTCACAAGGCAGCAATTACTGGTTAACGATGGCGCTTAGATAAGAGCCAGGAAATCAAATCGAAATAGTTCTGTGTATCACATGGGATCATTTAAGCCAATCATGTCTAGAAGGTGTGTCTGTTCGCACTCAACCACTAACAAAGAAATATGAAACGTTAACACCCCCCACGACTCCACTAAAAAATTTTATGTAGAAATCCATCAATTCATAAATGCTTGACTTGCCAAATGACACTGAACAAAAATATACTTAGATGTCAACACACACAGATACACACGGTGTATAATATATATATATATATATATATATATATATATATATATATGCATGTATGTATATACGTATATATAATAAAAATCTGTTTATGCGTATTTTACATAATAACCAAAAACACTTTCCAGAAATTTCCATGTTTTATAGATCACATATATTATATAATATACACACACACACACAAACCTAGTCGATATTGATTACGTCACTTTCATTAGCAAGTTCAAAGAATATCTACACTCTCTTTTACGCAGCAATATACACATACAGAATTCAACTTAAGGCCCTATATATACACGCTAAAACTGACCCCCTCTTAAAATGCGTAGCACACATAAATAAACGTTACTTTCAATAATATATTAATTGGTAATCAATATATATATATATATATATATATATATATATATATATATATATAAAGAAATATAGTCTTAAGGTGTGCTATATTTATGGAATAAAGTGCTCAATATCAGAGATAGAGCGTGTGTAAATATAAAAGCATATGTGGCCTGACGATTGCATATAGCATGAAACAGACTGTCGCTTCTAAGTGTTGACTTCTATGTTCACTTTTATATTTATATATATATATATATATATATATATATATATATATATATATATATATATGATATAATATAAAATGTGATAATATATATATATATATATATATATATATATATATATATATAATATTTATTTATATATAATGGACGTGAGTGTGTGTTATAGTTGTACTGGAATATATATATATATATATATATATATATATATATATATATATATATATATATATAACATATTTATTTATATATAATGGACGTGAGTGTGTGTTATAGTTGTACTGGAATATATATATATATATATATATATATATATATATATAAAATGGACGCGTGTGTGTGTTTTACCAACGCGTTTCGTCAACTGAAGAACTATAACAAAGTAAATGTAAGGATTTTATGTATTTATAAACTTAAGTAAAAACATTGTTAGGCTTTTCAAATTTTTCAAATTTAACAACGCTCAAAAATATTCTTAAAAGTAATAGTGTCTAAATACACGGTATATATATATATATATATATATATATATATATATATATATATATATATACATATATATATATATATATATATATTTAATAATATGATTCCAACGCTAGCGTTGGAATCATATTTTTAAATAAATAATTATATTTTTAAATAAATAATTATATTTATGCTCTACTTTTGTAATCGAGCACTATTTTTTTAAGAATAATAACAAAAATACTAAAGAACTTTGGATTATTTACCTAACCAGTTCTTTTCTATTTTCTATATATTTTTACACACACACAGACACACGCACACACATATATCTATATATAAATAGATATATGTCATTCGCAGACAGTACAGTTTCGCTGTATCACAGCTCCTCAGGGCGACTAGACATCCGAATACTTCAAGCCCGGATCGAAACCCAACCGATCAGTCAGGTGTAACAGCAAAATTGTCCAAATAATGTCACAATGAAATTGACCCATCGTTAGATTAAGCTTTGAACAGTTGTATCTTCCAAATGATTAAATCTTCGTAACATTCAATTTAAAAGAGGGCCCACTACAAAGAAGTACAATATATTTTTTTTATTTTAGGATATTACATCAAAAACATGTCAAAAAACGCTACACAGATTCAGTCGTGTTTTGATGCGAATCAACGCATCTCATCAGGCGATTATAAATAACTGGTTAGTAGACAATTTACTGAGTTTTAAACAATTTTTAAATCTCAATAAAGTGTAAATAACGTACCATCGCCTGAAGAAATACAACCAAAGAATTGAAACATGAAAAAATTTGTGTAGCGATTTCAAAATGTCGTTATTATAATCTCTTATAATAATAATAATAATAATAATAATAATAATATATTGCTCTACTTTGTATTGAGCACTTTTTTTGAAAGTAAATTCTACGAACAGTAGAATTTTACTCCATCTGTTCTTTCTCTCATTTGCATATATATATATATATATATATATATATATATATATATATATATATATATAAAGAAAGACAAAAGGAAAACTTTTATTTACCAATGCGTTTCGTCAACTGAAGGACTATAACAAAGTAAATGTAAGGGTTTTATTTTGAAAAATGTGTTTATAAACAGAAGTAAAAATATTGTTATGCTTTCAAAGTTTTAAAACTTAACAATGCTCCAAAATATTCTTAAAGCTAATAGTCTGTAAGTAAAGGTAAACTATGGAGGGCGCTAAATTTTACACACGCGCACAGACATATACAGGTATACCTCACTCTATGTCGTTAATTGGTTCCAGAGGTTTCGACTTAGTTCGTAAAACGACGTAAGTCGAAATAACCACACTAAACTGCAAATAAGCACTTCCCATTGTCGATTACAGTATTTTTTTATATTTACGTACAATATTCTGAATAAAATAATTAATTTCCACCTTATATTCCAGCAATATATCCTTACGCTTAGCAGTAGCACTTGCACTGGGAATTTTCTTCGGAGCCATGAACAAAATTTAAATCACAACTGAAATGTAATTGAAATAACGTCAACGGCAGAGCACAGATGTAAACAAGTCTGAAATCAAAATCGATGTTGGATCGGAAAATAACGCACGAGTGCCGCCTGTCGGCAGGACTTTGAAATCAGAACATCTGCGTTCTCCGTCAGGAATCGAACTTGTATCTCACACGGAAACTATCAGATAGCCTGACGTGCTGTAAACTATTTTTCAGATTTAATCCATTTCATTTAATATGTTGTCATTGTTTACGTTAGGTTACGTTTCAGAGAAGAAATGAATTATCGAGAAAGATCGTTGAAAATGAGTGTTTACGAGCAGTAATTTGAACTTTGCTAACTGGAAAGCTGTCTGTGATTGAATGGTTAAACAGTACATCAAAATTCTGTCTTCTTGCAATTGATGTTTAGTCCTTCTTCGCTTTCTTTCGTTACCTTCTGAGGGAGTTTTTGTAGTTTCTCTGCTATCAACACAGTCATTTGCATATCTTATATTGCTAAGATTGTGGCCGTCAATATCGAATCTTGATAGGGGTTCTCTCTTGGAATTACCACACTCTATATGTTTAATAAGTCCATTGAAAAGACACACCCTTGGCTTACACCCCTTTCTGTTTTTGTACTGAATACATTTTCTATCCTTATGCAAGGGCTGCTAACGGTATAGGCTCTGGATTATTCCAGTATCCGTCACAAATATGTTAGGGTTAACGAGCAGTTTCAACAGTTCAAACGTCCCTCCGCCTCGATCTCGTCTAATGTAAAAAGTGATGGTCGATCCTTACATATGTGCAGCGGTCGGTTAGCTCTGAATCGAGCTCCATTAGAGACTTAAAGGTTCGTCTGTTTTTTTTTTAAAGTACCCCCCCCAAAAAAAAGTTACAATTTGGCCTACAATTGGTGGCAAATATGGAATTTCTAAGAGTTTCTCTACAATTTTTGTTTTTGCTTTCAATTTGAGTTGCAATATTATGTTGGAATGTACTCTAAAAAATCTTGAAACCTAATCTGGAGTAAAAGAAAAACAAAAACACCCTGATCCTATTACAAGGGATTAATATAGTTCAGAAATAATTGTAGACACTTGCAAATAATTAAAATATCAAATGCCGTACATAATCGCGTACATGCGACCTATGAAGACCTAATTTTGAAGTTAATTTGACTCCAGTAAATGGTTTGGTCAATGATGTAGCCAGAGACAGCTGTATATACGCTAATTTTATATATCATGTATGATGTGACCCCCTTAAAATTAGCTTCAAAATAAGGTCTTCAAATGTCGCATGATACGCGAGTATGTATGATACATACTTACCTGTCTCCGGGCTCCAGTCCTGGGCTGGTGGTATCACGGCTACGACGAGCTTGGACCGGCACTGAAAAGCTTGGACCAGCTATGACAAGCCAAGACCAGCTACGACTAGCTTAGACCAGCTATGACCAGCTTGGACAAGCTAAGACCAGCTTAGACCAGTGGCCCGAGTGAAAACACTTAGGTTCCCCACGTTAAAAACTGACCTTGTGTAACATCCTGACTCAGTGAGGCGTCAAGTAAATATCTATATATGATACATACAAAAGTATTATATTTTAACATTTTTAAGCTATAAAACTAATGAAGAAATGCAAAAAAATAAGGTTGGTAACTTTTACACAGAGAGGATGATATTCCTTGAAACATTCCACAGACAATTGATTTGTACATTCCTTACCATTTTTCTCTCTTCTCTTTGAGAAGCCATGTAGACATCACACTTTCTTTGGCTTGTTCTTCCAGCTTTATTTATAGGCAAATAACTTAGGAAATTACTTAACCTCTTGAATCCTAGAGTTGCCAATTAGCCATTTAGACACAGTTCCTGACTGAATGATATTTATATTGTTGGAAAAACTTTAAATTCCTCAATTGATGACATCTGCGGATTTCCGACGAAACAAGAATTCATCCACTATACTTGGCCAATATGGAATTTCTAAAAGTTTTTCTACTGTTTTTGTTTTTGCTTTCAGTGCGAGCGGCAATATTATGTTGGAATGTGCTCTAAAAAACCATGAAACCTAATCTGGAGAAAAAGAAAAAGAAAAACACCCTGATCCTATTACAAGGAATTAATATATTATAGTTCAGAAATAATTGTAGGCACTTGCAAATAATTAAAATAGCAAATGACGTATATAATCGCGTACATGCGACCTATGAAGACCTAATTTTGAAGTTAATTTGACTCCAGTAAATAGTTTGGTCAATGGCGTAGCCAGGGACAGGTGTATATACACTAATTTTATATATCATGTATGATACGACCCCCTTAAAATTAGCTTCAAAATTAGGTCTTCAAATGTCGCATGATAGGCGAGTATATAGGGTACATATGGAGAGGGGTAAATTTTTCACTTATAAAAATAATTTTATCATCACATGTACACGAATATAATATATAAATAAAAAATAAATTTATATATAATATATAAATATGCCATTTGCTATTTTAATTATCACGTATCTCGTGTATCAAGGGAGTTGCTTTTTTGAGAGACCATAATACAATAGACTAACCTTTTTTCTTTTATCTCTTTATCGCATCTTCTAGTTAAATAAGTTACAAAAAAGTAAAGGAGGATGATAAAAGTATCGTTAGTAATGCTATACTCGTTGTGTAAACTCGTACAACCATAAACAACCGAACGAAAGGCAATAAATCCACTAAGACGCAAGGGACTACTGGGTGTTAGGAAATATAAGAAAATTTACTATTAAGAAATGAGGATAAAAGAAGAAGAAATTAGAAAGGCAGACGATAACACACCGAAGATCACATTGCATTTCAATTTTTGAAGATCAAAGTTGACTGGGAAGCAAGAAACCGGAAGTGAATTCGATAAGGAAGAAGTGCGAGAAAAGAAACTGTTAGCTTAGAACTTACGGTTACGTCTAACCATTTCAACTATAAAATGATGAGACCTAGTTGCCAATCTAGTACTGCGCTTAGATTCATTAAATCTAGGTACCATAGAGGAAAGTAATATTTATTTTGTTTTAATACAAAATGTGGCACAAGGCCAAAAGGAGGGATAAGAGAAGGCTAGTCTTCAATTTGTCTTATCGGTAACCATAGCTAGGCACGGTTATAGACTTAAATATACCACAATATTCCTCACACCAAAACAACATATTCTGACTACAGTCACCTTAATACCTCAGAGTCTCTATGATGTCCTAACTAGTTCCTATATGTACAATTTGTCTGGGGGGGATAAAAATAACTTTAAAAAATTAAATCCCAACAAATATTTACAATGATTACAATTTTATATGCAAGATACTAAAGTAAATAGTGTTAGTTATCCCCCACCACAAACCTTAACCATTGAAACACACACTCATCCAGACACAAAAACAAACACGAAATGCACATTCAAAAAATAAAAAGCGTCCTGCATCTACCAGAGAACTTATATCCCTGTCACCTAAAGGGGGAGAGAAAGTTCATCGAAACAGTTACCATGAAATTATATATAGTAAAGACAGAGGGAAACTACGTTACAGCGGCGAGGAAGTGGCTGAACTGAGATGTCAGGTCAGGAACAATAAAATTGCACACTACTTTAAACAAAATATTTGAAAGGGAACCCCCATTAATAATAGAAAAAGCGATAACATCCTATATATCCTCATAATATGCACTTCTTATTTTTTTCTTTTACACATTACAGCAACCTTATTCAATAACCATCTAGCTTGAGTGGTTCTTGTGTCTTTGGTTGACAACAGTATTAAAAGAAATTAGTGCAGATTAGGTTATTTAGCCTTGGCGTACCAACCCAATTTAGGAGAATTACAGCTCTAAGTACCACTTCCCTTTTCAACACTTCTTTGAGCAACTAAGGGTTAAATAGTAGGGTAGATTAGGTTCTCTAGCCTTGAATATCAGCCAATCAAGACAAGTCTATTCTGAATTCAAATCCGTAGAGAAGACAATGAGAAATCTTTCTACTATCTTCCGCAAAAAGCCCTGACATTTCAGATACAAGAAAAGGAAGGAAGGAAGATGCGGAGAGGCTTGACCATCTGCATCCTGAGGGGAGACAGCATTTTAAAGATATTATTAGATATTTTTTTGGGACGTGGATGTCCTGTTACCATCGAAAGGTAAAAACTGGAGATTGGAAAAACTCGGAAACATTTTACAAATTAAGACGACGTATATATACGTCATGAAGGAGATGCTGGTGAGAAGGGTACACGATGCTGACTGTCTAACGTTAATTTCAAGTCAGAAGACTTACCACAGAGACGATGTGGCTTGTTCGATTCAGTCTGATGGCCGTTTTCATTAATTCAATTTGTTGTTCAACCTGAAAAAGATATCAACAACCATTAAACAGAAAATCGATCGATAGAAATAAATTTTAGGAGCAAACACACGTTCGGTTGGTTGATTTTTTTTTTTTTTAGCAGTATATCAACACATATATGGGTTATTTAACGCCGAAATCTAAGTATTTTGTACACGGTTTTATTTTAGTTTTTGAAATAATAATGATTTTAGTAATAAAAATGTTACTAATTACCCCATAGCTAGAGGGAGAAGAGATGGATTCATACATTTGTCGCACATTAAAGTTTTCCTTGTATAAAATTCGGCTGTTTTCATCGGGAGTTTGTGGTTTCTGTAAGTTAAGTAAGGTTGTGACTGGTCAGTACCTAGATGGGTGACCGCTTGGATGTACGTGTGGTGTAATGGATACGGCTTGAAATTGTTAATCAGAGAGCTGAGTTCCAATTCCAGTCGGGTTTTTATATTCGCTTATATATAAAGAACCAAATTGTAATCATACAAGGAAAACTTTAATGTGCGATAAAGAAATTTGTTTAAAAAAATGAAGAAATTCGTTGATCAAAAAAAAAAAAATTTTATTCGAAAATGAATAATAATAATTTACGAATTATCAAAAATACATTTTTCAAACATTCCATCTCCAAGCAAGGCAATAATGCCACTAAGACGCAAGGGGTTACTAGTAGTTGGAGAGGATGCGAAGACTTTAAAACTGAGGAAAAAAAAAATAAACGAACAGAATTCAGGAAGACGGAAGTTGGCGATTGACGTTGCATTTAAACTTTTGAAGATTGTAGGTGGCAGGGAAGCAAGAAATCAGAAAGGAGTTCCAGAAGTGAGAAATATGAGAAAAGAAATTATAGCGTGCGGAAGAAATACCTCCCACTTTAAGATCCCAGAAATACCTCCCACATAAACCTCCCAATAATACCTCCCACAAATATCTCACACATAAACATACCAGAATTACATCCTACATAAACATCCCAAAAATATCCCACACATAAACATCTCAGAAATACCTCCAATATGAACATCCCAGAAATACTACCGGCATAAACATCCCAGTAATATCTTCCGCATTAACATCCAAGAAATATCTCACACATAAACATACAGAAATACCTCCCACAAAACATCTCAGAAATACTTCCCACATAAAGATCCCAGTAATACCTCCCAGATAATGGTAATACATTAGCTAAATGTTGCTGTAGAAATACCTCCTACATTTTAAACCGATACCTGTATGATGCAAGCAAACTTCGGAAGTGGCAATGATATCCTATTACAATGATGTGAGAGCTATTTATGCGAGGTATTTATGCGAGGTATTCACGCGAGGTATTTACGCGAGGTATTCACACGAGGTATTTATGCGAGGTATTCACACGAGGTATTTACGCGAGGTAATTATGTGAGGTATTCACACGAGGTATTTATGCGAGGTATTTACGCGAGGTATTCACACGAGGTATTTATGCGAGGTATTCACACGAGGTATTTACTCGCGGTATTTACGCGATGTATTCATACGAGGTATTTACGCGAAGTATTTAAGCGAGGTATTTATACGAGGTATTTACGAGAGGTATTCATGCGAGGTATTTACGCGAGGTATTTATGCGAGGTATTTCTGCCGCACCCCGTATTAGAATAAAACTGACGGTTGCATCTACCTATTTCAACAGTAAAATAATGAGATGTCTATTATGTTTGATCATGAGCCGTTTTAAACTTCGAATATATGGATGTGTGTTTAGGCAGCAATCTTCTTTTTTTTCCAAACATCTTTCATTAAATACGGCAGACAAGGAAGATTCCATTAATTTTTTGTTTAGTTTTTTCAGCATCTGTACATTTTTCCATTTTTTCGGAGAAATTTTTCATAACTTTCATTACCACACGCGCTTTCGACCACTTTTCTTTAGTCATTTTCAAGGGGGTTGTTTTTTGACTGTTTAAGGTGTATTCTATTTTTGTATTGTTTTGAATAGTAGCGTTTATTCTGAGCCTTCGGATATTGAGCTTGGCTGGAATTCGCATGGGCATCTTTCTAATTCTAAAAAAACTTTTAACGCTCCATTTCCACTGTTAAATAAAGTGAGGTTGATAGTAGGAGAGAGATATATTTTCTACAAAGAACCCCTCTAATAGCGAAATGTTTCCGGTAATGTGATTTATATAGAATTGTAGTGCTTTCGACCAGAAGTTTTTAAGGGTACTTGTAACTTGTATATATATATATATATATATATATATATATATATATATATATATATATATATATAAAGAAAGGGATGGAATTATTTTAGTTATTAATTCAATAGATTTTATTACTTAAACGTTATTTTTAGTGGATACTCG
Source organism: Acanthosepion lycidas (assembly GCA_963932145.1). Classification (NCBI taxonomy): domain Eukaryota; kingdom Metazoa; phylum Mollusca; class Cephalopoda; order Sepiida; family Sepiidae; genus Acanthosepion; species Acanthosepion lycidas. The sequence continues at coordinate 68,767,229 of OZ010607.1, read as the reverse complement.
TATTTGAGTAGACGCTCTGTTTATTTATTAAAAATTGTAATTTATTTTTTCGACGGGCCTGAATATTCGAGAAATCTTATTAAAGAAAAATATGGGCTCTCTGGTAGGATTCGAAACTGCGTCCGCCTAGGGGAAGCCGTCGAAAGATCCAACGTATTTTAGACCTCATGGTTACTAGTCAGGGAGTACAGAAATTTCCCATAATTTTCATTCTCCCAAGCGTTTTCGAAAACTTCTTTAGCCATTTTGTAGATGGGGGTGCTGTCTTATTTTTGTGTTGTTTTGAATAGCAGCGTTCATTCCGAGCGTCTTCCTATTTTTAGAATATTTGTGTGTGTGTTTGATCTGTATCACATTTATATAGAAATTTTAGTCCAGAAACCGGATATTTATTCCTGAAAATATCTTAAACAACCGTCGTTTTCAATTTCAGTCGAATTCACCGACTCGTGAATATTAAAAGATAAACTTAAGCATGTTTTATCAAATTCAAATCTATCACACCCGAAAAAAAGAATATATATATATATATATATATATATATGTGTGTGTGTGTGTATGTGTGTGTGTGTGTGTGTGTGTGTGTGTGTGTGTGTGTGTGTAATCACAAAACTGACTCATATTGCGGCTGTCTTTATTTCAAGTACGTCTTTTTAAACACAGCTTGTGACCTATAAATTTAGTAATTCCAGTGTGAAAAGTGGTACCAAACTTTTAACAGCAGACTGCATCATGAAGATTATATCAGTTGATGAGTGACGGTCCGAGGAGAAGCAATAAAAAGCAATTGAAATGAAAATGAAAGAAATCCTAGTGAAAAATGAAGAATGTTTGACAATGCTTGATCTAATGAAAATTGCAGATAATATTACTACTACTAATACTACTAGTGGAAATAAAGTAATTGAAATGAAGACGAAAGAAATCCTAGTGAAAATTGAAGAATACTTGACAATGCTTGATCTAATGAAAATTGCAGATAATATTACTACTACTAATACGACTAGTGGAAATAAAGCAATTGAAATGAAGATGAAAGAAATCCTAGTGGAAAATGAAGAATGCTTGACAATGATTGATCTAATAAAAATTGCAGATAATATTACTACTACTAATACTACTAGTGGAAATAAAGCAATTGAAATGAAGATGAAAGAAATCCTAGTGAAAAATGAAGAATGCTTGACAATGCTTGATCTAATAAAAATTGCAGATAATATTACTACTACTAATACTACTAGTGGAAATAAAGCAATTGAAATGAAGATGAAAGAAATCCTAGTGAAAAATGAAGAATGCTTGACAATGCTTGATATTATCAAAATTGCAGATAATATTACTACTACTAATACTACTAGTGGAAATAAGCCAATTGAAAGGAAGATGGCACTGTTGATTATTTACGGCTAATTTGCTTATATAATGCACTGACTATTGTTTGCGTCACGCGGCAATAATTATAAGTAAAATAATACACTAAAATAAGTAACCAAGTTGGTGGTAATCAAGAAAATGAGTTCAGTAGATATACAAAAATAGAACGGAGTGTATGACAAGGGTGTGTCGTCTCACCGGGCTTATTAAATATAAACAGGGAGGCGATTCTGAGAGAGCTAGAAGTCTTACCAGGATTCATTACCTTCGGCTACAATTTTAACAATATAAGACATGCTGATGACACAGTGTCGACGGCAGACACAGAAAGGGAACTACAGAAGCTCCTCCAGAAGGTAGCGAAGGAAAGCAAGAAGAAAGGACTAAGTATCAAATACAAGAAGACAGAAAGCATGGTTGTCAGCAAAAGGATAAGCCTAAAATGCAAATTACAAATCGGGGATACTAAAATCAAACGAGTACCTCTCCTGAGCCGACCAAGTATAAAAATGAATACAATATGGGAACCAGTAATAAAGAGTGCCAGAGAAAAGCGATATTACCAACAAAAATTACAATATGAGCTCTGGTAAAAACATGGAATGACAACAGCAAAAATTGCAATATGAGCACTGTTAAAAAATGGTGCTGAAGACATTAGGTTTATAATACCCAGAAATTTAAACACAGATGTCCTCAAGGACACATGGCACAGTCGATAAAGGCGTTGATTAGATCCAGTGACAGGACCCAAAGAGTGTGAGTTCAATACCCGGTTAAGGCAGTGGAGAACTTGGAGAGAGGAATTAACTGACATCCATTAAACATGGCACATGGAACTAGAACAGTCTACCCCAGTGAGCGAAATAAAGGGTTCACTTCGACTTTCCAACGACCTGAAGAAGGCCGAAACGTTGTAATAAATATGGCGACAAAGATGAGGACAATAGTCCAAATAATGTAAATAGTGTCAAACAAGTAACAAAATTAAATATCTGGGAAGTGTTTTAACAGAGGACGGAAAGTGTGACACTGAAATCCGAAGACGTATTCGGATAGCCAAAGATGCCTTCCAAAAGCTAAGCAGAGTATTAAAAGTCAGGAAAACTTCGTTAGAAACAAAGAAAAGAATTTTACGTGATATCTCTCATCCTGTATGGCAGAGACTTGAAGCAGGAAGATGTGGAGGGCCATGATTGCCTACGTCCTGAAGGGGCACAGCACATAAAAGAAGAATATCGGTGCCTTAAAATAGCTGTTTGAAGATTTAAATGCTAACAGGGATAATAATGATTGTACAGTGTATGACAGCAAAATTGTCCAAATTGTGTAACAGCATGAGATAATTATCCATTACACAAAATGTTTAATATCTTAAAAAAAAAACATAAGACTAATTGAGTTTCTTTTTTCCAGGTTTTCAGATAACACGATTAGCCATTTTAACATCATTTGCCGTAAGAATCACAGAAAAACACTTTGAGTTATTCAGTTAAAAAGGGAACAGGTTAAAATAATTTTATATCAACCACACTATGTCTTCCCAACTGAGCAATAACGAGAGGAAAAAGATCATTCAAGCCTTCAGGAATGGTATACTCTGGCTTCCATCTTCAAAGTTCATTCAAGAACCATTAAGTTTAAAAAAAGGGAACAGTTGAGAGGAAAACTGGATCAGGAGGTTACAACAGGAAGAGGGGTCATCATTTCAACTTAGAGCTAAAGAGATCAATTAGAAAAGATCCAACTCAGTCCATAAGACGTTTGGCATGGGAGAGAGGAGTTTCAGCTATGACAGTCCAAAGAGCAGTGTAAATAGACCTGAAAATGAAATCGTACGTAAAACGTAAGAGGCAACTTGTTACTCAGAACAGAAAGTTAAAAGGTTAGAGAGGGCGAAGATCATTTTGAATAAGTTCGAAAATGATCCTGAAATAATAATAATAATAATAATATATATATATATATATATATATATATATATATATATATATATATTTGAACATTATTTCAATTTTTCATGAGATTCAGATCCTTAGCTATGATAAATTAATGTTGAACATGTCATTTTCGTTTATGATCGTTTCATCACGATTCTTCTGTTAAGCTTGGAGAGCTTAACAGAAGAGCTTATTGCTCAAAGTAGAGTCCAACAGTGTTATAAAAACATCGGAGAATTCCAGTAAGATATCTTTAATCATTTCTAAGATACAATCTTATAATGTAACAATTGAACAATTTTGCTGTTACACCCGGTATCTTTAACACTTCGTCGGCCTGTTTTCATTGTCCCCTCTCCTTCATACCTATGTGTAAACGCATCAAAGTAAACATCTGAAGACAAAACGCATTTTCCCACTTTGTCATAGATATGCCTAATATGATAAATGAAGTTACCTTTTTCGGAATACCGGCGATTCTCTTGAAGTAAATTTCATAGTCTTCTTCATTGCGATATTTGGCGGTGTAGATCCAAGTTTGATCCCGTGAAGTTTTGTCCAAAAAATTTAAAGGATTTAAATCTCCATAGCTGTAAACAATAAAAAATAAACATCAGATGAAATAATATTAGAACTTTATCTTGTCGTTATTATTATTATTGTTGTTGTTTTCTGATTATAGTTATTATTGTTGTTATTGTTATTAATGCTATTATTATTATTATTTTTTTTTGTTTGTGTTATTATTAATATTGTTATTGTTTTGTTAACATTATTGTTCTTGTTTTTATTATTGATGTTGTTTTATCATTATTGTTGATGTTATAATTATTATTGTTGTATTTGTTATTTTGCTATTGTTTTTATTTTATTTTGTTTTTATTATTATTGGTGATTTTGTTATTATTATTATTATTAATTTTCTTTACTAATGTTTTTGTTATTATTATTATTATTATTGGTAGTGCCATTATTAATATTGTTATTGTTTTGTTATCATTATTGTTGATGCTGTTATTATTATTGTTATTGTTTTGTTATTTTGCTATTGTTATTATTATTCTTGTTGTTATTATTATTATTGTTGTAGTTATTACTAATATTGTTATTATTGTTATTATCATTGCTATTATTATTTTTGTTTGTTATTATTAAGTATTGTTGTTTTGTCATGATCGTTGTTATTATTTTTATTATCTTTCTTTTTATTATTACTACTATTATTATTATTGTTGTTTTTAATGTTAATATCATTGTTGTTGTTATTTTCATTGTTTTTATTTTATTATTGTTGTTTTTATTGTTGTCATTATTATTGTTGTTGATGTTATTATTACTGTGGTAATAAAATATGCACACCACATCTCCCCTCTCGCTTGTAACCATCCATTACAATAAATATAACATTTTTCAACACTATAGCTGGCTTAGTCTAATAAAGCTTCATAAGGTTCAATTTAGTGTTGTTATTATGTTACAATTGTTACTATTATTTGTGGATTTATTATTGCCATAGACAAATGCAAAATAAATAACAGAACTGTCCCACAAACAGAATTAACAAAGTTTGCAATAAAAAGAACAAAGGAACAGGGTAGATATAAAATAATATCAAGCAAGCAAGCAAAGAATATATGCAAGGCAAATTAACTAAAAGAAGGCAAAAAGTTCATAAACTAAGAACTGACATTGACACACAAAAGCAAGTTTGAACAAGTGTAGTGTTCTGTCTTCTAGACAACGTAGATCAAGACTGTGTCATGTCAAACTGCAAATTGGCCTATTTTATTGGCTAAGAAAAAATCCCAGCATGCATTTGTGCACTTCTACCTATGAAGGGCGAGGGGAAATATACTGCAGTCATTCCTCCAGTAAGTGATTCCTTAACAAACCGTTTTTTCTTTCTTTCTTTTTTGAAATAATCTTTATCATTTGAAACAGTCAATCGGAAGTGTCACGTTTTTGTCCGTATATTGTCCCTGGTTGTCTGGCGTGTGTGCTGGTGAGGGAATGCCTCCAATATGGTGGATTCTCCCCCACAGCACCCAACATCGGCACTCCCTACAATATCAGTATGGGCCTCTGACAAGCCTAAATGTGTCTGATACGGTGAAAGTTTTTCCTGAAAGCTGCACATAACCTTGCAGGGCCCAGTTTGGATTAGCTTCAGCTCGGATAACCCAGTCTGCGCGGACTAGGTTACCCGATCCTTCAATTAAGGGTGGTCTCAATAGTCTAGATGCGATTCTAAAATCATATTTAGTAAGGGAGAATATTTCCCTCCAAGTTTGGACTCGACCGTCGAACGAAAGACATAAAAATACAACTACATCAAGAGGAGTAGCAGCAGTATCTTTCGCTGAAAACAGTGATTTACGTCTAAACATTCTCTTTTCTAGTTTCTATTCTACAGTATGTTTCTTTGTACCAAAAGGTTATAAACTTATTGTTAAACCAATTCTGTTTTTCTGCTGTTGTTTCTGATAACTACGGTACAACAGTTTGGCAAGGAAAATAAGATTCGAACTCACGCGGGGAGAACCCCAGTGGATTAGTAGAGAGATTTGTTGATACGCTGAAGTGAGCTCTAAAGAAATATGACGGTTGAGACTCTGAGGAAATAGGAATTCAAAAATTCGTACAAGTCTATCGTATCACCCTCTTGTGATAAATGGTTAAGTAATGACAAAAACCAGGCTGGGAGATATATCGTATATTAAGTACACCAGAAGCGTATTGCACGACTAGTGAGTGTGTATCGAATGCTCAATCTATTCACGGTTCACTGCTCCCCGAACCTTCTCTCCTACTAAACTTATAGTAGGCGGAAGAGTCTAACATAGACTCTTAGAGGGAGAATACCACAACACACATCTAATCCTAACACAGTGTCAGGTATGTCTCCAGCAGATTTGATGCTTGCGAGAAAAGTAAAATCTGTATATGATAGACTGTTGCCCGAGACAGAAAATGGACACAAAACCGATACTGTTAAATATTTTAACTCAGGCGAAATAATATTCTTCAAAATTTATGAAAAGGATAAAGAACCCTGGGAAGGTGTAATATAAAAACATGTTGGCAGATCATTATATGTGATTAAGGTCCGAGGTGGGTACATAAACATCACCTAAACCAATTGAAGAAAAGGTACTCTGACAGTAAAAATACAATATTGGAAGAACTAATGCGGGTATTATACGATGTATTTGACGTACCTATGCCATAAACAGTTATTACTAAAAGAACTAGTAAAAGAAAAAGAAGGGCAATAGAAAATCCGGACATGGATCCCAAAAGAAAGAGGTACGGCCTCTAGATGAAGTGAAATCTGAAAAGGAGAGGTGTTGTTAGGGAAAATATTTCCATACAAGTTTGGACTCGGCCGTCAAACGAAAGACATTAAAATAATCCTACACCAAGAGGAGGAGCAGTAGCAACAGTAGCAACAGTAGCTTGTGCTGAAAACTGTTTGTTATTCACGACTAAACATTCTTTTCCTAGTTTCCATTCTGCATTATGTTTCCACTGTACCAAAAGGTCATAAACTTGTTAAACCAATTTCCGGTTTTCTACTGTGGTTTTGATAACTCAGTTACAACACCTATCTGCCATATTTTAAAAAATCTAGTCACTTGGCCAAGATATTCCTCCACTACTCCCGCTCATGAACAGATATGGACAGAGTGTCAAGCCCTGTGGAACATGCCCAGACGGATAAGATCAGAAAACTGACAGCCAAATATGCGTTAACAGGATATTTACTGTAGCCTCATCAATATTCATCAAGGCAAAAAATGAAATTATTATGATTATGATTATTATTATGATTATTATTATTGTTATTCCCTACCGGACAAGCCCAACTAGTTAAGGTAGGTAATTGACTAGAAATGTTTTGGTACTGGACGGGATATTTTCTGTAGTCCATTTCCTAATTGATAGGAGGAGCTAAACCAAAAGTTCTCAACCTTTCTTTTGCCATGTCCCACCTAACCATCTCTAAAATTCCCTCGCCCCCCTCCCACCAGCGTGACGTATAATTTTTATTATTCAAAAAGTGAACTCCTATTCACGCGAAGGAAGCCTAAAATGCTTTCTTTAAGATCTTAAGACTGCATATATGCAATAGTATTACCAATGAATTTTACAAAATGTATAAAATTTTTCTGTTACTAATATATATATATATATATATATATATATATATATATATATATATATAGTATAAATTAATTGGTCAATTAGCGAAAAAACATATTTTAAATCAATTAATTTATAATATTAATGCTCTGTAAATTTACATTGAGCACTATTTTGTAAAAATAAAAATATCTATAAGAACACCAGATTACATATCTTACTGTTCTTTCTTTTTATTTATATATACATGCATATATATATATATATATGTGTGTGTGTGTGTGTGTATATATATATTAGTATAATTATATATATTATATAATTATACTAATATATATATAATATATATATAATTATACTAATATATATATAATTATACTATATATATATAATTATACTAATATATTTATATATATATAATTATATTATAATATGCATATATATACATATTAGTATATATATATATATATATATATATATATATATATATATATATATATATATGTATGTATGTATGTATGCATGTATGTATGTACATGTATATAATAGGTGCGATGGATAAATAGTCGTCTAAATTACCCAAAAATGAAAATAATACTGACATCTCATTTTAACAGATATATTTACAAAAATTCACAAAAAATATCTTGAAATACTAAAGGGTAAATTTGTTTAATAAAATTGCTATTGACTTCAACCACGGCCCCTAGACAACTTTAGAAACTCTTGCAAGTCTTCTGGACGATCTCCTTGTTTAAGTTGGTGAATGCTGCCATAATCCTTGTCTTCAGATCACCTTTGGTATTATAAGGAGTTTTGTTGGTCACTCGCTCAACTGAGCCCCACACATAATAATCAAGGGGGCTGCAGTCTGGAGAGTTAGGTGGCCAGATGTAAGGGTTGATGTGGTCGCATAAATTGTCTGACAGCCATGACTGGGTTCTCCTGCTTGTGTGGTATGATGTAGAGTCCTGTTTCCAGACATATGGTCTCCAAGCAGCCGTCTTCTTGACCCAGGGAAGCACTACCTCCCAAAGCACTTGTTGTAGGCCTCCGTTTTGATTCTTAGGCTCCGTAGGAAGATGAATAGAAGCATAACATCACCATCACTAGTGATCAATCCAAACACATTCGTAATCACCATTAGACTCATCCAACTTTTTTCGAATACACTGTACTGTCTTCACGCCCAAACACTCTGAAATGTTTGTGTTAGAACTTCTGGTGCGAATGCCAAGCAGTACAGGATGTCGTTTCCAAATTTCTGGCGGAGGGAATTGCGTCATGGTGCTCTTTTTCTCACAGATGGTGCCCAACTAATCCTACTATACTGTGCCGTCGACAAAATCAAAACAACGCGCATGCGCGAAAATAAAAAATAAAATGGTGACAATTTTCCCATCCCACACTGTATATATCATATACAGTACATATGTAAATACACAACTACATACATACACACAAATAGACTGATCCATTCATGATAAGTAGTCCTGGGTATTTCTCTAGAAGAAGATGGTACTATTGCATAGACTTGTCTAGTATTGAACACTATCACGACTGACTCTGTCGAGTTAAGTGTTGTGTCTTGCCACACCACACATCACAAGACGTAGTATCAGAAAGAGCCAGTTGAAATATTTAGGTACTTAATGAGGAAAGATGGCTTGGTAAATATGACACTCACTGGACATACTGAAGGCAAGAAGGACAAAGAAATGCGGCGCATAACCTTTTGCAAATGCAAGGGAGAACAGAGTTTACTAATGGTGATAAAAGACAGAAAGTTTTGGAGAGCCATGATCGCCCATGTCCTGTAGGGATAAGGCACAAAGAAGAAGAAGAAGAAGAAGAAGAAGAAGAATTGACTTATTACTGTTTCGCCAAACCGTCAGCTGATTCTCATGCTTTGATAACAGTCGCCCAACCCCCCTCACTCATAACTCCCACCTCAGCTATTTCAGCAACAATTAAGTGTACAAAACTGATGCCAGACGCTATGTCTTTTTTTTTTTTTTCATTACACACGTGTTCGCCTAGGTCAAATACACATCAATCGTAGGGCGTGGTCACAAAGAAAAAAATCTCGTAGTAACACGTGATTCATACTTTTGGCTTGAACATTTTTTTTACGCCTACGACTGTTTTATTTTTTGTGATTTTTTATTTTATTTTTTTTATATCGTTTTAGATTGTTTCCTTCTCAAATGTTCAGATTTCTTGCCTTCTGTTCGGCAACTACAAATGCAGGACGGATATAAGGATATCTTCTTTTTTTTGCACTTCGAGCATGAAGAGACAGATATTTGCAATACTAAATCCTTTCTAGCAGAAGGTTAAACTCCATAAGACATCGGCGAATATTGGGATCGTTTTCAAATGCACTATTAGCTGATAATAGCGTTGCTGCGAAAGATCTATTTTAGTTTATTGCTTTAAAATATCATCTTCTCTTTACAGTGGTGTTCACCCTGTAAGAGGCCCGAGGTACATTCCATGTAGAGCTGTTACAGAATAAGGGACACAGCTTATGCACATTGTGTTGAAGATAATGGTTAATTCTAGACTTGAAATGGTTAAGATTTTAATGATCGGAAGAACAAACTTTGGGGAGTCGGTTCCACATAGCATTGGTTTATAGAAAGAAGCAGCTTGAGTGGAACTTACATCTCACCATTGAAATAGGAAAGGAATGGGTGTAGTTTACTACGATGGGTGTGGTATGGACTGGTGGAGCTAAGGAGTGTAGTTTGTGGAAAATAATTGTAGTGATTGGGGAAGTATCCTCTTGGGAGTCAGTTCCACAATGTTACAGTTCATCATGGGAAGAAACTGCTTAAGTGGAACTTACATCTCACCAATATATTAGGTTGGTGCAAAAATAATGTCGTTTTCTCACATAGTAACATAAAACGACATTATTTTTGCACCGACCTAATACTACAAAGGGAATTAGAGTAGTTTACTACAATGGATGTGGCATAGCAGTTATTAGCCGTGAAAGGTTAGAATTTGTAGAACTAAGGAGTGTAGTTCATCTGAACATTTTCCATGGAAATAGCAATAAAGCAGCGAGAGACATGGGATTGTACAATGTAAAATAATTCATCATCCACAAGGACGTGAATTTGCTTATGAATTCTATCGAGATTAACAAATGAAGACTGAGCAGCTCCTGCCCATATATGGCAGTCATAATCCATTTTGAGTCATATCTAGCTCTTGTAAAGATAGTCGATAGCATGAGGAATCAGAAACTGACTCAAGGTAGCCGGTTACAGAGTAAGAGTCACAGTTTATGGGGATATGTGAGAAAGAGAACGGTTGACCCTAGACATGAACAGGTTAAAATTGTAGTGATTGGGGAAGCATCCTCTTGGGAGTCAGTTCCACAATGTTATAGTTCATGGGAAGAAACTGCTTAAATGGAACTTACATCTCACTAATGTACTACAAATGGAATGAGGGTGGTTTACTACAATGGGTGTGGCATGGTAGGTCTTAACCATGAAAGGTTAGAATTTGTGAAACTAAGGAGTGTAGTTCATCCGAACACTTTCCATGGAAATAGCAATAGAGCAGCAAGAGGCTTGCGATGTTGTCTTCAGGAAAAGTGTTGCATGGTGGAAAATAATTCATCACCCACAAGGACGCAGGCATGCTTTTGGACTCTTTCAAGCAATATTCAATGCAGAGATGAATGGGAGTCTTATAAATAGCAAGATAGATTCTGGCAAGTAACCACGACATAGAGAACTGACATTTTAGCAGCAGACCTGTGGTTCACTGCAATGCGCGTGGCCGTGAAGATTAGGGCTGGTGCGACTAAGGAGTGTAATTCATCTTAACACTCTCTATGAAAATAGCGATAAAGACGCGAGAGGCTTGCGACATCTCGTCTATAAGAGGTTGCTGAGTGGAAAATAATTCATTACGTACAAGTATATGGAGACGGTTTGGGACTCTACTTGGAATGAAAAGTGAAGACTGTGCAGCCCTGTCCATATATGCTAGCAGTATTCCATTTTGGATCTGATTTGGCTCTTGTAAAGGCAGAGGATATAGCGGAGTAGCTTTGGGGCTGTGTCCAGACTGGAAAATGGAGACTGAGTAGCTCTTGTCCATATATAGCTACAGTACTTCATTTCCAATTTGATCTGGCTCTTGTAAAAATCTGTTCATATATTTGTTTGTTTAGCGGCATAAAAATCTGTTCATATATTTGTTTGTTTAGCGGCATATCGACACCTTATGGGTCATTTAATTCCGAAATGTAATTTTCTTGAAAGCATTAGTAATTTTTTCACAAAAATGTATTGCTGTTATTTTTTTTTTTAGTATGAAAATGTTTTACTGGTATTTCTACTTTTTTTTTATATACTTTCATAGTGTTTTGACTCAAGTTTGGGGGTTTACTGTTTACCCATAGCTGGAACCATAACAGGTGCTACCATCCGGGATCAGGGTGGCCCTGGGAACAATAGCAATTAAGAAGTGGTTCCAAGCTCCTCAAAAGCTCCCAATCAGAGGCCTTGCTTCCGGATGTAGTTTATCCTCTTACCCAGGACAGTCTTGTAAAGGTAGAGGATAACAGGAGGAGTGAGCGACTCGCTGGAGCGATACAGGGAACAGACCATTTTCCTGCCATCTTTAGCGATGGATCGTATGTAGGAATTCCCCTTGAAATCTGGGTGGAGTTTAAGGCCCAATAAGCACTCAAAGCTCGCCCATCCTTGAGGGAATTATAGCAGAGTACCCCATTTTTTAAACAAGCAAAATGAACTCAATAACAGACATTTATTACATTTGCTTACAGCAAAAACGCACATAAATGTGTTATTTTTTTTGTCAATGGAATATTTTTGCAATCCGCTGACGACGGTTGAAATCCCCACAATATTTAGTATTCATGAATTTATCGCTAACATTTTTGTCGAGATTTACAAACTCTACGTTTCGTTCAATTTCGCAAACCAATCGATAAAATTTAAATAAGCTGATTTTTTTTGAAAAATACTTTGACAAAAACCCTACTTTGCGGTTTAATAGTTTCTTTAATTTAATTTAATCGGACGTCACGGTAAACTAAGTTTCTTTTTCCTTTTTAACAATGAAGAATAAATTCTTAGGATTTCTTACTCTTGAGCATGCAACATATTGTCTTTTGCATATCCTTTCTTTTAGTTTTTACATACTAGGACTTTTTTACTTCACGCTGAGGTGTGTTGAAATGCTCACAGCATCTAGTATTATTGAAGTTATCGCTAACATGTTTTCAATTTCACAAACAAATCGATGAAATTTAAATAAGCTGATTTGTTTGTTGACAAAAATCCTACTTCGTGGTTTAATCATTTCTTTAATTTAATTTTATAGGACTTCATGGCAAACAATATTTTTTGAATTCTTAGGCTATTTTATTCTTGAACATGCAATATAGAACTGGTGTAAATGCGTAAATATTTCTTTCTGGAGCCAAATTGCAATTTTTTTTTTTTTGTCGTTTGTTTATAGTTCTCGCAAATGCAGGACAAACTGAAATCTGGATTATTTTTTCCAAACAAATCAGATTATTCAAATTCATAAAGATGATAATACGAATAACCAAGAGTGGTCTCCCCTTGTTTTGTTACTCTCCTCTTTGAGAGCGCTATTTCTGTTTACTGGGACTATAAAAGGATACTACACGCGAACCTTGTATTCTCAGTTGAATAAAGCTTTCTTAAAGCCTACACCTGCGTACCCAAATATTAGGGAATCCTTATTATTTCCCATTTTATAAACTTCGAATCGAGTTTTAAATACCCGATGTTTTTCTAACCACCCCAATAAACAATTTAATAAATAAATAGTATTATTGCCGAAGAGTGTAAATAGTTAAAAGTCAAAGAATTTCTTATTTACTAGAATTTTTTCCAAAAAGTTTTCCTGAACATTTTAATCGAGATTTACAAACTCTACGTTTCGTTCAATTTCGCAAACCAATCGATGAAATTTAAATAAGCTGATTTGTTTTGAAAAATAATTTGACAAAAACCCTACTTTGCGGTTTAATAGTTTCTTTAATTTAATAGGACTTCATGGTAAACAAAATTTCTTTTTCTCCATTTTCCTTTTTAACAGCGAAGAATAAGTTCTTAAGATTTCTTACTCTTGAGCATGCAACATACAACTGGTCATAGGTAAATATTTCTTTCTGGAGCCGAATTTCAATTTTTTAAAGCGTTTGGCCTTGTGATTTGTTTTATAGTTCTCGCAAATGATGAGGGAAATGAAAACTGGATTCTTGTATAGATAAAAGAAAAGATATGCAAAAAACAGTATTTCATTTTTATATGTTAGATAATAAAACTTTAATTTATCCTAGAAATTTAATGAAAATTTATTGTACTAAGCTACGCACCCTAGTAAAACCAGCTGTACTTTATACCCCCTTACGTGTTTGCACCTCTCCCCAATATTTGATTTTGATCAATCAATGTATGGCTATTTTAGATGGTGTTATGATCGACTGACTGGGTGAGGGACTGGTGGGTGGACGGGCTGATGGATATCAGAGAATTCTATATATAAACTAATCCCTCCTTCTCCGAGGGAGATATATTTCAAGTCACCTAGGGGAGGCGTGGAAAGGTGGAAAGCGACAAACCATTTATAGTGTTCTAAAAAATAAGACTCATGATAAACCTTTCCAAAACAGAAATTATAATCAGGAATTGGAACGAAAGCAGTGATGACACGACACACCCTGAATATATATTAAAAATTCACGATGTGGAATTAGTAAATACTAAAAACTTCAAATATCTCTGCGTATGGATGAGTTATAACAAAATTTAGTATAGGAGAGATAGTTTCGCCCAATACCGCAATTTGCTGCTAAACCAAAACATCAATCTGTAAACTCGAGTCATGTTCTTAAATATGTTCGTCAGATCGAGACTTTCATATGAATGCCATGTATATATCACATCTTAAGATCAATGTTTTAAAATGTCTTTGAGCAAGTGAAGCCTGGGGGTCTTGGAAAAGTCATCCTTCATTGTGGACTGGCGCTACAGAATCACAAACAAAATACTATACGAAGCAACAGAAACCACATCACTTGAGGACTACCAACAGCAGCAACAGCTAAAATGGAAAGCTGATGTAATTGGAAGAGAAAATAATTACATGATCAAGATGCTGAGATTCCACGCAACTCAAAAAAAAATGTTAGCAAGGAAACCCCTCAACACTGCTGGACAAGAGCGATAACAGCTACTGGACTTGGTAAATCTATTTTCCTGAAAATTGTTTTAAGAGTAAGATTTTAAAATCATCCCCTATCAAGTGTTCCAAGAAATAAGACTTAAACCTTTCCAAAGCTGAAACTATGATCTGGAATTGAAATGAAAGCAATGATGACACGATACACCCTGAATCCATCTTAAAAATTCGCGATGTGGAATTAGTAAATTCTAAAAACTTCAAATACCTCAGCATATGGATCAGTTATAACAAAATTTAGTATAGGAGAAAAGGGAAATTGAACATAGAATAGGCTGTACCAGAGATAGTTTCGCCCAATACCGCAATTTGCTACTAAACCAAAACATCAATCTGAAAACTCGAGTTATGTTCTTAAATATCTTTGTCAGATCGAAACTTTCATATGAATACGAGTTATGGCGCCAAACCCGTTCAGAAACATCTAAACTGTCAGTTGTATGCAACAGCTATCTAAAATCTGTGCTGAAAAAAGTCTTTGAGCGAGTGAAACTTGAGGATCTTGGCAAAAAAATGGCATAATCAAGATGTTCACATTCCACACCATTTATAACAAAAGGTTAGGAATGATACCTTCACCAGTACTGGAAAGAGCAATAACTGCTACTGGACTTGAGAAACCTGTTTTCCTGAAAAATTGTTTTAAGAGTAAGATTTTATAAATTTCAACTGAAAACAGTACTGGCTGCTCGGACAATGTGAAATATTTCCTTATAAGGAAACAGCTATTATGAATGATTTGTATGCATCAATATATATATATATATATATATATATATATATATATATATATATACACACATATATGTAAGCAAATATTAGGTTGGTGCAAAAATAATGACGTAATAATGTCGTTTTTTGACGTAACGTCAAAAAACGACATTATTACGTCATTATTTTTGCACCAACCTAATATATGGATATAGGTCCGAAGTATGAAGAAATATATACGGAAAAAACAAACATAAATCCTAATATGCAATTATGCTGTTTTAATGTTAATATAATGTCAACGTCGGAAGATGGTCTACTAGACCGAAACGTCCGACGTTGACATTATATTAACATCAAAACAGCATAATTGCATATTAAGATTTCTGTTTGTTTTTTCCGTATATTTTTCTTCATATATATATATATATATATATATATATATATATATATATAATAGGCTGCACTTGATTAGTTTTTTCGCTACAAAACCAAAAACACTGATCTTATAACTCGAGTCATGGGTCCGTCAAATCCATATGGATGTCATGCATGGCGCCAACACCCGTTCAGAAATATCTAAACTGTCAGCTCTCTACAAACTCTTTCTCAGATCAATTGTTAAAAATTGCTTTGAGCATGTGAAGCCTGAGGGTCTTGGCAAAAAAATCATCCTTCTTTAAGCATTGTAGACTGGTGCTACAGAATCACAAACAAAGAACTGTACTAAGGGAAACCATATCTCTTAGGACTACCAACAGCGGCAACAACTAAAATAGATAGCAGATGTAACTCGTAGAGAAATTAATGACATAATCAATATGTTGATATTGCACACCAATTCAAATAGAAGGTAAGTAAGAAAAGAACGATGACAGCTACTGGACTATTTTCCTGAAAATTGAGAAACATTTTATAAATTTCAACCGGCAGCAGTAATGGCTGCTAAGTCAATAAATGCCAAATGTTTCCTTGTAAGGAAACGGCCAATATTACCATTACCATTAACAAATGGTTAATATTACAATTACCAAAAAGCAAGATGTAATCATACGAGTCTTGTTCAGAAATTCTTTAGTAATTTCATATTAAAAGAAAATAAGCCTTCACAGCGCTTTAGTCCCTTTGAAACTATACATATAGATCACACACACAACACAGTCGGATCTGAGGGGTGGGATTTGCCCTACAAAGGGAGACGCAGGATAAAGCGCTACAAGAAAGCATATTTTTTAAGTCTCTCGGGAGACGTCATTCAAACTGTTTTAAAAAAAGGGCGTCTACTCAAACATGAGTATCCACAAAATATTGCTTGGAGTAGTAGGAAAATAATAGAATAGAATTCCTTATATATAAATAATCAGAGAGGATTGGGTACCTATCTTCATTTATGTACCATGTGCTCTCGAGACCTAGGCGATCATGGCTCTCCACAATTTCCTGTCCTTCGTAGCTCTTAATAAATTTTGTCTTTTTGTTATCGCTGGTAAACCTTTTGCCACCATCCATTTATTCAAACTTCTTCTTCTTCTTCTTCTTCTTCTTCTTCTTTGTGCCATGTTTCTTTAGCACGTAGACGATCATGGCTCTCCACAATTTCCTGTCTTTTGTAGCTCTTAATGATCGTTTTGTTATCTTTTTACCTCTCATTGTTTAGGAGAGATAACGAACAAAAGCAAGATTTACTAAGAGCTACAAAGGACAGGAGACTGTGGAGAGCCATGATCGCCAGCATCCTGAATGAACACGGCGCATAGAAGAATTAAGATGCAAGACTTATGTTATCTTTTAATGGGTACCTCCATTTCATATTGTCATTAATTTCGTCCATGGTGTGAAATCTCCTCCCATTCAACAGCTATTCTTAGATTCTTAGTTTTGTAAAAAAAAGCAGAAACCACGGGGGTGGGGTGTCAATTCTATAATGTAGAAGAGGTGGGGCTAACAGACAGGGGAGATGCAGTGCTTTGCTAATAGTCTCTCAGACGTACAAAACTCAAAGTACGAAAAAACGAGTTTATTTAAAATGTCTGAATACTCTCCATGCTGCCCGACGTCTCACTACGTCTTTTAATTCTGACACTGTCAATTTTCTTTTGATTACAATCCGAAGGCAATCGATATTATGGCACTAATGAGGAAAATGGTCCGCTTGTAAAATGGAAGGGTTTTTCTTTGTGACTATTTTTTATTGATTTTCATTCAAAAGAATTTACAGCGTTTGTCAGACTCGAACGATCTTTTTTTTAGAAGTGGGGGTCCTATTCATAATATAAATACAGTATTAAAGGCAATGAAGATGAGGATAACAGTCCGAATAATGTAAATAAACTTAATCCCTCATCTCAAAGATATAGACAGCCATTATATCACTAGAAGCTAGTCACTGGATCTAACCAACGTCTTTATCTAGTGGGCCATGTGTCTTTCTGAATATGGCAATGAAGATGAGGATAACAGTCCGAATAATGTAAATAATCATAATACCTCATCTCAGAGATATAGACAGCCATCGGAGATTACAACGGCTGAAACTTTGGTATCTGTCTATATTTCTGAGATGAGGTATTATGTACATTATTTACATTATTCGGACTATTGTCCTCATCTTTGTCGCCATATTTATTCCGCCATTGTACGCCCCGGCCTTGTGGTTGGAATGCCGAACTGAACCCTTTATTTCGCTCACTGGGGTAGACTCTTCTAGTTCCACGTGCCATGTTTAATGGATGTCAGTTATCAGTTATCTCCTGTTAATTTCCCTCTGAAAGTTCTCCACTGTCTTAACTGGGTATTGAACTCACACTCTTTGGGTTCTGTCACTGTATCTAACCAACGTCTTTATCCACTGTGTGTTTGTGAACATGACAATGAAGATGAGGATAACAGTCCGAATAATGTAAATAAGGTAAGTAATCATAATACCTCATCTCAGCGATATAGACTGCCATTATATCACTAGAAGCTAGTCACTGGATCTAACCAATGTTTTTATCCACTGGGCAATGTGTCCTTGTGTATATGACAATGAAGATGAGGATAACAGTCCGAATAATGTAAATAAGGTAAGTAATCATAATACCTCATCTCAGCGATATAGACTGCCATTATATCACTAGAAGCTAGTCACTGGATCTAACCAATGTTTTTATCCACTGGGCAATGTGTCCTTGTGTATATGACAATGAAGATGAGGATAACAGTCCGAATAATGCAAATAATGTAAGTAATCATATTACCTCATCTCAGCGATATAGACTGCCATTATATCACTAGAAGCTAGTCACTGGATCTAACCAACGTCTTTATCCACTGGGCAATGTGTCCATGTGAATATGGCAATGAAGATGAGGATAACAGTCCGAATAATGTAAATAATGTAAATAATCATATACATAATGTAACTAATGCAAGCGATTTAATATCATAATCCGAATAATCTATGATGATCGATTGTTTTTTACGGTCTGACTAAATTGTTTGAGGCCATACTTACTTCATCCAAGCGAATCCATCCAAATACGTCTTCACGTAAGAATAAAGGATCTTATAATCCCGCCGGGCGTCGGTCGATAATAAACTGATGTTGATTCGTTTAATTTCATGGAGAATGCTTTCATAGTCAGTCTGGAAAAGAGAGGAAAGACGACACGTGACAACGACACACAAGAGGATGTTAAACAATATCAAAGTGCAGATGATCATCACAACAGTTTTTTATTTAAGATCGGAAAACATTAGCTTCTCGTCGAAATATATTCTCCAGCATTTGGTAATAGTTATTTTCTAAGGGTAGCTGAAATGTGACACACGACCTAAACTATATAGCACTCACTAAGGATCGAACTCACTTTCAGCAGTAATTGATCTAGTGAGACGAGCTTGTTAATCCTTATACCACATCGAAGTCCCCAGGAAAGTGATTTACTCGGGATAGCTTACACGGCCGAAACATTGTAGCACTCACTAAGCAATCGTAATTGTTCTCGCGAGACAAGCTTGGTAATTATTACACCAAGGCGAGGTGCCCTCAAATGATTTTCAAATCGTAGCTTTGGCTGAAAGGATCGAACTCACTATTCAGTTGTAATTGATCTAACGAGACAAGTTTGTTGACCATTACACCACGTCGAAGTGCCCAAAGATGTTTTTTTAAAAGCGTGGCTTAGATGCGTCACAATGCTGAGAGTAGGGAGTACACAATGAGAATCGAACTCACCATTGAGTGTTAACAAATCTAGCAAGACAAGCTTGCAATTAGACCACGTCGAAGTGCCCTAAATAATTTTCTAAGTATAGCTGAGATGTCGCATAGGGTCAAAAGTATGGAACACCTAGTAAGGATCGAACACACTATTCAATCATAATTGATCTAGCGAGACAAGCTTGTTAATCATTACACGACATCCAAGCGTCCCCATCAGCATTTAGTAATAGTTTAATAATTATAAAAAATTACCTAATTTTATAGATAATTAAATAATTACCCGGTATCCGCGGCATATTGATTCCAAGATTTTTCGCGGATACAGGGATATTCAAGCGTCTTACACAAAGTGATATTATATTTGATATAATATATGCTAATTGTCCAGTCGATAGGGTCAGAATAGACTGACCCCAACTTCCCGAAACACATACCAGATATAAACTCGACCAGTGTTTGCCATTTTGTCTCAAGTGAAAGGCGGATTTTTGTAAACTATTGTTCACATAAACTAAGCCCCAAGAACAACTCAAGCTAGAGGGTTACTAAATAATGTTGTAATGACGTACAGGGAGGGAGTGAGATAACGTATGTAGGATAGATAACGGTTGACTCTAGACTTGAAGAGGTTACGATCGTAGCGATTGGGGAAGCATCCCTCGGGAGTCTGTTCCTCAATGCTCCAACACTTATTGGGAAGAAGCTGAGTGGAACTTCCTCTTTACTATTGGAATATGAAGGGAATGAAGATGGGTCAATTCAGAAACGAGGACTAGCGGGTCCTAGCTGTGAAGGTCCGAACTAGTGAAACAAAAAAATGTAGTTCTCCCGAACTATGCGAGGGGTAGCAACGTTGACTCAAGTGAATACCAGACCTGTACTTACTTCTTGACTAAAATTCAGTTCTGATCTATACCTTTCTATTAAGTCGTTGACGACGAAGATTTATGGAAAACTAGACTATCCGTGACCCGTTGGGGCACTGGCAGTTCAGCTTATAAAACGTAGACGTTAATTTCAACATTAAAAAATTGTCTGTTTGAAGAAAGTTGAAACAAAACAACTTACTGTATAAACAACGCATATTTTTAAATCTTATTCACTTAAATTATTTTCTAAATCAGATTAACTTAAAAATATTTTTTAATATGCTAAAGCATATTTTTAAATCATATTCACTTGAAAATAAATATGATATTTTAAATATGCCAAGAAATGTTTTTTAAATAAAGTATTTTTGTTTAAAGAAAACTGAAATATAAATAATTACTCTACGAAAAACTGGACGAAACAGCAAAGCAGGATCTCTTTGTGTCTGTCTTTAACTTTAAAATATTTTAATTAAAAAAATGTCTGTTTGAAGAACGTTCAAATAAAAATTCTTACTGTATAAACAACTCGTATTTTAAAATATTATTCACTTAAAATATTTGTAAATCAGATTAACTTAAAAATGTTTTTTTTCAATTTTTAAAATATTATTTGTTTAACGAAAGCTAACATATAAATAATTATGCTACAAACAACTGGACGAAACAGCAAATCGGGATCTCTTTGTGTCTGTCTTTAAAAATTCTTACTGTATGAACAACTCGTATTTTTAAATCTTATTCACTTAAATCCGATTAATTTAAGTCATTATGCGCCGGACGGACGCGCCACGCATACACGCACGCAATCACAGAGATGTGGAAAGAGAGAGGTGGAAAGAAACTTCAATAATTATGCGCCGTACAGACAAAGCATCGCGCAATCCTAGACATTTAGTATTATATAGACAGATGGAAGCAAAAAGGACACATACTTAGAATCAGAAAGAGGATAGTTGAAAATTTCTAGGGCAAATAAGGAGGAAAGAGGACTTGGCAAATTTGATATTCAGAGGACAAAGGAAAACAATGCATACCCTACCTAGCGAGCTTGAGTAAATGAATGGCGAAATAAGGCTTCGAGAGATTAAAAAAAATACCAAATTTATTAAAATCTACAAAGGACAGGAAATTGAGGAGAGCCAATTTAGAGTGACTATTTATAGACCTCTACAAACAAAAGAGTGCTCCAAAGGGAGGTAATCATAAAACAAGGGAGATTACTCCCGGTTACTTTATCACATTCATTTTTATCAAATGTTTTAGTTTTAATTCCAATTCTAATTATTGCTTTTTAAAACAATAAACACCGCTGAAGCGTGAAGGTTATTAAAATGATAGCGGTGTCATGACAAAAAAATGTCCTTTTGATAGTATGTCTCATCGTAGATACGTTTATCCATGTTTGCTAAGATGTCACCAAATCTTGTGACGTTTGTTACACGCATAACATGCAAGAGCTTTGCAGATTTTAAATATTATAATTGGTTCATATATTTTAATAATTTTAGTAAATGTTTATAAATTTATAAATAAAAAAATTGTTTTCATATTTATTTCTTTATAAGCTTGTAAATGATAAATATTGCATTACTTTAGTTTTTAGAATAATGTAAATATAAAATTATTCTTGTAAATAAACAATCTAATAAATAAATAATGTTTATATTTTTGTTGTAAATTCCCAAGAAAAAAAAAATGTAGAAATTCACTTTCATTGTATGTTTAGGTTTTATTCCAATTCTAATCATCGCTTTTTAAAACAATAATCATTGCCGAGGAGTGAAGGTAGTTAAAATAATTGCGTTGTCGTCCTTTTGACATTAAGTCTTGCTGCAGGTACGAAAGTCCATGTTTGCTATATATGTCTTAGCTTTAGATAACACACAAAAGGTTGATATACCGTAAAAAAACAAATCACTTAATCAACTGTAGGTAAGAGAAAGAAAATTTGATTACAACGAAAAAACAAGGCAAAAAAGAAACTGGAAAAGGTTATGGAAAATGTGAAAAAACAAAAATCACAGATGCTTACAGTCTACCTTCCTCATCATTTAATTAAAAATCAACAAACAGCTTATTTAATGCAGTAAAAATAAAATTATTCTTGTAAATAATCAATCCAATAAATAAATAGTATTTAATATTTTTGTTGTAAATTCTCAACAACAAAAAATGCACAAATTTACTTTCATCAAATGCTTAGGTTTTATTCCAATTCTAATCATCGCTTTTTAAATCAATAAACATTTCTAAGGAGTGAAGGTCGTTAAAATAATAGCGTATTAGAAGACAGTTAAAAATAAAAATCCTTTTAATACATCATAATATTAATAATATAGTGAATTCATAAAACGTCTGTCATCATCATTGTTTCTTCGTCATATTCAATGAAGACATAAAAAGACATGAAGAATCGTTTCTGTCCAGGAGAGTTTGGACATTCCAGGCAGTTTCGGATCTGCTTCTGTATTTTCCATTTTTTATTCTCTCATTTCTTTACATATTTATTTCTTTATAAAATGGTAAATAATAAATATTTACTTATATTTTTAAAAAATAAAAAATTATTCTTGTAAATAAATAATCTAAATAGTATTTAATATTTTTGTTGTAAATTCTCAAGAACAAAAAAAAGGAATAAATTTACTTTCATCAAATGTTTACATTTTATTTCAATTCTAATCATCGCTTTTTAAATCAATAAACATTTTGAAGGTCGTTAAAATAATAGCGTATTAGAAGACAGTTAAAAAATAAAAATCCTTTTAATACATCATAATATTAATAATATAGACACTCCGCTTTCTTGCAGGTACGAATATCCTTGTTTGCCGAAAATTCTTTTTTTATCAAATTTTCACTGATACAGTTAGTTAAAATAAGATTTGTTTGCTATTATATTTTTCGCGTCTGTTCATACCGTTACTAATGTTAGTGCAATTAAATGACTAAATATTAGTAAGCATTCTTGGAATAGTGTTTAACATTTTTGTTGTCAATTCTCAAGAACAAAAAATGTATAAATATGTTTAGGTTTCATCATAATTATAACCATCGCTTTTTTTAAAACAAAGAAGAGTGAAGATAGTAAAAAAAAAAAGCACTTTCGTGGGAAAAATCTTGCTTTTGGTTTGATATTACGTCTTTTTTGCTGTCACGTTTATACATGTTTGCCGATTTTTCTTAACAAACCTCGATAGTCTTTCGTCTGATTCTATCTTTAGAAATCTTGTCAAAGTTTTGCATTCAGTCGTACAGAGTTTTTGCGTTTACCTTTCGACGCTCAAAGGCTTCAAGAGAAAACGATTCCAGTTCGTCGTCATAATCATGGATGCCAAGGTGCGTAGCGAATTCTGGATACTCTTTGAGAATATGGCGAAATATTCTTTCCTCCAATCGACGCAGTTTCTCTTCTTCTTCGTTTTCTATTTTAAAAAAGAGAGAAAGACATAAAAACAAAAAAAAAGCAAGTTTATATTAATTGTTTCTAATTGCTGTGAAAGAGAAAAAAGACAAGCCTGCAAATGCAAGAAGACAGGTAAAGAACAAAACAAAAGTACAAAAATGCGAATTACCAGTTGGTAACGTCAACATCAAAAAAGTACAGAGGATGGAAAGTATGACACCGAAATCCGAAGTACGCATTAGGTTAATGAAAGATGCGTTCCAAACGCTAAACAAAATACTAAGAAAAAAATCCGTTAGAAACAAAGATATTTATTTGATTATTTTTTACGGCTTATCAACCCTTTGCAAGTTATTTAAAGCCAAATCATGGTTTTAGACTGTAAGAATTTTTATTAGATAATAATGGTTTAGTGATACAAAGAGGTGGGTTCATAACTAATCAGAATTTGATAAGCAAGAAATTATGTGGATATAAAGTTGGGGACCTATTCTATATTACAATTAATATATAAACAGATCCCTCACTTTTAGTTTCCATAGATTTATATTCCAGAGAATATAAATAAATCTAAAACATGCTGACAAGAAATAATGTGGATATAAAGTGAGGGATCAATTCTATATTACGATCAACATGTAAAGTGAACCCTCATTTTGTGGCTACGGTAGTTTCTCTACATATTCCAGAGAATGTAAATAAACCTAATAGACATTCCGACAGGAAATTATTATGTGGATATAAAGTGGGGGATCAATTCTATATTAAAATCAACATGTAAACTGACCCCTCATTTTGTGATCACAGTAATTTCTTTACATTTATATTCCAGAGAATATAAATAAATCTAAAGTACATGCTTGCGTAGCTAATCAGCATTTCATTGATTGATTCGTTCTTTACGCCTTATCAACCCTTTGCTGGTTATTTAGAGGCAGAAAATAGTTTTAGATTGTAAAACATTTTTCAGATAATATGGGTTTAGTGATATAAATATTGCTAATTAATTCATAGCTGGGAAAGAAGAGGTGAATTCATACCTTCCCCAAGGCTATCTGAGCGTAAGAGAATATAACAAACCCAACGGGAATTAAAACTCTGTTTTCCGATTAACAATTTTCAGTCATTATTCACTACACCACCCGCACATTCAGGCTTACAGCACCTGGTATTCCCAAGCGGTCACCTATCTAGATACTGACCAAACTCAATGTTGCTTAACTTCGATATACAGGAAACAAAGAAAAAAGTTATATCAGTCCTGTGATATCAACTATCTAGTATGTCAATGAATGTTGGGTAATCTCCCCATAGATGATGAGGCAGCAGAAATGTGGATCTACAGGAGGATACTGAGAATCCCATGGACAGAGCGAGCAAGCAACGAGGAAGACGTAAATTAAGGAAAAGAATACTTGCACCCGGAATCAGAAAGTGGTGGTTGCAATTTCTTGGACACATAATGAGGAGGGAGGGCTTGGCAATTCTGATACTCACAAAACAGGTTGGAAGCAAGTGGTGGACAGAGGAAAACAATGTATAACATACCCAGGGAACTTGAGGAAATGGATGGCAGAAGAAGGTTCCGGAGAAATAACAAAAAGAGAAAATTTATTAAGTTACAAAGGATAGGAAATTGTGGAGAGCTATGAACGCCAACGTCCTGGTGGGACACTGCACATAGAAGAAGAAGGAGCTTGATTAAATTGATGCCGCAACTAGGTTTAGGAGAGGTAACAAAAAGACAAAATTTATGAAGAGCTACAAAAAAACAGGAAATTGTGGAGAGCCATAATCGCTCACATCCTGAAGGGACAGGGCACATAGAAGAAGAAGACCTTGAATAAATGGATGGCGAAACAAGGTTTAGGAGAGTTAACAAAAAGACAAAATTTATTAAGAGCTTCAAAAGGCAGGAAATTGTGGAGAGCCATGATCGCCAACGTCCTGAAGTGACACAACATACTGAAGAAGAATAAGCTTGAGTAAATGGATGGCGGAACAAGATTCAAGAGAAATAGTAAAAAGAAATTTCTTAAGAGCTACAAATGTCAGGAAATTGTGGAGATCCATGATTGCCTACTTCCTAAAGGGACACACCCCATAAAGAAGAAATAGCCTCTGGCTGACATAGAATCCAGGCGCCACGTATGAGGAGACTTTGAAAAAGAACCCAGTTTCTGTGGAGATAGCATGCATCAGAAGGAAATGCAATCAGGTAAAAAGGAGGAAATTGAAGTACAGAATGTACTTAGCGAACTCCCTCGATGAATCAAACAGCAGAACACGATGACCAAAAGTGAGATCTCTGCAGAATCAGACACGAGGCTGCTGCCAAATAACACTCTCCTTACTCAACACCAACTTCTCAAAACAATATCATGTTTATGACCTGCATTTAATATTAGACAAAATCCGTATAACATATATATATATATATATATATATATATATAGTCATCCACAGACTGTTTCGCTGTATCCACTGCTCTTCAGTGTGGCTAAACATCCGATTGTTTCAAGCCAGGATCGAAACTCGACCGATTTGGCATCAGTCAGCGATCTTACCCGTAAGCTACAGGCGCATGGCTGAGAGAGAGAGAGACAGACAGACAGACACAGACAGACAGACAGACAGAGAGAGAGAGGGTGAAATTTTAACGTTTCCTCTGCGAAATGCGTCACCAGCCAGATGAACTCAATTCGTAATTGAAGAGCAATGCATTGATAACAGCAGAAACCACTGTTTTCTTTATAACACCCTATATATATATATATATATATATATATATATATATATGTGTGTGTGTGTGTGTGTGTGTGTGTGTACAACTTGAGTAAATATTCTACTTTAATTATACAGTATTAATTACATTTGCCGGCATGAATGTTCGAGAAATTTCGCAGAAAATATGCATTCTCCGACAGGAATCGAACCTGCATCCAATATGGAAACCGTCATTTGGCCTGACGTGCTGTTAGCCATTCAGCCACAGAGAGCTTTCCGGTTATTAAAGCCCAGATTGTTGCTTCTAAACATATGGGATACATGTTCGATTCCTGATGCTAAACTCCAGGCGAATAACACTGTACACCTTGGGCTTACGTTCTGCAATCACGGGACTATATCGAAGCGATTGCTTCTTCTACTGCAAGGAAAATTGTTTCAATGTGTCGTGAGAGAAGTTTTTTTTTTCTCTTAGGAAATAGTCCATATTTACAATGTCTATTTTGTACATTTACAAATTTACCATTCGGCCGTGTATTAAATACAGTTGCCATATCTGGTTTGTTACTCCTGCTATATATCACGATATTCTTGACAAAATCCAAAGAATGATTTGCAATGTAACCAATCCTGAGATGGCATCTCAACTTCAATCATTTTCTCACCGATGTGACATGGCTTCCCTCTGTCTTTTCTACAAATATTTTAATGGCAACTGTTCTCACTGTTTTACTGTTGAACTAGTTAGAATCAACCGCCTCTTAGATCAATTATAACTCTAAAAGTTTATTTTCTCTCACTTACCACCCGTGGTAATCACTTCCAGTTTCTGGTTTCCCTGATAACTACAATCTTCAAAAGTTTAAATGCAACGTCAATCGACATTTTCCGAACCTTATTTTTTCCCCTTTTCTCAATCCTTCATATTCTCGGTCTTATCACTCTCTTTCCTTATCCGCGGTTCACGGCTCATGTTCGTCCTTCCCCCGCTGTCTACGGTTTCGCTTTCCGCAGAAATAACCAACTCATTGCTGATGCTAATGTAAACATTAGCGGTTTCCTTATATAGAAACATTGAACATTCATTGACTGAGCAGCCAGTATCAAAGTTGACTGAATTTTTTAAAAGCTTTCTCTTCAAACAATATTTCAGTTGATGAGGGTTTCCTTCCTAACATTTCGTGGTGGGGAACCTCAACTTATTTATTATGTCCTTATTTTCTCTTCGGGTTACATGCGATATCCATTTTAGTTGTACCTGAGCTGGTGTTCGAACAGACATCAGATAGCCGCCCTAGCAGACCGGCGTGGCCCTTGGTGTACACTGCTAGCGGAGAGGCCATGTTTGCACTGTAAAAACAGCAAGAAGACTAGCGCACGCAAGCTCAAACTTTGATCACGGGACCACAATAGTACCAACTATAAGCAGGCATGAGCGGACCCAAAGTTATGTCATAATTTTTTTATTTAACCTCGTATATGTATTCTCTCCCTTTCTCTGTATATATATATATATATATATATATATATATATATATATATATATATATATGTGTGTGTGTGTGTGTGTGTGTGTGTGTGTGTGTATGTGTGTGTGTGCGCGCGCGCGAGTTGTTGTTGATAGTGTAGTGGTGGTATGTGTGTATTTATAGTGTATCCTTTGCTATTGTAAATTTGGTTATTCTACTCTTGTATTAGGTTGTACTAAACACTGGATGTTGAATAACTGGAGGTGGTGCAATGGTTAGCAAGCTTGTCTCACTTGGATAATTACGACTGAGTAGTGAGTTCGATCCTCACTGAGTGCCTCCTACTTTCGGCCTTGTTCCACATTTAAACTACGCTTGGAAAATCACTTGATTTGGCGATTTTTAACAGCCGCATAAATCTTTGTTGTTCAGATCTACAAATTTTAAAAGGTCTTGTTCTTCCTAATTTTTCCTTCTCCATTTACAGAAGCTGTAACTAACAGAATCCAAACTGACAACACCCAGTTCTTCTTCATATCTGAGACAACCGAAATTAATTTCGACCTGTTTTAAGCCAGATGTACAAGAAGTCTCCATTTATGGTTCAATCGACCTAAAAAAAAAAAACATTTGCTGACAAAATCGCACCATTTTTTCCCCTGACACTAAAGCAAAAAGAAGGATGTTCACAGAAATAGTTCGCCTTTGTCTCGTCTCTCTCGTTTTGCTGAATGCCAAGTACAACGCCGCGGCTAAATTTCAAGAGAAAACATATTTTAGACTCACGGATCAGAGATCCTAATTCTTTTAATGTTATTTTAAGTATTCAAGGTTTCTGTTCTGAAAAGCATTCGCACTTGTATTGCACATAGCAGTCGGTAAATAAAGAAATATTTCAACAGAAGCAGACAAGATACAGAGACGGATCAAGATTCTAATTCTTTTGTTAGTCTGTACTACATGTCGTATTTGATACACGCCGTTTGGTTCCATTAAGATGAATTGAGAGTCGGTGTATCATTTACTATTGTAAATCTGGCAATTCTACTGTTGTATTAAAAATGAACTATTTATCAAGGAAAATGGTTTATTGAAAAATAGGATGAGCGTTTGAAAGAAATTCTTACGATTTTAGCTTTAAAAAATTGGATGGAGAAACAATTCACTGGAAATTCTATTTTTTTTATTCTTTCAAGACTTGGCACATAGCTCGCAAAAGTAATTTCTACAAGCCTCTCTTCCCAAGTAGCCTATTCTGTAACACTGTGTGACTGCTTTCTATATTCGTATGGAGGGACTACCATTTTGAGAGAGGATTATGGGTAGGAAAAGAAAATAGGAAAATAGTTATAACATGGGAGTAAATGGTAGATAAAGGCATGAAACTACTCATTATGTAGTATTGATTTTCATGTTTACCCCATCTCACTAATACATGCATACATACATACATAAGCACACACAGACACAGACACACACACACACACACACACACACACACACATATATATATATATATTAGCAGCCTGACCCGGCGTTGCCCGTGCTTGATTAAAAAATCGTACGTCTCATACAGCAATCGCTATCACTTGACTTAGAATATTTTTGCCCTTCTTTGCCTTTAAAGGAGTGCCCTTTGCCATGCTGATGTTGCTACATGCCTTACTTCTTGCCTATCTTACACTGCGAATTTTTTATAAGCACTATACTAAACATTAAATCTGTTACAAAAAAAGAACTAAACAAAATGAACACAAAACGATCAGCTTTATAAAAGGATTTGTAACTGGAAAAACCGAATGAAAAAAAGAATGTCAACAACAAATACTTTTTCACACCCAACCCAGTTCTGCGGAATCAAAATCAACGTTGAGTTTAAGCAAGCGAATGAGCCAATTGGAGTAAAGTGCCATGCAGATTTAAATTTTTCTCACTTGTGACGAATGCGGCTATCGATTTAACATTCGTGTCAGTCAGCTGTTGGCTCTCACGTTGGTCAGTAGAATCTCCCTGCCTATTCGTGGCAGCCAACTATAGGCTCTCACTCTGGCCAGTAGAAAATGACCGCAAACTACATGAAAACTGCCGTAGAAGCATGAAAAAATCGATTATTTCCACTATTGATGGGAATTGGGAAATGCAAAGTCGGTCTTGGCATGTAAATTTTGGTGCAAATCCGTCGAAAATTGCGGCCGTACATTCGTTACACACACACACACACACACACATCTTATCTTATATATATATATATATATATATACATATATATATATATATATATATATATATATATATATATATATATATATATATATTAGTTTAAAAGGTGCCCTGTCGGGAGGCATTTAAGCTAACTCCCGCGGAGGACTCTTGACTGTGCCCTCATTATAATAGCTAGGGAGGAGTAGATGCGATAGGCAACAATAAACACAGAAGAATTCAAAATTGATCGCTGCATATTACATTAATGTTTAAGCTTACCTTTTAAAAGTCCGATGATAATTCTTCTGTTGCCATTTAATTTAAAAGCATTTTGATGTACGTAGGTCCTTACTTTCCGTACAAGCAATTATTTTTTTATTTTCATTACTGACTATCGTTTGATTCCGCAATTAATTGGATTATTCGCAAATTTATTTCCAAGTTATAAAAATTCGTCCCCAAAAATGACGTAAAAAATCGCTGAAAACAATCGCAGTAAGGAAAACCTGGGAATCCAAAATTTCAGGATTGCGGGTCTGGATCCGAACCGGAATGATTTTAATTTGCTCACGGAGTCGGTCTGATTCCAAAATGGTACGATATGTTGGGCTACGTCTTCTGGGAGTAAAGTTGGAAAAGTGTGACGTACACACTGAAAATTCGCATTTCTTACATATATATATATATATATATATATATATATATATATATATATATACTTTGAGCTACACCAATATATTATCCTGGAAAGATGGAGGTGCCGATTTTGACAACTCGACTGTCGTTTGGTAAATTCGTAAAACTTCAAATTAAGTCCTCATAAAACCTAAGCGCCTAACAATTTTGTGGAATAATGATCAATGTTAAATTTTTTATCGTAAGACCTACCGCTATGCTTTTGAGCCAAACGCTACCTCCTAGGCGCCATCTTAATATCTAAATCCAAGCCACTTCCGTTTCTTTGAGCTGCACAAGTGTTGATAGACAATATGAAACCAGATATTCTCTCGAGACCCGCGGATGAATTCATTTATGAAAACATTTAACGTATATCGCAGAGCATAGTTTTTTTTTTTTGTTTTTTTAACGGTATTTTTATTTTCCTGTCCGCAGATGAACTCGTCGGTTCAACAAGAATCGTTTTAAATGTATTAGTCACCGCCATCTTTAAAGATAAAGAATTATCATTGAGATTTAAAGCTGATTACATACAACGCAAGAAATGCGAATAAAAGGTGTAAGTAAACTGTATAGCGCCAATCCTTCAAGAAAAAAATGACCTGCTTCGAACATCAATATTAGAAATAAAGTACTGTTAAAACGTGAACACATGTTAATGACCCTGGCAAGCTCATTAATTAACACGGTAGACATTTTTAGGTACACGATTTTTTTCTTTTTATGAGAAACTAAGGATTTTGACCAGTCCTCAGGTTGTTTAACTTTTGTGCAAGAATTAGTGTTTAATTTTTTACATATTTTTTTTTATGTTTGGGTCTAATATGGAGGCACGTTAGAGTAATGGATTGCGGCTAGGATTGTGAAATCAAAGAGCCGAGTTCAAATTCCATTCGAGTTCATTACGTTCACTTACATGTTAATACCCTTGGTAAAGGTATTAATCCATTTCTCTCCCCCCAGCTATGGATAAATAGTAGTACAGACAGGATACTATAGCCTTGGGTTGCATCCAGTATAGGATAAGGAAAACTCTTAATTCGAGCCAGCCTGTAGAGGGTTGGACTTCATCAGGGTATCTTACCCAAGACACACACCTTGCGACTGCAGTACATGTATTGCTCCTACTGTATTATAAGACTCATTAGAAAATAGTTCTATTTTGCCATTGTGTGTGTCTATCGTGACTATTTGCATATAGCTTAAAACTGATGACGTTCTTTGAAAATCACCCGACTGAAAATATATATCACATTTGGTTAAATGTACCGTCACGTTACTCTGTTGCTGCTGCTTTTGTTAATATTATTATTACTACTACTACAACAACAACAACAACAACAACAATAATAATAATAATAATAATAATAATAATAATAATAATAATTGTTGTTATTAAAGACCACAAACAAAAACGGTGCCTCCTTATTGATATGGCAGTCCCAGCTGACTGCAATGTATCTTTGAAGATATTCAAAAAGCTGTCAAAATAAAAGGACCTTGAAATAGAAATCTCGAAAATGTCGTATATGGGAACATCAACAATCCCTGTTGTAGTTGGAGCCCTAGGACTGGTTGGAAAAGATTGCAGTAGACTAATTGCAGGGATTCCTGGAAGCCCATGCCTCAAGGAGATACAAAAAATTGTTCTGACAAGTACAGCCCACACTTTACGAAGGGCTCTATCTATGTAATTTTTATTTTATTTTATTTTTTATTTTTATTTTTATTTTTATTTTTTTTATTTTTTTGTCAGTGAAAAGTGTCATGATGCCATTTCTAACCTTAGGTCCCTGGGTGGGACCCGGAAAGAAATGTGTAAACGCCAGAAAGCAAAGAAAATAAAAATGATAATAATAATAATAATAATAATAATAATAAAAATAATAATAATAATAATAATAATAATAATGCCCACTGAATATAAAACCCGGCATGACAGAGTTGGCCAATATCTGCACTGGAAAATCTGTAACTTCTACAGAAGGAAACTGAAAGAAAATGGTATGAACACAACCCAGACCCGGTTACGGAGATAGGACGTCTTACAATTTTATGGGACTGCACAATACACACAGACATAACAATCAAAGCTAACCGCCCAGACATTGTTATTAGAGATCGCACACAAAAAGGTGCCTCCTTATTGATATGTCTGTACCTGCAGACTGCAATGTATCTTTCAAGATCTTCAAAAAGCTATCAAAATATAAGAACCTTGAAATCGAAATCTTTAAAATGTGGCACATGGGAACATCAACAATTCCTGTTGTAGTTGGAGCCCTCGGATTGGTTGGAAAAATATTCCAGTAGACTAATTGAAGGGATTCCTGGAAGCCCTTGCCTTATAGAAATACAAAAAATTGTTCTCACGAGTACAGCCCACAGCTTACGAAGGACTTTGTCTATGTATTTTTTTTTTTACAGTCGAAAATGATGCCATTTCTAACCTTAGGTCCCTGGGCGGGACCCGGAAAGAAATGAGTACACATCAGAAATCAAAGGAAATAAAATAAAGATAATAATAATCATTGGTGCCGTTTAGACATAGAGGCACAGTGGAAAGAAGTTTGGCTTCTTGTTTCCAAGTTCCTCCATCTGCTCAGGCCAGTTTGAGTTTTTTTCATCGTCTACATTGTCAACTCGGGGTTAATACAGAAGCAATTGTGCGGTCCTCGGTCACAGCTTAAGCAGGGTTAAGCAGCAAGCCGGGTACTTGGTTTCCACCCGCTCATAGCGAAAAGAAAAAAAACAAAAACGGATCGTTGATAAACACAAAACAGAAATTATTTATAATATTTTCACATACATTTAGATAGATAAATAGATATGAACAGACTGACACACACACACACACACACAAATATATATATATATATATATATATATATATATATATAAATCAACACTCAGAAGCGACAGGCTGTTTCATACTAGACGCAATCGTCAGGCCTATCAGAGATAGAGCGTATTTACATACGCTCTATCTCTAATATTGAGCACTTTATCTCATAAATATACCACGCCTTAAAACTATATATATATATATATATATATATATATATATATATGTAGTACAGATAATCGATCCGTACAGGTAACTGATCCGATGGTATATAATCTAGTAATAATGATTGTAAACTGATCCACAGAGAGCTCGATGTTTTTTATTTTAACAGAGCATATGGATTTTTTACAGCAAAATCCAAAAATTACCGCAACATCGGAATAGACTCAAACCGACCATTAACGGCCCCAACCAAATCGCTAACACAAATCCACTGCCGTTAACAAGGCGCCTACCAGAGACTGGCTTTGAAAAATACACAAATAAGCAAATAATAATTGAGTAACTGTATGGCGGAACAAGGTTTAGGAGAGATAACAAAAAGACAAAACTGATTAAGATCTACAAAGTACAGGAAATTGTGGAGAGCCATGGTCGCCAACGTCCTGAAGGGACACGGCACATAGAAGAAGAAGAAGAAGAATGAGCGTGAGTAAATGGATGGTGGAACAAGGTTTAGGAGAGATAACAAAAAGACAATATTTATTAAGAGCTACAAAGTACAGGAAATGGTGGAGAGCCATGATCGCCAACGTCCTGAAGGGACACAGCACATAGAAGAAGAAGAATGAGCGTGAGTAAATGGATGGTGGAACAAGGTTTAGGAGAGATAACAAAAAGACAAAACTGATTAAGATCTACAAAGTACAAGAAATTGTGGAGAGCCATGATCCCCTACGTCCTGAAGTGACGTGGCACAGATGTGTAAAAACCATTGATTCACAAAATAACTATTTTCAGGGTTAAATGATGAAGCATTAACGAAAATAGCTTAGGATCTTTTGTAAGTAATCGGAAAGAAAAACTTTCCATGGGGAGGGTCTTTTGCGGACACGGTAACTCCATCTATCAGTCTATGGAAAACATTCACGCTCTCCGTTTCTTTTCTCCAAGGCAGACGAAACAAAAACGCAACTTTACAAATGGGAAATATTTATAAAGGTTTCATTTTAGCGTCCCAAACATAATTGTTTGGAAGAATTTTCTAAAGAAAGCGAAATCGGACGATTGGACTTTCTGTCACACATCGTCGGAAACGGAAGAAAAGCATGAATGTGCATCCAGTCGTTAGATTAACCACTGGGGGGAGGATTCTTTTGAATTGGTTTCTATTCGCTGAAAACTACACGCTTTCTGGTTTTATTCGTTCAGAAACTCGTTGTTGAAATGGGATTGAAAGAAAATGTCAATAGAACAGCTCAGTCGTTAGAACACTGGACTGGAATCAGTCACAGTTTGAAAATAAATGAGATTCCGTTCATTGGAATGAGATTGAAATAAGCATTAGTGAAACAACGTTACTTTCAAAATTGGATTAAAAAACGAGAACTCGATTCAAGTAACCACCCGGTTCGCAAACCTCCTCGGTCATTTGAACAGGAGTAGAGATTTATCCCTTGTTTCCAGTTTACGATTAGGTTTCCAGTTGCTTCTAAAGTCTACTTCAACTCTATACCTCTAACATCTCTGCCTAAACTCTGAAATGTTATTTATTTATTTTCTTCCTTCAGTAGGAGTAGATAGGTTTTTTGAATAGGAGTAGAGGTTTATCCCTTGTTTCCTGTTTAGGATTCGGTTTCCGGTTCCTTCTAAAGTCTACTTCAACTCTATACTTCTAACGTCTCCATCTAAACTCTGAAATGTTATTTATTTTTCTTCCTTCAGTAGGAGTAGATAGGTTTTTTTGAATAGGAGTAGAGGTTTATCCTTTGTTTCCTGTTTAGGATTGGGTTTCCGGTTCCTTCTAAAGTCTTCTTCAACTCTATACGCCTAACGTCTCCTCCTAAAACCCTGAACTTTTATTTACTATTGAATTACTTTTTTCTTTTCTCAATAGAAGTAGATAGATTCGCCCATCGTTAGATTCATACTCCTCCCCTGTCTTTCGAACAGGAGTAGACTTCTAACTCCGCCTAAAGTTCTGAACTTTTATTTACTATTGAATTACTTTACCGGCTTACAGTTCCTTTAAAACACTTTTCCTTTTCTTTCACTTCGTGTGGCCCCTTGCGATTTGATGTCATTATCGCCTTGCTTGGTTTGGTACCTTTTAATCTGTAACCTTCTACCTCGCGTGGCTCTTGGGCCTTGTACAGAGTGAAAATCGTAACGGTTAATCCTAAACAAGTTAAGATTGTAATAATTAAGGAAGCACCCAATTGGGAGTTGGTTCCACAAAGCGGCGGTTCATAAGAAGAAGCTGCTCGAGTGGAACTTAGGTCTCACCAATGGAATATGGAAGGAATGGGGGGATTCGCTACAATAGGCATGGCATGGTAGGGCTTAGCTGTGAAGGGTAGAACTGGTGGAACTAAGGAATGTAGTTCGTTTGAATACTTTCCATGGAATTAGCGATAGAACAGTGAGAAGCTTTGCGAAGTTTTGTCTGTGAGAAAGTTTTGTTTGCTTTGTTTTGTTTTACGGTATATCTCCCTCAATGGGTTATTTAATGCCGACAAGATTTTTACTGCTGGTAATAGTTTTTTACTAAAAAAGTGACATTATCTCTACGAAATAGTAATTGTACATTTAATCAACTTTAGCATATCAGTCAAAGGCACACAACTCTTCATAACTTGAATCAATACTTACAATTGTCACACACACATATATATATATATTCATGTTATTGTTGAAATCTATAACTACGTTGTTTTTCCTTGATTTCTTCAAGTTGTATTGTCTTTATATGTTTGTTTAATTTATTTGTTGTGGATAAATGCATAATGTACACGCACATTTTAGGCCTTCACACAATTTCACCTTCTGACACATCTTAGACACATAGCACAGTGGATAAAGGTGTTGGTTAGATCCAGTGACAGGACCCAAAGAGTGTGAGTTCAATACCAGGTTAAGGCAGTGGAGAACTTTCAGAGGGAAATTAGCAGGAGATAACTGATAACTGACATCCATTAAACATGGCACGTGGAACTAGAACAGTCTACCACAGTGAGCGAAATAAAGGGTTCAGTTCGAAATTCCAACCACCTGAAGAAAGCCGGAGCGTACAACGGCCGAAACGTTGTGATAAATATGGCGATAAAGATGAGGACAATAGTCCGAATAATGCAAATAATGACACATCTTACTTAGCATAAATTCTGCAACAAAAGAAAACGAAAGAAAGAATAAAGAACGTAAGGGAAAAAGAAAGAAGAAATGAAGACGAAAGAAAGAAAAAATGAAACAAATAAAGAAAGAGAAGAAAAAAACGTACAATTGAAAAAATACAAAATGCAAATGTAAGAGAAAGAAAAAATAAATGAAAAACCAAAAAATACCAAACGAAAAAAAATTTTTAAAAATCAAGTGTGATAAGCGAAAAATAAATATTACTGAGTCTATATTTAATAAAAGACTGAAATATTCATTAACATGAAGCAAATCATTGTTATAAAGCAGAATTGGACGTCATCGATTAACTACCACCGATCGCATTTTATTTGACTTAATGTGATTTTCATCCACTTGTTGGCAGTAAATTTGCGTATGTTTCGTATTTAGGGAATCAATATCAATATTGTCATTAACATCACGAAAAGAAAAATAAATATTCTTGTTATTAATTTCAACACGTGTCTCAAAGCATTGTTATTGTATAAATCAGTATAAATAATGTAAAAAGGATTCCTCTACCAACTTGAAATACATTTAATAACGGATGAACTTCCATTACACATTTGACCCCCGTTGCAGTGCTACAGTGCTTTTTAGGAATCACACCAGTTGTGTCCATTCATATTACACAAAATGGAATAAAAATATCTGATAGAATCCTTTAAATCATTTTAAAAAAGGCGATTTACTTTCTTCTCTCTTTCTTTCTTTCTTTACTATTTTCTTTCTTTTTTTCTTCCTTTCTTTCTTTCTTTCTTTCTTTGCTATTTTCTTTCTTTCTTTACTATTTTCTTTCTTTCTTTCTTCCTTTCTTTCTTTCTTTCTTTGCTATTTTCTTTCTTTCTTTACTATTTTCTTTCTTTATTTCGATATTTACCATTTTCTTTCTTTCTTTACTATTTTCTTCTTTCCTTTCTTTCTTTACAACTTCCTTCTTTCATTCTTTTTTTCATTACCATTTTCTTTCTTCCTTTCTTTACTATTTTCTTTCTTTATTTCGTTCTTTATTTACCATTTTCTTTCTTTCTTTCTTTCTTTACTATTTTCTTTCATTCTTTATTTACCATTTTCTTTCTTTCCTTCTTTCTTTCTTTCTTTACCATTTTCTTTCTTTCTTTGCTTACTATTTTCTTTCTTTCCTTGTTTACTATTTTCTTTCTTTATTTCGTTCTTTATTTACCATTTTCTTTCTTTCTTTCTTTCTTTCTTGACCATTCTCTTTCTTTCTATATTTCGTTCTTTATATACCATTTCCTTTCTTTCTTTCTTTCTTGACCATTCTCTTTCTTTCTATATTTCGTTCTTTATATACCATTTCCT
Source organism: Acanthosepion lycidas (assembly GCA_963932145.1). NCBI lineage: Eukaryota > Metazoa > Mollusca > Cephalopoda > Sepiida > Sepiidae > Acanthosepion > Acanthosepion lycidas. The sequence goes on along the minus strand of OZ010607.1, from coordinate 68,728,724 downwards.
TTCTTTCTTTCTTTCTTGACCATTCTCTTTCTTTCTTTATTTCGTTCTTTATTTACCATTTTCTTTCTTTCTTTCTTTCTTTCTTGACCGTTCTCTTCCTTTCTTTACTATTTTCATTCTTTATTTCGTTCTTTATTTACCATTTTCTTTCCTTCTTTCTTTCTTTCTTTATTTATTTCTTGACCATTCTCTTCCTTTCTTTATTTCGTTCTTTATATACCATTTTCTTTCTTTCTTTCTGTACTAATTTCTTTCTTTCTTTCTTTCTTGACCATTCTCTTTCTTTCTATATTTCGTCCTTTATATACCATTTTCTTTCTTTCTTTCTTTACTAATTTCTTTCTTTCTTTCTTTCTTTATTATTTTCTTTTTTCCTTTCTTTACTATCTTCTTTCTTTATTTCGTTCTTTATTTATCATTTTCTTTCTTTCTTTACTAATTTCTTTCTTTCTTTCTTGACCATTCTCTTTCTTTCTTTATTTCGTTCTTTATTTACCATTTTCTTTCTTTCTTTACTATTTCCTTTCGTTACTTACAATTTTCTTTCTTTCTTAACCATTTTTTGTTTCTCTCTTCACCATTTTCCTTCTTTCCTTCTTTCTTTCATTAATATTTTCTCTCTTTCTTTCTTAACCATTTTCACTCTTTCTTTTTTTCTATCTTTACTATTTTCTTTCTTTCTTCATTATTTTCTTTCTTTCTTTCTTTCTTTACTTATATTTAATTAATATTCGCGTTATTACTTCAAGAAAAGACCACGTTTTTATGAATCACTTCATCTGAATCAATATCAATATATGGCCGAGTATTGCCATGAAGTAGAATTGAACATTGTCGATTAACCAGCATCTGTCGCATTTTGCTTGACTGAATGTGCATTTCGTCCACTTGTAGGCAAGAATCTCGCCTATGTTTCTTGGTGAATCCATTTACCACAGGATCAGTTAAGCGACTCTCGACATTTGCGTAGCCTATTTTCAGCATCGCCATGGATTCAGATATGTACTTGAACCCGTACCGTGTCAATACGGACGCCCTAATTTGCACTACACACCTAAATGACCTCAGATAGTACTTCTGAATGTACTTTGTCGAATGCTTACAAGTGCTGAGTAAAAATAAAACAATCGTTTCTTCGTTTCTTTTTCTCTTTTGCTCCCACCTGTAATATTGATAGGTACGAACATTCATCTACAGTGTCATTATGTAAAAATAGCATTTATTTTGCATAAGTACAATTTAATTTTCATCACAATCTTTTCTTTGTCAATGCACTTAATACCGTGATGAATATTAATCGCGCAGACCAAAAGGTTTACAGCAGAATTTTTACATGAAAATTTAGCAAATTTCACTTGTCAAACTGTGAAATTATTCAACCCCACTCGTAAATGATACTCCATGGTTACTGGATATCTGAAGAAGGCTAAAAAACATCGGCAGAAACGTTGTTATAAATAAAACCAAGATAAAGATCTTAAAGAGCATAAACTATGGTCATCAGTAAGATGAAGAGTCCGAAATGCGATTTGTAGGTCGGGAACAGTAGAATCAAGCAGACGCGGAAGTTTAAATATCTGGGAAGCGTCTTGACAGAAGACGGTAAGTGCGATACTAAGATCCGTAGACGTATTGATATGGCCAAGGACTCATTCCAAAAGCTGGGCAGAGCATTGGGAGACTTGAGGATCTGTTTGGTAACAAAGAAAAGAATACTGAGCTGTTACGTGACATCTGTCCTTCTTTACGGCAGCGAATGTTGGACGATTTCCGCAAAGATGAAGAAGAGACTCGAGGCGACGGAGATGTGGTTCTACAGAAGGATGTTAAGGATGTCATGGACCGAGCGTGTGAGCAACGATGAGATCTTAGAGAGGATGCAAACAAGGAGGAGACTTATACTTAACATCAGGAAGAGGCACCTGAAGTTTCTGGGACATATAATGAGGAAGGAGGACCTGGAAAATCTGATGCTCACAGGTCGAATAAAGGAAAAGAGAGACAAGGGAAAGCAGCACGTGACATACCTGGCGGGCTTGAGCAAGTGGATGACAGAATGTGGTCTGGGGGAGGAAGCAGAAAGAAGGGACTTGTTGAGAGCTGCAAAGGATAGAACGAGGTGGAGAGCCATGATCACCTACGTCCTGAAAGGACATAGCACATAAAAAGAAAGAAAGATCTTCGTTAAATGTCACCTAAGTGCTTGAATTAATAACAGTTGTTGTTATATTTTTCCGCTACTGCCATCATCTCAGTGTTCGAGCCAAGGTAATAGCCGATGGTCCTGGATGCAAATGTTCCTTACTAAACGCTGAAGTAAAATGACCTTATGCCAGACTAAGCTAAAGGGAAAAGAAAATAGTGTGAAAAGCAAAAGTGAAGAAGTAAAAACGAAAGAAGAAAGGAAGCAAAACGAATAATATAACAAGAAAATACAATCAGCAAAGAAAGAACGAACGAAAGAAAGAAAGAAAGAAAGAAGAAAGAAGTATATAAAAATAATGAAAGAAAATGGTAAAGAAAAAGAAAGAAAACGGTAAAGAAAGAAAGAAAGAAAGAAAATGGTAAAGAAAGGGAGAAAATGGTAAAGAAAGAAAGAGAGAGAGAGAGAGAAAATGGTAAATAAAGAAAAAAAGAAAGAAAGAAGGAAAGAAAGAGAGAAAATAGTAAAGAATGAAAGAAAGAAAGAAAGAAAATAATAAAGAAAGAAAGAATGAATGAAATAAAGAAAGAAAGAAAGAAAGAAAGAAAGAAAGAAAGAGGAAAAGAAATTGGTAAAGAAAGAAAGAAAAAGAAAAAATGGTAAAGTAAGAAAATGGAGAAAAAGAAAGAAACAAAGACAGAGAGAAAAGGGAGAAGAAAGAAAGAAAGAAAATGGTAAAGAAAGGGAGAAAATGGTAAAGAAAGAAAGAACGAACGAAAGAAAGAAAGAAAGAAAGAAGAAAGAAGTATATAAAAATAATGAAAGAAAATGGTAAAGAAAAAGAAAGAAAACGGTAAAGAAAGAAAGAAAGAAAGAAAATGGTAAAGAAAGGGAGAAAATGGTAAAGAAAGAAAGAGAGAGAGAGAGAGAAAATGGTAAATAAAGAAAAAAAGAAAGAAAGAAGGAAAGAAAGAGAGAAAATAGTAAAGAATGAAAGAAAGAAAGAAAGAAAATAATAAAGAAAGAAAGAATGAATGAAATAAATAAATAAAGAAAGAAAGAAAGAAAGAAAGAAAGAAAGAAAGAAAGAGGAAAAGAAATTGGTAAAGAAAGAAAGAAAAAGAAAAAATGGTAAAGTAAGAAAATGGAGAAAAAGAAAGAAACAAAGACAGAGAGAAAAGGGAGAAGAAAGAAAGAAAGATAGTAAATGGTAAAGAAAGAACGAAATAAAGAAAATGGTACAAAAGAAAGAAAGAAACAAAGAGAGAAAATAGTAAAGAAAGAAAAAGAAAGAAAGAAAATGGTAAATAAAGAACGAGATAAAGAAAGAAAATAGTAAAGAAAGAAAGAAAGAAAGAAAATAGTAAAGAAAGAAAGTAAGAGAAAAATGGTAAAGAAAGAAAGAAAGAGAGAAAATAATAAACAAAGAAAGAAAGAAGAAGAATATTAAAGAAAGAAAGAAAGAAAATGGTAAATAAAGAACGGAATAAAGAAAGAAAATAGTAAATAAATAAATAAATAAAAGAGAAAATACGAAAGAAAGAAAGAGAGGAGAAACTGGTAAAGGAAGAAAGAAAGAAAGAAAATAGTAAGGAAAGAAATAAGAAAGAAAGAAAATGGTAAAGAAAGAAAGAAAGAAAGAAAGAAAGAAAGAAAGAAAGAAAGAAAAAAATAGTAAATAAAGGAAGAAGGAAAATTTAAAGAAAAAAAGAAAATTTAAAGATAGAACGAAAGAAAAAGAAAGAAAAAGGAAGAAAGAAAGAAAGAAAAAGAGAAAATGGTAAAGAAAGAAAGTGGAAAATGGTAAAGAAAGAGGAAGAGAAAATAGTAAGGAAGAAAGGAAGGAACATAGAAAGAAAGAAAGAAAGAAAGAAAGAAAGAAAGAAAATAGTAAAGAAAGAAAGAAAAAAGAAAATGGTAAAGAAAGAAAGAAAATAGTAAAGAAAGAAAGAAAGTGGAAAAATGGTAAAGAAAGAGGGAGAGAAAATAGGAAGGAAGGAAGGTAGAAAGAAAGAAAGAAAGAAAGAAAGAAAGAAAGAAAATTGTAAAGAAAGAAAAAAAAGAAAATGGTAAGGAAAGAAAGAAAGTGGGAAAATGGTAAAGAAAGATGGAGAGTAAATAGTAAGGAAGGAAGGGAGGAAGAAAGAAAGAAAATAGTAAAGAAAGAAAGAAAAAAGTAAGTGATAAAGAAAGAAAGAAACGAGTAAATAAAAAGGAAATGGAGTATAACAAAGTATATGATGAAAAAAGTCGAAGGAAAAAACCTGGAAAACTCCATCTTTGAGAATTTGTTTATTATTCCATGTAAAGCGAAAAAAAATGGTAAGATTAGAAAGTGCTTATCTTATCTTTCTTATTCCCCAATAATAAAATTCCTCGGAGACCCATTCTATCTTCCAACTTCCGTATCTGTTATCGCCAGCCAGGATAACTTATTTAACAGCATCCAAGTCTTATTATCTTCATCCAATCCAACGATTCAATGCAAATATTTATCAGTGAAACTTTCCGATCGTCTCCACCCTGTGTACCTGATGGTCTTTGCTTTATCTTGTCTCGCTCGATTCGTTTCTCTACGCGTAAGCAATAAATCTAATAAGTAAGGTGGACAACTTTGAAGTACTGAAGGAAAAGGCCTCTTCAAAATAATTTTATAAACAGGCGCATAAAGAACGATCGTGGATTGAGAGACAAATATGGACACCAATTCTATCAAACAAGTTTTAGACCAAATAGAATGAAGAAACTGATATCAAAATGAAGTAAATTTATTTCTTTTCAACACTCTGATGGTTGAATGATAAGTAAGGTTTTCAATCCGATAAAAAAAAAAAACTTAAGCCAAATAGAAGAATGAAGCTAGTAACAAAACGAAGTATATTTATTTCATTTCAACATTATGAAGGTTGATTGATAAGTAAGTTCTTAAATCTTATAAAGCCGGCTTTAGACCAGATAAGAATGAAATTAGTATCAAAATGAAGTAAATTTATATCTTTTCAAAATTACCAGCGATAAGTAATGTCTCCAATATCATAAAACATTTCCAGGCTGAGTATCCTTTTTGCGAAATTTCGAAATCCGAAAACCTCTAATTTTTATGCGCTGACAGGACTTGCCACAAATGGAAAATTTCGGAAAGCACTGGGTAACTTCCTAGGCAGTGTGCAGCTGTTGTAAGTGACTTCATCTTCACTGGGGGAGGGTTCTCCAGCTACATAGCCTACGTTCGCGCCAGTTATTTTTTGTTAGCGATCGTCTCAGCTGCACCTTCATCTGGGGATTACTTACCAGGTGTTTCGTACTCAGTAAAGATATTATTCAAAATGTCCTGCATTTTTTGTTTTTGTAAGTAGTGATCATGTTTTTCGTACACGTAGGAGGCACGGTTAAGTAATGGATAGCGGCTTGGATTGAGGAATCGGAGAGCCGAGTTCGAATTCTAGTCGAATCTATTACATTCACTTACGTGCTAATACCCTTGGGAAAGACATGTATTCTCTTTTTCTCCCACAGTTGTGGGTAAGTAGCAGAACAGACCCGATTCTATAGCCTTGGATGAAAAATGGTCTATTGCAGAAAAAATCTGTCTCGTCAGTCATGTATCAAAAGATACATGATCACCTAAGCGTGTATCACGCATGGCACATAACTGACATTAATTTCACCAATTAAAAAACTGTGTGTATATACACAAAATTGATTAAGTTTTATATAAAACTACTTTCATCGTAAAAGTTATTTATATAAAACTACTTTCAAGATATATGTATAAGCCGTATTTTGAAATGTAAACAGATATCATCTTTATATATGGATTCTATTCAAAATCTGCTCCATTTTATAGATGCTATATACAAATGAAATAACCTGTATTCCAAAATCCGAAAAAAATCTGAAAACTGAAGCACTTCCGGTCCGAAGAATTTCCAATAAAAGATCTCAACCTGTAACATTAAATTTAGTGCGAACCTGTTTTAGTTGACAGCTGTTTCGTAAGTAGTGAAATAAATATGTCTAGCCCTCGAAATTGAGATATCTTGCTAAATTAAAGATGCACCCAGATAGGAATCGAACTTGTATTGCATTTTTTAATCAGGGAAATCACTTTTCAGCCTTACCAATATAATGGTTTAATTGGTAAAGCAGAAATTTCCTTACAAATGATATGAATTCACATTGTCTTTACAGAGCCATCGGTTAAATAGAAGAATAGATAAGTTCTTTAGAATTGGTTGGCAACAAATCTGGTCACTTTAAAGCGAAAAAACATTAACAGTCTGCGAATAAAAAGGAACCAAGAGAAAGAAACAGGGAAGACATAGCTTACCGAATTATCCTTCTCACACTCACAGTGATGCCATCGAGATAGTCCTTTCCTGTCCATGTTACTTTTTTAGCTTTCATTACATTTAACTGTAATCAGAATCCATGTTTTGTTTTTATGTAAATCCTGTACCTGTATGTATTGTAAGATTTTAATCAAATCACGATATCGTTGGTAGAGACTGAATTGAATTGACTTATTGAATTATCCTTCTTACACTCACAGTAATGTATCCTCTCCCCCACCCCAGTTTCTCACACCTGATGTAAAAGTAATGTTTGGTGTTGCATTTATATATTTTTGTAAATAATGATCATGTTTTTATACGTGTACAGGAAGTAAAAAAACATTATTTTTACATGAAATCACAACTTAAAAATGCGTGTGAGCATTACATGACTAGCGTCATTACCTGTATATAGAGTTGATTAAATTCTATATACTTTCAATGTATATGTTATTTATATAAAAATACCTTCAGGATATATGTATAAGCTGTTATTTTGAAATGCAAAGAGATATAGTGTTTATGCTTGGGTTCTATTCTCAAGCTGATCCATTTTATAAATGCTACATACAAATTATAATAAACTGTATTCCAAAATCCGAAAAAATCTGAAAACCGAAGCACTTCCGGTCCTAAGAATTTCGGATAAAGAATTATCAATCTGTATTAGACCAGATTAAACTGGTATTCAAATGAAAAAAATATAATTCCCTTCAAATCTACGTGGGTTGGTTGGTTGGTAAGTAAAGTTTGTGTAAAAATTTCAGATAGATTATATCTGTAGAAGGACAATATGAATAAAGACAAAAAGAAAACTTATCTTAGCCGACATGTTTCGTCCTCTAAGGGACTTTATCATTTTATTTAGTAACAAGTATCTATATACAAGAGCAAAAATGTTATTGGTTTATCCAAATTTTAAGAACATCATTTAATTACTTTCATTTATTAGACATGGAATTATGTCCACTTCGCGTCTTTCATAGCTTGCCTGACTTTTCGGCTAACTTGATGAATATTTATAAGCGTTCTTAAATTTTAAAAATTTGGAAAAACTAATAACATTTTTGCACTCGTATATTTAAATTCCTTGTTACAAAATAAAATCTTTGCATTTGTCTTGATAAAGTCCCTCAGAGGACGAAACGCGTCGGTTAAGATAAATTTTCCTTTTGTCTATTGAAAAGGTTTCCAATTCTATAAAACATATTTTAAACCAGATGGGATAATGAAACTGGTATCAACATTTAATAGGAAGGACAATAAAAGAACAGTAATTAAGGTGACAGAAGATGACATTGCATTTAAGTTTTTGGAAATCAAAGTTGATTGGAAAGGGACACGACAACGTGGTTTAGTGAGTTCGTTGCTCATTGTGTGCTCCATACTTTCGGCCTTGTGTCACATCAAAGATACATTTAGAAAATCACCAAAGTTGATTGGAAAACAAGTTTCACAAGTAAGAAGTGCGAGAAAATAAAAATGTTAAAACCTATAACAACATCTAGCAATTTCGAGCGACAGAATTAATTTCAACTCGGAACTAATTTCGACTAGGAATTAATTTCGACTCGGAATTAATTTCGACTAGGAACTAATTTCGACTCGGAATTAATTTCAACTCGGAACTAATTTCAACTCGGAACTAATTTCGACTAGGAATTAATTTCGACTCGGAATTAATTTCAACTAGGAATTAATTTCAACTCGGAATTAATTTCACCTTGGAATTAATTTCAACTCGATTTAGAAGTTATCAATTGAAGTTAAGTCAATTTTAAGTTATCAATTTGCGTTAATTCCTGAACAAAATGATATGAGTCGGTCTTATTTTTTTAATTTAGCATTAAAAATTCTTAGTAGATAAGATAATTCAGAATTCATCTTTTCTGCAACTTTCATTCTTTTTTGTTGCAAATGAATAAAGTGGTACTTTTTTATATTTTCTTTTACTCATTTAAATCTGATCCAATAAAAATGCAATTTTCTTTGTATCAAGAACAGCAGATTACTTAGCTGCTTAAAAAAAATCTATCGTTCAAAAGAAGGCGTTATTGATCAAAATTTAAGAAAATCAATAAATTAAATTTTAATTTCGTTTGAAATTTAAATCTGTGTACTGAGGATTTCACAGATTTCAGGTTCATAAAAAAAAGAACTCTATTAAAAATTACAATGTAAAAAAACTTTGAAATTAGTTCCGAGTAGAACTTAATTCTGCATCCCGCAATTTCAACTAAAAAAAGGATGAGATTGAGCTGCCAATTTCGTAGTACACTTAAATTCACGCGGTCAAGGTACCAAAGAAGAAAGCTTATTCGTGCAATTGCTACGAAGATATTTATAGAAACGTCAGGGAAGTCACGTTAGGGAGGTTGGAAAGGGGAAGAAGCCGAGATGGGATGTCAGGACTGATCACATTTCAGATTCTTCCTTGGATATTGTCGAGAATCTGGAGATACATGTGGCAGCAATATTCAATGCACAGACGAATGATAGATTTATAAACGTGCGGGATGGATTCTGGTAAGAAACAATGTCGAAAACGACACAGGAAAGACAGCTTTCCTAGCAGCAGACACATCAATTGATTCAATATGATCATTCTACTTCAAGCCATTGGAAAACGTGAAACAAAGAAATCGCAATGAGTTTCTCTTTTCGAGGTTAGCATCAGCCATACTCACATAAGGCAGAAAGGTTTCTCTATGATAATTAAAAAAAGGTTTTGTTTTGCGGGCGTTAAAACGTTCAAGTCATCTCTTGCACCAGTTAACAACTGATTTGACGTCATTTTCGATATCAGCTGACAGTTTTACTTTGCCGAACCTTGGGGCACTTCGACATGGTAAAACGCTTAACATGTTAGATCAATCACGGCTGATTTGTGAGTTCGACCCTCACTGGGTGCGTCAAATTTTCCGCCTTGTGCCACACTTGGAAAATTAAAGCACTTTAACGCCTTTATCCACTGTGCCATGTGTCCTTAAGGCAGTGGAGAACGTGGAGAGGTGAATTAACAGGAGATAACTGATAACTGACATCCATTAGGCATGGCACGTGGAACTAGAACAGTCTACGCCAGCGAGCGGAATAAAGAGTTCAGTTTGACATTTAAACCGCCTGAAGAAGGCCGGAGCGTACAACGGCCGAAACATTGTGGTAAATATGGCAACAAAGATGAGGATGATGGTCCGAACAATGTAAAGAAGAGGAGAAAGGAAAGATGAGGACAATAGTCCGACTAATGTAAATAGTGTACATAATACCTCATCTCAGAAATATAGACAGATACTGAAGGGTGATAAATATAGCAACAAAGATGAGGAAAATATCCGAATAATTTAAATAGTGTACATAATACCTCATCTCAGAAATATAGAGAGATACTAAAGCGTGATAAATATGGCAACAAAGATGAGGACAATAGTCCGAATAATGTAAATAGTGTACATAATACCTCATCTCAGAAATATAGACAGATACTGAATGTTAAATCAGTCACGACTGATTTGTGAGTTCGACTCTCACTGGGTGAGCCAGTTTCCGCCTTGTGCTACATTTAAGCTACGCCAGGAAAATTAAAGCACTTCAACGTGATGTAATGGTTAGCAAACTTGTCTCACTAGATCAATTATGACTGAGTAGTGTGTTCGATCATCATTGGGTGCTCCACTCTGTTGGCCTTGTGCCACACTAAGCCATTCTTAGTAAATCACCTTACTTTGTCGAACCTATCGGACTTACTATTAAGACAGGAGTAAATAGTTGTGTAATCAGCATAGATACCGAATTGGGAAGTGATGACATCAGGAAGGTTTTTGATGGAAATTAAAAACAAAACAGCTCCAAAGATAGAGCCCTGGGGAACACTTGCGTTCGTACAAAAAGATCTAGAAGAGTGGCCATTCAAGATAACATTCATTTCGCGATATAAAGAGACTGAATCAGTTCAAAAATTCGCCCGGAAATACTATAGACTTTCAACTTATGAAAAAGACCGGCTTGCCAAACTTTGTCAATTGCTTTAGGGATGTCTAAATCAACAGCCCCCGATCCACCAGATTTATCTAAAGCTTGATAGACTCTTTCAGCAATAATCTTTAGTACATCAGCAGTTGAACTCGATAAAAAAACTTAACCAATTCAGAGATGATTAGAGTATTTAGTATTTTCGCCAAAAAGAGGTAGAAGATCAATAGGCCGATAGTTCGAAGCCTCAGACGATTCACCTGAGTTCTTAAAGACTGGAATAACAATGGAGGATTTTTACTAAGCAGACTAAGCATTTATTGTACAGTTTGCAGCCTGAAATCTGGAATTTAACTTAAATTTTTTTCCCTCAATAGGAGTAAATAGGTTCCCCTATCATCCGGCTCGCACTTCACCCCAGTCTTTTGAACAGGAGTAGTTCATGATTGGGGTTCCAGCTCCTTCTAAAGTCTTTTTTATTCTCTTTCATTCCCAGTAATTTCTTGCATCTTAGTGGCATTAATCCCTTACTTAGGGTGAATCGCTATCTATAAAAGGCAGGATGTGTGTGTGTAACGAATGAACGGCCGCAATTTTCGACGGATTTGCACCAAAATTTACATGTACATGCTCCATATTAGCGGGAAGGCCAAGACTGACTTTGCATTTCTCAACTTCCATTTTTCTTTTTTCATGCTTCTACGGCAGTTTTCATGTAGTTTGTGGTCATTTTCTACTGGCCAGAGTGAGAGCCTGTAGCTGGCTGCCACGAATAGGCAGGAAGATTCTATTGGTCAGCGTGAGAGCCAACAGCTGACTGACACGAATGTTAACTAGCATGCAAAAAAATCGATAGCTGCATTCGTCACAAGTGGGAAAAATTTAAATCTGCATGACACTTTACTCTAATTGGCTCATTCGCGTGCTTAAACTCAACGTTGATTCTGATTCCGCAGAACTGGGTTGGATGTGAAAAAGTATTTGTTGTTAACATTTTTTTTTTCGTTCGGTTTTTCTAGTTACGAGTCCTTTTTTAAAGCTGATCGTTTTGTGTTCATTTTGTTCAGTTCTTTTTTCGTAACAGATTTAATGTTTAGTATAAACCTTAGAAAAATTTGCATTGTGAGATAGGCAAGAAGTAAGGTATGCAACAACATCAGCACGGTAAAGGGCACGCCTTTAAAGGCAAGGAAGGGCAAAAATATTTTAAGTCAATTGATAGCGATTGCTGTATGAGTCGTACGATTTTTGAATCAAGCACGGGCAACGCCGGGCCATACTGCTAGTTGATTAAAAAAGACAAAAAATGACAGGACTGTGTCATCAGTATAAATACTGATTTGGTAACTGATGTCTTCGGGAAGGCCGTTCATGAAGATTAAAAACAAGGGAGGGTTCAATGATAGGATAGAGCCTTCGGAGAACCTGACATTAATATGAATGGATTTAGAACAGTGGGTGTTTACCATTACTTTAAATACACAATTTGTTAAGAACAATGAGATAAAATCAAATATTTGACCAGAGGTACCATAGCCCTTCAGTTTCAGTGAAAGCCTGACGAACATCTTCGAAATATCTAAAGCCACGGCCCAAACCTCGCTGTTCTTATCTAAAGCCACGGCCCAAACCTCGCTGTTCTTATCTAAAGCCACGGCCCAAACCTCGCTGTTCTTATCTAAAGCCACGGCCCAAACCTCCTGTTCTTATCTAAAGCATGACAGACAAATTCAGTAATTGGCAGTTGATCTACAGAAATAAACGCCATATTGTTTATCTGAAATAAAGTCGTGTGAAGTGAGATGTTTAGTCAGTTCGAAATCAGTTAGACTTCCTAGTATTAGGTGGATGCCAAAATAATGACGTAATAATGTCGTTTTTTGACGTTCAAAATACGTCAAAAAACGACATTATTTTTGCTAATACTTTACCAAATTAGTCTGTATATGTAATCCTTGACTCTAGTTTGACTGTGACCCGTGAAAATTTAACGGTTTTCTTATTTGAATTTTCTCATTAATCTTTTTTTTTAAGTTGATGATTGAGTAAGCTCATATTGAGTTCTACGACAATGGCCGTAGAAATACCCCCATCGCATGATTAAATATCTGAGATTAATAACTTTAACGAACATAAATATGAATGTTGGTCGTTATTTTAAGAAGTAAAGGGGTACAAATGAAAAGATTTGAAATTGACAACTATTTTCACTGAAACAGTCGTTAATGATGTCTTCCCTTCTTTCTTTTATTCTTTTTTTCTTTCTTTCTTTCTTTCTTTCTTTCTATCAATCATTTTCTCACGAAAATCAAGTAGTAAATTTTCCTCTCTTTCCACTTGATCAAAACGAATAGTCCATTATTTATCAGGAATTGGCAGGAGACATTAAACATTTTTATCTCCCCTTATTTTTTTTTTCTCTCTCTCGCCAAATTCCTGTCTTGTGAACATTTTTTCTTAATAATAATTTTAAAATAATTCAAGATATTATTTTATTTAATTTATGGAAAATGATTGACTTACTCGGTTTCTTTTAAGTTTGCCTTACACGGTTTCCTTAGTGTTTGCCTTACTCGGTTGCCTTAGTGTTTGCCGTACTCGGTTTCCTTAATATTTGCCTTACTCGGTTTCCTTAGTGTTTGCCTTTCTTGGTTTCGTTAGTGTTTGCCTTACTCGGTTTCCGTCGTTCGATACTGTGCTTTTGAAAAATGTCGATTCTCGGCCTTTTGGCTCGGGGAGATTTAAATGATTTCAAGCACAAGCTCCAGGTGTCCTTCGCCCCAGACTGTAACTCACCTTCGGCAAAGGCCTAGGTTTATTGCCCGGTAGCTGGGTCGTCCCCAAAAGAGGAAGTGCCGAGAGTTTTGGGCAGTTTTCCCACGGTATCGCCGTTAAAGCCACTTAAAAACCAGACCTTGTGCCACATTCGATAGCGACGTTGGCGCGCTGAAAAATAAGCGCTTCTCGGCTGTTCCTCAGATTTTTTTTCTCTCTCTCTCTCTACTTCTATCTTAACTTCTTTCTTTCTTTCTTTCTTTCTTTCGTTTTCTCGCTGAAAACAAATAATGATTTTCCCCTTCTTCCCATGCAATCAAAACACGGAATAATCCATTATTTATGAGGTATTGACTGGACGTAACGGGCCTGTTAACAAAGCACAATTATAATATGATTATACTTCATCTTGAGTAAATTGAAACAAATATTCACAGTAGTGTAATTTTATATTCATTCAGTGCATAAATTATTTGAGCACTTTTACAGAAACCACGCCTCCCTCCTCATTAAACAAAACAAAATAAAACTCGACTATTTTTCTACTAGCAACGAACGTGAATTTCTTGACCTAGATGTTGCTATAAGAGGTCAGGGTACGATTTTGGGATTGTTGATATAGATGTGTGAGTGGTTGACGTGTCAAGATACTAAATTAGCTGGCAGGAGTCGAAATGATTATTTCACTCCATAAACTGTATTTGACTCCAGGGTCAACAGTTGTTAACAACGTATATGTTAAAAAATGGGGTCTCTGCAATCGACTTCTTACTGGCCCTTTTTCGCAAATGGAAGTGGAACTTATATTTTAAAACGAGATCAGTAAATATTAGCGTTTTGGTTTTGTTGATAAGCTAGGAACAAAAAAAAAAAAAAAGAAGACGAGCGAAGAATTGTAAGGCGAAACGGAAGACTCGCCTTCAGCATTGGAATTATATTTATTGATATTTACGAAATGTAACTTAGTATGACACAAGGCCGGGAAATAGCAGGAAGTCTGTGTTACCACAGGGGAGGGCTTGGCAATGATACAAGATTTATATTTAAGCTTGGCTTAGCATGAAATAAGACTAAAAAGGAGAATATATATACTTTGGAAGACCCCGTTACACCAATCTTCCAACTGGGAAGGATCAATAAATTATTAGATAATTACGGAAAATATGCTCATTTGTCAAAATTATTAGGTGCTTAACACCACCACGACAAAAAAATTGCGTTCGCTTAGATTTCGTAAATTTTATGTCAATTCTAGTCAGCCATCCTAGCTGTCATCGCTTCGTCACTCAATCGTCCATGAATCATCACATCAGATAAACAGGGCCAATCAATAACAAATTGTTGTATATTACGTTTTAATGTTATAAGTAATATAGATTTCAAATCAGATTAATTTAACTTTAAATTTTCTAATTTTACACAAATAACGTGTCAGAAATATATAGTGATTTTCTAAGCGTAGCTCAGATGTGGCACAAGGCCGAAAGTATGAGGCACCCAGTGAGAATCAAACTCACTATTCAGTCGTAATTGTTCTACCAAAACAAAATTGCTAGTCATTACACCAACTCGAGGTACCCATATATATATATATATATATATATATATATATATATATATATATATATTGTGTACATTTAGGCAGCAATTTTTCATTAATGCATGTTTCATTAGATAATATTGACAAGTTTTGTCTATTTATTTTAAGTAAGTTCCTTTCATATTGTCTGATAAGCTTAATAACATTATCATTGAAAGACGAAAGGAAATCACCATATTGATACATGTTTAAATCCAATCTAAGCATTCGGCTTACACAAGCCATTACCAAAGATGACAATTTCAATAAATCAAACAACACATGGACGAAACAACAATGATAGTCCGCCCTTGCTGCATGAAAACTTCAAGTAACGATAATGTGATTAAGCTTATCAGACAATATGAAAGGAACTATACAAAACTTGTCTATATTATTTAGTGAAACATGCATTAATATATATATATATATATATATATATATATGTTTGGAAGTGTTTTAAAATCGATAAATTTGTTTTGTTAACAAATTTCTTAAAATTAAAAAGATGGCCGCTTTTAAGAAAATTTTAAGAAATCGAAATTAAATTTGAAATTCTAATCTATATAATTTCTATCTGAAATACACCAGAATATTTTACTTACTGGAAATAATAAATTTAATCCTTTAGCTTTCAATTAAAGGTAAAATGAAATCTTCAAGAATGCTTTTTCATTTTTAAAAACTGATTTTAAACCTTAAGTATCGAAAATTTGTGCCGAAAAAGTGGTGGTACCGAGTGCCTTTATCTATTTACTAGTGTACCCGTGACGTCAAATTTGACGGCAAGAAAGAATGTACTATAAGTAATATGTATTATATTGTAATTCTCGTTTAATCCAAGTACAATTTTGTAATTTAAAACAGTTCGTTGTTAACGTTAATAGTTGAACTGTGTACAATTTACAAACACTTAAGGAAAGATACCCGTATTTTATCCTTATTGGATAGCTTGGATTTACTCGAGATAGCCCTCGTCATTTGTTTACATTTGGATACGCATCGAGCAGATATGAATGTACGTGAGAAAATCATGGAAAATTCTAGTTTAAAAACAGTAAAATCGACCTTGCTAACCAAAACGCTCCTCTGTGGCGAAATCGGTAAGAGCACGTCAGGCTATATAACAGTTCCGTATGAGATACAGGTTCGATTCTTGTCGGAGGATGCATATTTTCTATGACAATTTCTTGGACATTTAGGCCAGTAAATGTTGTTAATACTGTTTATTATAAACAGAGCATTTACTTAAATATTTGTATCGATAAAAAAGAATGTATAAACATAAAAATGTCTTTAAAATAATTTTTTTTGTTATTCCTTGCATTTCTCTAGCACTCCTTGTTAATGGTTCCCATATTGTATTCATTTCTATGTTTGGTCGGCTCGGGAAATTGTTCCAAAAAAGGGAATTGACGAAGAAAGATTCCTAAAACGATTAATTTTACAGGAAAAGAATCAGGAAAAAATATTCCAGAATGAACGAATTTATTAGAAAAGAGACGCCACCCCAAGTTTTGGCAATTTACTTCTCAAATAAATGTACTTCAATAATGTAAAATAAAAAATTGATGTCACTTAGAAGTTGAATCAGCTGTCGTTAGAACCTCCCATTTCTTGTTCGCTACTCTTACGACAGAGCTAAATCTGGAAGTGTTGAATTCACCGGCACAATGCGTGGGCGTGAAATTTGTGTGGGATATGCATATTGGAGAGAAGAACTGAGGAGGAGTAAGGTAATGACAAAGCAATGAAAATCTTTTCCGTTGAAAGATGGGGAAAAGGAACAAAACAAGATGGCGTAAAAAATGTCGAGAAGATTTCGACAAATAAGAGGGGAAAAACACCCTACATTTTGACGATCGATTATCTTTCATTTGGAAACTATCTTCACTAATTTTGGAACAGCATTGACAAATTAAGGGCGCTGTGAAGTGAAAATATAGAAAGCATTTGATGTGAATAAGCGTCCTGGTTAGACAAGTTCTCTAATGGCTTTAGGCTCTATCCAAACTGAAGATCCCGAAATTGTTTAAATTTATTATTTTCTTTTTATTTATAGCTGATAATAGCGAATATATATATATATATATATATATATATATATACATATATATATATATATACATATATATATATATGTGTGTGTGTGTGTGTGTTAGTGAATATATATAATATCCAACGTCGATAACACTACTCAGAATTTCTTACAGTTATGAAACTGGATATTATATATATTCACTAACATATACTTATAGCTTTGTTCTATAACATTGAGCACTGTATTTATAACACCTGAGAAAAAAATACACTTACGTACGTTAAAGAATTTGTGCCTGTATGTAAATTTTTTATCCTACCCATTCATAGATAGATAGATAGATAGAAAGAAAGAATTATGTATAATCTCTCTGACCATAGCTCAATTAGGTCTCATTTAAATACACATGAAGACTACAAAACTCCATCTGCAATATTCTCGCTGGAAATACAAATATGAACTCATCCACATGTAAAAATAAGCTAAAAATAATGGATGCATTATTAATAAAAGAAAAAAAAGAAAAGAAAACAGAATGTGCATTTTTATTGACATGGCAGTCCCTGTAGATTGTAATGTATCTTCAAAAAATATCAAAATACAAGGATCTTGAAGTGGAGATCTAAACTTGAGATTTTCAAACTGGCCGGGTACATTCCGGACACACCTCGTCGCCATCTTTGCTTTTCTCCATTTCTTTTCAACTTCATCCCAATGCGATCGCATTAATAATCCGTGTGTTCTTTCCCTGTAAATTTCTGGCGGTTCTTATTCTTTCTAATTTCCTTCCAATTTTCGAATTCGCGTAAAGATCTTTTTTCTTTTCTTTTTTTTTTTAATTTCTCGTCTGCTTCTGGCCACCATCTGAATAACGTCTCTTCACTGACAATTTAATCTCTGATCTTGGTTCTGGTTCAAGCAGCCAGGCTTTTCCGGTGTCAGCCATTAGAGTTCACATCCACTTTCAGGATCACTGACTTCCACCTGCTACTGATCTATCTTGCGCCTGTTATATTCCAGGTTATTGAAGATATTTTCCTGTAATGTGTCGGCCATCTTTGCTTTTATCATGCGCATATTCTTGTTTTTATTTATATTTTCATTCACACACAGAAAAGGAATCGCATATATTTTCATAGCCAAATTAGGGTCACAAGGATGCTCCTGAAGGTCGTGGGATGGTTTGGAATAAATAACAAAAGTTTGAAAAAATGCAAAAAGAAAAATGCCGCAAACACATTTCTATGAAAATCTCACCAGCATTCATCTATGGATTCCGTGGTAAACTTGTTTGTTTTATTTGCTAAGTACAAAGCTGATTTTCAACACATATAATCAAAAGATAAAAACATTTTTAAAAAAATGGTTATATGAATTTCATACTTTCGAGCCATTCTGAAAATTGAATGAGGATTTATCTTAAATTCAGTGCAGAAAAGCTGGTAGCATATAAAAATAAATTCCAACAAAAACAAGAAAATTTTAAGACAAGATACAGAATAAATATAACTACCTTTTTACAAAAGTCGCACAATTTCATTCTTTTCTTTCATCCCGAGAAACGCCAGCTTAGCGGAAAAGGTATTAACGATTTACTATTTAAGCCCCCCCCACACACACACATCTTTCTTTCGTTTTCGATTTATCTGTTTTTGTCTAATCTAATTAGCTCGCTAATGATAATCTTAGCACGGGAAGATTTTAAATGTTAGGTTTTCTTCTATTTACCGTGTCCCTTCAGGACGTTGGCAATCATGGCCCTCTCCAATTTCTTGTTTTGCCTAGTTTCAATGAAACGTTTTTCCATTTGCTATATTCTTCGAAATTTGCCTGGATTCTGTAGCATATTTTATACACATATTTAAAAGTGTAAAGTAATATCTTTTCTTTACGATGGAAAGAGCCCCTTCTTCTTCTGTTTGTCATGTCTTCAGGACATGGGTGATCATGGCTCTCCACAACTTTCTATCCATTGTAGCTCTTACTAAACCTCTTTGCCAAACCTCCCATCCAACATTCCGCCATCCAAGCTCGTCAAGTACCTGGCCTTCACCTGCTCATTTTACCTTCAATGTATCCTGTAAGTATAAACTTCTCGAACCTTCCATAGGTTCCTAAGAAATTATAGTTGTCTCTTTCTGATTGTATTAGTGTCCTTTTTGTTTCCATTTACCTGAAAACTTCTTTGTTGCTGCGTCCATGGAATTCTCATGGAATTCTCAACATCCTACTGTAGCACCACTCTGCTATTATCTGGTGAGATTTGTTATTCAGAATCAATTGCTTCGTCCACCGCAAGGAAAGTCATTGAGTCAGTTGCTTCGCCCACCGCAAGGAAAGTTGGCTCCCTGTGCCGCGCCAGGAAATTTTTCTCCCTGGAATCGATCCTCGAGATCTACAAATCAACAATTCGCCCTTGCATGGAGTATTGCTGCCATATATGGTCTGGTGCCCCTTCTGCTTGCCTCGGGGTTCTAGATAGGCTCCAGAGGCGGATATGCGATATAATTGGCCCTGCTCTGGCATCTCATCTACAGTCACTTTCTCACAGACGCGCCGTCGCCTCTCTCTGTCTATTCTACAAATACTTTCATGGCAATTGCTCCGAGGAACTGCATTCGCTAGTTTCCAGACTTCATGAGTTCATTCGCCCTACGAGGCTGGCATCCCGCTCTCACCCCTTCACTGTCGAAACTCCTAAATGTAGCCGTCTCTTTTACTCCAATAGCTTCATGTCTCGCACCTCTTGCCTGTGGAACTCCCTTCCCTATTTCAGTTTCCCTGAGAGCTATAATCTCCAGATATTCAAATGTAATGTCAATCGACATCTCTAGTTGCCTTGATCTATCCACTATCCTTCTCCTCATCCTTTCCTCTATAACTCCTATCTGATCTTGCTCTAATTTTTATGTAACCCCTTGCGTCCTAGTGGCTTCCCGCCTTGCTTGGGGTGAAATGCTTAAAAAAAATGTGTTTTAGTGATGACATATTTAAAAGGATAAAATCGAGACAATATATATTATATACGTATGACCAATCGTCAACATTGGAGCTTATTTGTTGCTCTGCTCGGTGGTGTTGAAAGTTACTAGTTTTATTTTGGAGGTACTGAATGATACCAGCCACTATCCCCACCAGTGACCTGTGAGAGTTAGGTCAGAGGAGAAGTCAACTTCCACGCACTGGTCATCCAGATATTTGAAGGTACACCCATGCACGGTGGTATCATCTGTCTGTATATTTACTAATGATCTGAGAATGGATAGGGCCGATGAGAGAAGCTTCAGAGGATTGGCCATTAAAGACATCCTTCATAGATCAACCTGACAGGAAAGACTTAATAACTTAGAGGACTTCATAGGTGGCAAGTTTGTAGTAGTCCCCTTTGCGATACTTTGGTCGTTCAAGCTCAGCGCAAGGCTGACTTGTGTTCGACCAATACAACCATGCTTATCATGACTTGTCCTAATTTACTTCTGGACCTAAAAGAAAACACCACCTGCAAAAAGGACCTGAAAAGATACTTTTCCACATTCCAGTGCGGAGCATTCGCACGTGTCTTCCAAAACCTCCTGCTACGAAGTAAAGAAACTTTTTCTTTGGTCGTTCCATCCCAGCGCAAGGATAACGTGAGCTCGACCATTATAATCATACCTAAACCTTCAAAGATAAATTAGTACAACGTTTTCTTTGGTCGTTCCAACTCAGCGCAAGGCTGACTTGAGCTCGACCATTGTAACGATGCTTATCCTTACTTAACCTAACTTCTAAACTAGAAGAGGTAAACGGACATACACAAAAGATATTGGGAACTTTGTTTTCTTACAGTCTCCATAAAAAAGAATAAATGGTCTATAGTAGAAACCGAAATTTTTGTATGCTTTAATTATTTACACCATTCGGACTCTTGTCTTTATCTTTATTACCATATTTACGACGTTTCGGCCGTTATACGCTCCGGCCTTCTTCAGGAAAACCTTCAGGAATGGTTCAACACAATGCGGACATCCACAGAAGAGAACAGAATTAAGGACTGCGTGTACGCCATCACGTGCAGCTTTGGCAAGAAATATGAAGGAGAAGAGAAACAAGCTGCCCCCACCCTTAAGATAACACTGCAGGAACACCTTAAGGAGAGATAATAGAAAAATCAGACATGGCTGACAATATATGAAGAGAAAGTGGAGATCACCGTGCTCTGTAGGATAAAGTTGAAATAAGAGAGAACATCATTGGAAAATACGAAAACTTAAGGAATCAGCGCATATGTTAGGCCACAACACTCCCCTAAGCCGGACAAGCACAGACAAGAATACAATATGGGAATAAGTAATACAGAGAGCGAGAGAAAATCAATAATAACAAAAAAATTGTAATATGAGCTCTGGTAAAAATGATACTGAGAAATTAGATTTTTATATGTCACGAAAATTCGGAAACATAAAAGAGTTGTTTGAAGCAATCCAAAATGTGTTTTGACCCAAAGAGTTGTGAGTTCAATGCTTGGCCACAGCAGATGTGAACAAAGTGTTGAGTTACTAAAGATAATTAACTGAAACTGACATATCCAGAAAAGGCATGACACGTGGAATTAGAATAATCCACCCCCGTGGACTAAATAAAGGGTTCGGTTCGAAATTCCAATATATATATAGCCTGAAGAAAGTTGGAGTCTATAACAGCCGAAACTTCGTGAATATGGCACAAACGATAAGGATAACAATCCGAACAATGTAAATAGTATAAATAGTTACAATACCCAATCCCAGAAATATAAATAGATCCTGAAGAAGGCCAGAGCGTATGAAGGCCGAAACGTCGTAAATATGGCAAAAAAAGACGAGGACAACAATCCGAACAATGTAAATAGTATAAATAGTTACAATACTCAATCTCAGAAATATACACAGATCCTGAAGAAAGCCGGAGCGTATGAAGGCCGAAACATCGTGAATATGGCAAAAAAGACGAGGAGAACAATCCGAACAATGTAAATAGTATAAATAGTTACAATCCTCAATCTCAGAAATATAGACAGATCCTGAAGAAGGCCAGAGCGTATGAAGCCCGAAACGTCGTGAATATGGCAAAAAAAGAAAGACGAGGACAACAATCCGAACAATGTAAATAGTATAAATAGTTACAATCCTCAATCTCAGAAATATAGACAGATCCTGAAGAAGGCCAGAGCGTATGACGGCCGAAACGTCGTGAATATGGCAAAAAAAAAAGACAAGAACATCAGTCCAAACAATGTAAACAGTATAAATAGTTACAATACCCCATCTCAGAAATATAGACAGATATTTACATGCGAACACGCACTCACGTGCAATACACCAACACGCAACCCTTAAATATCAATTTTATTTGTTATATATATTAGAATATTACAACAAAAACATGTAAGGATCGCTACACAATTGCAGTCATGTTTCAACGCATAACGATGTGTCTCTTCAGGCGATTGTAGATTACTGGCAAGTGAATGTTTAATTTAGTTTCAAAAGCAAAATACATCCTCATTTTATGGATAAAGCCTTTATTTTTTTATTTTATAATTTTTTTCATAAAATGAGGATTTATTTTGAGAGATCAATAAAAAACCTTATAACACCAAACATGAACTGAAAGTAAGGATTATAGCAACATTCGCCAACTTAAGCAAGGAGACCCCCCAAGAAGAGTTGCAGGAGATTTCGAAGTCGTCTGGATGCCGTGGTTGAAGCCAATAGCGATTTTATTGAATAAATTTACTCTTTAGTATTTGAAGATATTTTTTTGTAATTTTGGCAAATATATCTGTTAAAATGAGATGCCAGTGTTATTTTCATTTTTGCGTCATTCAGACGACAATTTATCCATCGTGCTCTGTGTATATATCAAATTTTCCACCTGTTGAATTCCTTTCTTTTGACTTATTGGATTCATTTCTTTCGGAAATCATCTTCGTTGTATAATAATTTTAATTTAACCTCTTGTAATAATATCTATTCACGTGTGCCAATATTATGCTGTTAGATGACGACAGTCGTACTCGAGTCTATTTCCTGTAGTTGACGCCATCTTGCCGTGAGATATTGCAGCTTAGAATAGTAGAGTTATTTAAGCGAAGTAGCCAATGTTCTTATTTAGATCTAACTATTAATCGGTAACTGCTTGTTTAATTCAGATTGTACAGAAATTGGGTGAATAATGCTTGGAAAATATTACCCAAGTTTTCCTTCTATTTTAAATAAAATTGTAAAAATCCTGCCACAAGTCTCAACTCCTACCTCTACGCGTAGGCCACCCGACGTGATTTAAAGGTCTTCAGTCAATCATTTGTAACAAGTGGTAAAACCAACATCCCGCTCTACTATTGACATCGTAATCTCTCAAGAATGAATCCCCCAGTCATTTTCTTTATATAATTATAAGCCTTTTTCTAAAATCCAGTATTTTGTTCGACAATAAACTACATTCGGCAGCAATGCCTCTGATCGAGAGATTGGAGTTTTTGAAAAGCGTAGAACCACCTTTTAATTGCTGTTGTTCCCAGGTCCACCCTGAGCTGGGGTAGTAGCACCTGTTAGGGTCTCAGCTACGGGCAAATAGTGAAGCCATCCTCCACAAACAAAAATCAACAGTACATTTTTATAATAAAATTATAAACAATAGATTTTTATAGCAAAATGATAGGACAACACTAAAAAAATACAAAACATTTTTATAGTAAAATTACCAACAGTGCAATTTATGATCTACAAAGCTATATATCTAAAATGCAACTTAACCATGAAAGTATAAAATTGCGTTCAAAATATCTGCAGTTGAAGCAAAAAATTGTGTTCAAAATATTTAGATTTCGGCATTAAATAACCCATAGAGATGTTGATATACCGCTAAACAAAATCAACCAACCAATAATATATATTTATATCAAAATGTCCAACAATACATTTTATCTGTAATTGAAGGCATACAATTGCTGTCAAAATATATTTTGTTGAAGCCATAAAATTGTGTTAACGATATTTAGATTTCAGTATATAAATAACCCATGGAGGTGTTGATATGCTGATAAACAAAATCAACCAACCAACAATACATACCTAAAGCAAAATGACCAACAATACATTTTATCTGTAGTTGAAGGCATAAAATTACGTTCAAAATATACTTAATTGGAGTCATAAAATTGTTTTTGAAAGATTTAAATTTCGCCATTAAATAACCCATAGAGATGTTGATATGCCACTAAATAAAACCAACCAATATTTTGTACTTGTGATATTGTACGTGGCCGACCTTTTGGCACGCTGATTCTGATTGGTCTATCTGTTAGCGTAACTGGCAAGATGGCGGAATTTACATTTATGGCGTCAAATTTCTGGTCGGAAGGAAAGTTCTCGCGGGTTGTAAAATATTAAATTTATTTCGAAACTGCAAGATCTCATCTTAATAAAGATTACATTGCTAAATGTACATAATTTGCTTATTGTTACTTTTTTTTTCTTTTTGCTATTTAAAAAAAATTCGTTTGGCCTCAGCTACATATATTTTGAACGTTCAGGGTAAACGTATGTCTCTCTCTCTCTCTCTCTCTATATATATATATATATATATATATATATATATGCACATTTCATTGAATACGACAGGCAAGGTGCTTTTATTTAGTTTTTCTATATAATTTCTCATGCGATCTAATAATTTTGTTTCTTTTCGGATGATAAATTATATGAAAACTGTCCGAATGTTCTTTTTATCGAAGCGCTTTCGGTTATACATTTAGCCATTTTCAAGGATTAAATATTTTAACTGTTAAATACGAAATAATTTGTTGTATGTATGTTTTATAAAATGTTTTCATTTTTCAAAACACGGTTATGATATTGTGTCCATGTTCAAAGATAAAAATAACATTCGGACAGTTTTTATATAATTTATCATCCGAAAAGAAAACATATATTACATCACATAAGAAATTGTATAAAAAAAACTAAATAAAAGCACCTTATTCAATAAAATATGCATGAAAGAAGGATTGCTACCTAAATATACACACACACACATTATATATATATATATATATATATAAAATTATTCATGAATTTCTAAGTCTGCAGCTAAGAAAGTTGATTCACTATGTTGAGCTAGACAATTTTTCTCCGCCAGAGTCTATCTTAAATATTTATAAGTCTACCACTCGTCCTTGCTTTGAATATTGCTGCTACATATGATCCGGTGTTCCTGCTGTATATTTAGAGATTCTTGATAAAATCCAAAGAAGGATCTGCAATGTTATTGGTCCTGACCTAGTATCTCAGATTCACTCATTTTCCCACCGCCGTAATCTAGCTTCCCTGTGCCTTTTCTATAAATACTTTAATGCTAATTGTTCCGATGAACCTTCCTCTGTGTTGTTATTTTTATTCTCCCACCTCCACAGACAAATTGTACATATCGAACTAGTTAAGAATTCATAGAGACTTGGGGTATTATGGTGACTGTACTAAGAATGTTAAGTAAAAATGTTTTGTTTTCGTATAAGGAATACTGTGGTATGCCTAGGTCAGTCGTCATGAATAGCTAAGTAAGACAGATTGAAGACAAGTCTTCCACTATCTCTCCTTTTTGGCCTTGTGCCATATTTTTGTATTTTCAGAATAAATATCGTTTTCCTCTTTGGTACCTAGACTTTATGAATTTAAGCGCAGTACTAGATTGGCGGCAAGGTCTTATCATTTTACAATTGAAATGGCTAGATATAACCATAAGTTCTATTCTAACAGTCTCTTCTATCGTTCTCCTTGCTTGTGGAACTCTCTTCCGGCTTCTTGCTTTTCAGTCAACTTTGGTCTTCAAAGATTTAAATGCAATTTCAACCGTTATCTGTCTTCTTAATTCTTGTCCTTTTAATTGTTCTCTCTCCTTAATAGTATTATTTTCCACATATTTTCTAAAACTCAGTACCCCTTGCGTCTTAGTGGCTTTATTGCCTAACTTGAGGCGAAATGATTAAAATAATCATTACATTAAAGTAATGATCTACTTGGCTATTTAGCTAACAGAGTATGGTAGTCTACGGCGTCTGAGTAAACACTGAGCTCCCAGATTTCTCAACATTCCATATAAATCCTTTTCCCTGTTAAACAGTTAGGAAAATAGGCGATCATGGCACTCCATAGATTAATTTTCTTTAATGATTTACTGGGAAATTAAAATGGAGTTGTTTCTCATTGCGGGGCTCGGGTTGACCACAGTAAACTTCACCTTGTGTCGCATCTAGTCCGCAGTGGGGTGACCGGTAAATACCAGTTCCGTCGCAGTCTGTCTCAAACACGCGACAAGACATGACCTTTGTCTTCGGCAGAGGGTGACAAGAACTCCGTCTTCGGGTAGAGGATGACTCAGTCGGGATCTGTCTTCGGATAGAAACTCAGACCAGTTTTCTACCCAAGCCTGCTTTTGCGGGGGCCGGGTAAATTTTGACCGGTTGCCGGGTTGGAAACGCTTGGGTTTGCAACGTTAAACTTGACCTTGTGTTATATCTAGTTTACAGTGGGACGACCGCTAAATACTAAACAACCGATCATTTTTCCAGTATCTGGGTCTGAGCTTGACTATGAATAGACGTCCAAGGCAAAAAGCTTCCTTGAGAGAACACCCATCTGTCATTAAAGATGAAAGTTTATGTTTTGTTATTTGTCAAAGTTCTTCGTTTGAGATCCTGTACTGGTTTCTTCTGAAGCCTGTCTCAGCTCCTAAACTCCTAACGCTTGCGCCTGAGCCCTGAAATTATTGTCGTAAATAAAAAAAAGGTTGACACACATATAGAAAATAAGTACCGTAATTCCCCATGTACGGTTCGCATTTTTTTCTAAAAAATAATCAGTAAAATTAGGGGTGCGTATTATACACATCTAGAAAAAAAGCTTTAAGAAATTGCCGTTTCATAGGTCGATTTCAGTTGCGAAATGACTACACACCACAAACATATGAATATTTGACACTAACATTCGGCGATTGCGACCCCATAAGGATGTCAAATGCAATCATATGTACCTAATAATGGTTACAAATGTAAAATAAAATAAGAATTATCATAAAACTGAATTAGAATAATATTATTCTATGTTTAAAACCATTTTTTAAAATAAGAGTACAAAACGCTGGCCGTAATGAATTTGGAGAGGTAAAATTTATTGGGTCTGATTACCATAAAAGGGGTGCGTATTATGCGTGAGTAGAAGCATTTTCCCACACTTTTAGCACAATTTTAGGTGTGCGTATTATGGATGAAGGCGTATTATACATGGGGAATTACGGTAGATTATTCCGGAGAATAATATGCCACACAATTGAGAACACAGACTAATGTAATAAACAGTCAATCGTTGACTCCTCGTTATTTATTCGAGATCGGTCCACAAGACGGGATGTGGCACAAGGCTGGTTTTTAAAGTGGAGTTATTCCGAGCGCGGACGCTCGGGCAAAAATTCCCCGTAGACCCCGCATTCACGTGGTCGGGTGGCTGTCTACCTCCCCAGACGAAACTGCACGTAAGCATAGCCTCGACTGAGTTAATCTCTGCTCGAACAAGCAGAGTAACGATTAATCGTTAACTTGGTATTTACGCATGTCCTGCCCACAAGGTGGGATGTGGCTGATTCGAGTGCGTACGCTCGAGCAAAAATTCCCCGTAGACCCCGCATGCACGGGGTTGGGTGGCTGTCTACTTCTCCAGAAGAAATTGTTAAGTGAGAAAGCTGTTTAAAATCTTAGACCAGTCCATCTTGTGAGGGTGTTTAGCTACTCCACAACAGAAATTTTATTCGCTATTTATTTCATTTTATTTATTTTTATTCCTCTCCTCCATCAGTCGAAGTACATAGGTTCGCCTATCGTCCGCTTCAGACACCACCCCGATCTTTTGAACGGGTATAGAGGTTTATCCCTTGATTCCTGTTTAGGATTGGGTTCCCGCTTCCTTCTAAAGTCTACTTCAACTCGATACTTTTAACATCTCTGCCTAAACTCTGAAATATTATTTATTTATTTATTTCCTTCGGTAGGAGTAGATATGTTTTTTGAATAGGAGTAGAGATTTATCCCTTGTTTCCTGTTTACGATTGGGTTTCCGGTTCCTTCTAAAGTCTACTTCAACTCTATACTTCTAACGTCTCCGCCTAAACTCTGAAATGTTATTTATTTTCTTCCTTCAGTAGGAGTAGATACGTTTTTTGAATAGGAGTAGAGGTTTATCTCTTGTTTGCTGTTTAAGATTGGGTTTCCGGTTCCTTCTAAAGTCTACTTCAACTCAATACTTCTAACGTCTCCGCCTAAACTCTGAAATGTTACTTATTTATTTTCTTCCTTCATTAGCAGTAGATAGGTTTTTTGAATAAGAGTAGAGGTTTATCCTTTGTTTCCAGTTTAGGATTGGGTTTTCAGTTCTTTTTAAAGTCAACTTCAGCTCTATGCTTCTAATGATTGTCCTTTCTTACATACAGTAACCTTCAACCTTGAGTGGCTCTTGGGTCCTGTACTGGGTGAACATAACTAAAAAAGGAGAAAAGGCCTTGGGACATAGCGCTAATTGAAGCAAATCCAAAGATGTACATTCACAAACACTTTACATTACGTGATATGGGAAAGGTTCAAATATATTCGTGATTATTGGACGATAGCGATGACTTCTGCCTTTACACGGTCGCATTTTTGTGTCTTCACACGTGATAAAATGCTAGCAGCCTCATTGAATTTGTAAGGTGCCAATAATGTGATACATATACCATAGGGACGAAATTCTAAAGCTGGAATCGCCTTCCACTTGTTTGAATTCGCAGAATTCGTAGAACTACACGCTTCACTTGAAACAGTTTCTGCCTCCACAAGTTATCATGGCTCTCCACAATTTCCTATTGCTTTCTCTTTACCATATAAACATCGCAGATTTTACAAGTAAGAATTTAACTCATTTTGGAACCGGTTACATTAGAATTCATCAGATGCTAATTTTCTAAGTGTATCTTAGATATGGCACAAAGTCGAAAGCACCCAGTGAGGATCGAACTCACTATTCAGTCATAATTGTTCTACGATACAAACTCGCTAACCATTACACTACGTCGAGGTGACCAAGAATTCATCAGATGTACCGTGTTGCTTCAGGATGTGGTTGATTATGGCTTTCCACAACTTCCTATCGCTTACACACGATCCCGCTCAGAACATCGCAGATTTTACAAGTAAAAATGTAATTAATTTGGTTATTGGTTGCATTAGAAGCTTTTCTTCTTTCTTTCTTTTTTTCTTGCTGTGTTTTGACCTTTAAGGACGTGGGTGATCATGACTTTTCACAATTTCCTATCAATTAAACGTGATGTAAGTCCGCTTATGGCTCTCTTTACCATATGAATAACACAGATTTTACAAGTATGCATTCAATTCATTCTGGAATTGGTTGAATTAGGATTCTTCTTTTTTATATGCTGAGTCCCTTCTGGACATGGGCGATCATGGCCCTCCACAATTTCCTATCGTTTACACGTAATATCAGTCCACTCAGGACTTTCTCTCTGCCTTATGAACATCGCAGATTTTACAAGTAAAAAATTAATTTTGGAATTGATTACATTAGAATTCACCAGATGTACCGTGTTGCTTCAGGATATGTCCCTTCAGAACGTGGTTGTTCATGGATCTCCACAACTTCCTATAGCTTACTCATAATATCGGTCCGCTTAGGACGCTCTACCATATGAAAATCGGAGATTTTACAAGTAAAAATGGCATTCATTTTGTTATTGCTTGCATTCAAAACCATCTTCATTTATGTACTTTGTACCTTGAGGACGTAATCATGGCTCTCCACAACATCCTATCGTTTGTAGCACTAAGCAATATTTGTCTCCTTACTATCCTTCTCAATCACTGTTCTGTTGTCCATTTACGTAGGTTGATCATGACTCTCCACATCTTCCTATCGTTCTGTCTCCTTGTTATCTTTCTCAGTGCTTTTTCTAGGAACCGACAGCCAGACAATCATGCACATATGATTTGATAATAGTGGTGAAGGTTTTGTGCAGAACCAACCACATTTTTTGAAGAGCCGAATACAGGTTTTAAATTCGTAGTAATTCTTCTCACAGACCAGTTGCCAACCAAGGCTATAGAACCTAGTCTGTCCTGCTATTTACCTATAAATAGTGTGGGGTAAGAAGAAGAGAATTCACACTTTTCCCACGTAAGTGAATGTAACGGATTCGACTAGAATTAGAACCCGGTTCTCCCATTCCTCAATCTGAGACGCTATCCATTACACCACAGTGCCTCTTTCTTTCTTTCACACACAATATATATATATATATATATATATATATATATATATATATATATATATATATATATATATATATATATATATATATATATATATATATATATATATATATATATATATATATATATATATATATATATATATATATATATATATATGTGTGTGTGTGTGTGTGTGTAAAAATATATAGAAAATAGGAAAGAACTCGTTAGGTAAATAATCCAAAGTTCTTATTTTGAAACATGAGAACTCTTATGTAGCGTTGGAATCATATATATATATATATATATATATATCCAAGAGGATATAATCCAGGTAAATGTCAATGTCCAAAACAAAGCAAGAATATAATATAAAAGTCCCCATCACTAATATTTCATGGTTATAATTTATTACATTGGAGTCGTAATCACGATCTAATTCATTAGACCTACAAATTAAAAAAATTATTTAGCCTTTTACATATAGTATATTCTGGTTTACTATTTAATCCATAGAGAGAAAAGATAGCATTTAAATTTGTATTCAGAGTAGTTTTTCAATTAGACTGCATGCCACGCAAGGCTAAATAGTATGTTCTGCCATGATATTTTGATCATATCTAGAGATTAGAAGTACTTTTTTTTTCCCCAAGGAGATGCATGATGCATGGGAAAGAACGGATCCGACGGGGATTGGCACACGGCACGCTACCCCCCCCCACCAACTAGCGTTGATACCCCCCACTATTCGCGCTAATCACCTACCCGCGCTGATCCTTCTCTTTGCGCCGAGCTGTGTTTTTCTCCCCTGTACTTCGGGCAGAATGTAGTAGAACAGAAAGATAAAATACGTTTTTCAATCCAAGTGAATGTCAAAAATTAAAAAAAAAAAAAATGGAAAAGAAAAGAAAAGTCTTTTATTTTTGTTTAATAAACCGAACGAGCTTTTTGGCCGAGTTATTCGTTTCAAAGTAAGAGTTCAGCATCTGGCCTAGGAGCGGGGAAAAAAAGGCTAAGCCAAAATAATAAGAGATAAAAAAAAAATAAATAAAAAAAAAAGATGGTAGAAAAAAAAAAAAACAAGCCGTAATCTAAGCAGGAAAAATGAAGAGAGAGAAACAACATGGCGAGTCAGCAACAGGAGGAAAAAATAAATAAAGAAAACCCCTGAGAAATGATAACTTACACGTGTTTGGTTTTCTCTGCGAGGAGGAAGAAATTTTATCTTCTTACTACCAAAAAACGCTCGCTGTGTCCGTACAATCTAAGTGGTTTACTAAAAGTAAGTTTTTAGTTCTTGCAGGCTTCACAGAGGGAATGGATTAAAAAAAAAAAAAAAAAAAAAACACGTGATATCGAACATACCGTAATTTTATGGTATATAAGACCCCTTTTTTTCTTTCGTTTTTTTTCAATCAGCTACCACACCTCTGGGTCTTATATTCAAACCTTAAGCAACTGTAAGCTAATGTTTATTCAGATGTATTAGAATCTGCGTAAACATTGTAATTTGCTTAATTCTACAACACTGTTAATATGAATTGTAAATGGTGGTGGTCTTATATATTGCTTTACTCGGGTAACTCAAGGTGGGGTAATCGTTAGCAAGCTTGTTTCGTTAGAACAATTACGATTGAATAGTTCGATCCTCACTGGGTGCCCCCTACTTTCGGCCTTGTGCCGCATCTAAGCTACTATCTATATAGTGCTTTACTAAGCGTACCTTTGTTTTAATACAAAAGCCACAGATATGAGACACTCAGTGAGAATCAAACTCATTTGTAATGATATGACTACGGTAGACGTTGTGTCGATATTTAGGCCGGCTGGGGTGTCGTTTTTTATACTTATGGTTATCAAAACCCTCCTCACTTTTTAAAATCATTTCACTCCAAGAAAGGCAATAACGCCACTAAGATGCAAGGGGTTACTGAGTATGAAAGAACATGAGAAAAAGAAAACATTATTAAGGAAAGAAAACAATAAAAGAACAGGAATTATGAATACAAGAATAACAATTGGTATTGCATAGATTTTTGAAAATCAAAGTTGGCTGGAAAGAGAAGTGCGAGAGAAGAAACTGTTAGCATAGAACTTGCGGCCACATCTAGCAATTTCAACCGTAAAATGACGAGACTGAACAGCCAATCTAGTCAGTTAAGTGATACACGATAATACCTATTTCGATTCATGACTGACTAGGTAGAAAATTTTCCCCTGTTACGTTACCGTTTGTTTCAGCGGTAGACTGGTTGTTAACCAAGGATATATGACCCAGGTAACGTGAAGCTACGTTATGGCGGTGGGAAAGTGACTGAAGCCGAGATGCGAGCTTAGGCAGGTCATCTTGGCGTCGGTCACTTACCCAACCTGTTATCTAATACTAAAAGTCTGTGATTAGGTGCGTGCTTGCGTGGTACGTCCCGCCGGTGCATAATGATTTACGAGTTGCTTATACTGTAAGAATTTTTATTTGAACTTTCTTCAAACAGACAATTTTTTTTTAATTCAAATATTTTAAAGCTAAAGACAGCCACAAAGAGATCCCGCTTTGCAGTTTCGTTCAGTTGTTTGTGGAGTAATTATTTATATTTCAGCTTTCTTTAAACAAATAATATTTTAAATATTTAAAAAATATTTTTGGCATATTTAAAAAAATATTTTCAGTTGAATATGATTTTTAAATATTTTTTGGCATATTAAAAAAATATGTTTAAGTTAATGTGATTTAAAGTTTAAGTTTACAAGTTCTATTCCTAATAAATGCTGTAAGCAGTCAGTAAAACGTTAAACCAGAACATTGATGACACGAGCGAATTGAAATATTTAAATGAATCATGATAAAATTAACTTCCATTTCAATGGAATGTTGAAATCAACTTCAATGTTTTATAACCTTAACCGTAAGTGACCCAAAAGGTCACGGGTTGTCTAATTTATACATAAAACTGATACCTCCGGTTAGGCATCAGTTTTATGTATGGGGTCTGTCTGAAAAGTAATGGGACTGGTGTCACAAACAATTTATTTCAATTCCAAACAACAGACTACATCTGGCAGCAAAGTCTCTGATCTGAAGATTAGAGGTTTTAAGGAGCGTGGAACCACCTTTTCATGTTGTTCCCAGGTCCACCTTGACCTAGGGTGGTAACACCTGCTAGGCTTCCAGCCATGGGCAAATAGTGAAACCCCCAAACAAAAAGAAAACATTATACAGTGTAACCCGGATATAAGAAACCCGGATATAAGAGAGATTTTATCTGGTCCCAAATTATTCCCATACTTACCTAAGCAAAATAGACCAAACCCGGATACAAGAGAAACCCGGATATTAGAGACTTCTTATCCGGTCCCGACAACTCTCTTATATCCGGGTTACACTGTAAAAGTATAAAAATACCAGCAATACATTTTTATGTAAATAAAAATAATTACCAACAGTACTTATTTGTAGTAAAATTATGAACAATACGTTTTACAGCAAAATAACTGACAATACATTTTATCTATAGTTGAAGGCATTTCAAAATATTTAGATATCGGCATTAAATAACCCATAGAGGTGTCGATATGCCACTAAACAAAATCAACCAACAGACTACTCGGTTTCGCCTTCAAAGTAATCCCTTTAGAGTCGTATGCACTTTTCCATCCTTTTCTGTCACGCTTCTATGCACTGCTAGAAGGATTCACCTTGGATGCCCCTCAGCTCTGCCGTTACAATTCCTCTTGCTGGACTCCACGCCTTCGAAACGGGTTCCCTTGATGATGCCGTCGAGCATGGGGAAAAGAATAAAGTAACACGGAGCAAGATCAGGTGAATAGGGAGGTTGTTCCAGTACGGCGACATTCTTCTCGGCCATGAACTGCCGGATGTTTAGGGCGTGGTGAGCAGGTACATTGTCGTGGTGAAGCAGCCATGATTTATCATGCCACAACTTTCGTCTCTTCTCGTGCACTCTGTGAAGCAAGCGTCGCAGGATAAGACAGACCCAAATATATACATATATATATTCCATAGGATCCTTTCATATTCACGGCTAAGATTTTTGGTGTCATTATTGAAGAACAAGAGAAAATAGTCGTGTTGATACATGAGTAATGTCATTAAAATGCAATATTCAAGAAACGATTGCACAACAAGTTGCAAAAGTTCTTCTGAACCGCATGCACAAATAACAAAGAATGTAAACAAATCTTCAGTTCTTGATTTGTATAGTTACATGTGCGTTCACACCATTCCTTATTTCTGATAAGGTTGTTCTAATAACTTGGACCGATTTTAAATGTGAATTAAGTTTAATCGTCTAATGTTTTTTTTCTTTTTCTTTCAGATTTAACATCTTAAGTCTTTTGCAATTTCTACAATGGAAAGATTAAAAATCAAACAACGTGTTAAAGTTATCGAAGCCTATTACGAAAATGGACGTTCAAACAGGAATTTGAATGAGAAGTTCCCACGTCGCATCAACTCTCGAAACAGCGAAGTCAATTGGCCATCACAATTATGCGACTTGACGCTTTTAGATTTCTTCCTTTGGGGTCATCTCAAAAATAGGTTCTATACCAACAAACCAGTAACAATTCAACAGAGGAAGGATAAGATAATAAAGCATATTGGTGAGATCGAGGAGCAACTATACAGAGACGTCATCAAAAGTTTTGACCATCGAGTGGAGGTGTGCCGCCGAAGCCTTGGCGGACATTTGAGCGATATTATTTTTCACACATAATTGCCATGACTTAAATGACATGATCCAATAGAGAAATAAATAAATTTTCACCAATAACACTGATTTATTTACTGCTGATTTTGATCCGTCTTAATGAAACACCCAGTAGTGTCAAATAACATTTAGGATAACATATAATCTATATTTCTAATTAAAATTCATTATCATTGTGGTGTCAAATAAAAACATTAAGTTTATTATTTTTTCAATAACACACGTTTTTTTTATTCTTATTTATTTTGAGCAACAAAATATTTAAGATACCATAAAATCTTTATTTCAATTTAGAGAATAACAAAACATAAGATACCCACATACATAATTAAAACCCTTCAAAATGACTATGATCATCACCGTCTGGTACAAAGAGCTTATCATAAACATTGTTATTTACAGTTTCGTCATATGGGTGCCAGTACTTTTTTGCAGTGTTAAACAGAGAAACATTTAAAGATACAATAAAATCTTTATTTCTATTTAGAGAATAACAAAACATAAGATACCCACATGCATAATTACAACCCTTCAAAAGGATTATGATCATCACCGTCTCATACAAACACCTCATCACAAACATCGTCATTTACAGTTTCGTCATATGGGTTCTGGTCGGGCGTCTTATACTACGGATGTCAGATAACGAAAATTTACCTAGATTTGGG
This sequence comes from Acanthosepion lycidas, assembly GCA_963932145.1. Classification (NCBI taxonomy): domain Eukaryota; kingdom Metazoa; phylum Mollusca; class Cephalopoda; order Sepiida; family Sepiidae; genus Acanthosepion; species Acanthosepion lycidas. The sequence continues at coordinate 68,693,173 of OZ010607.1, read as the reverse complement.
GTCTCGCCTTATCTATAGGTCGCCTTATACGAGAAAATATACGCTATTTAGAACTAGGTGGAAGTTCATGCGTTTCAATTTGGCAATGGGCCGCATTTTGGTGTGCGTGGGAAAGGTGATGAAATTTCATTCACACTGAACTCACGCGAAGAGTCGTAAAACGTGAACAAAAATTCGCATAATTTCTCCCAGCAGCGTGGTTAGCAAGTACAAGGCTCCAGTTGGATGTGTCAAAAATGTCGGAACCTCGCATATGTTAAGCTAATTAAACTGATTTCATACTGGGGGTCTACCTAGGCCCTAAATTATAACGGTATGTATGAATTTCTGAGATGAGAAGTTGTCTTTATTTACGCTATTTACATTCGGACTATTCTCCGCATTTTTGTTAATTTTATCACAACTTTCCCATTATTCCCTCCGGCCCTCATCAGATATGTATCAACCTCGGTAACCTACAAATGAACCCTTTATTTACGTCATCTTTGTAACCACCTGCTTACTAGTGGCACCCCCGCCTTGACTGGGTTGACATAATTAAAAAAAAAACCTACATGAGAGTCAACCTATTAAAACAGTAGAATAGCCAGATTTACAATATCAAATGAAACACCCATCCTATTTTTCAATAAACAATTTCCCTTGATAAATAGTTCATTTTTTTAATACAACAGTAGTAGTGACAGGACCCAAAGAGTGTGAGTTCAATACCCGATTAAGGCAGTGGAGAACTTTCAGAGGGGAATTAACAGGAGATAACTGATAACCGGCATCCATTAAACATGGCACGTGGAACTAGAACAGTCTACCCCAGTGAGAGAAATAAAGGGTTCAGTTCGACAGTCCAACCACCTGAAGAAGGCCGGAGCGTACAACGGCCGAAACGTTGTAATAAATATGGCGACAAAGATGAGGTCAATAGTCTGAATAATGTAAATAGTGTACATAATACCTCATCTCAGAAATATACACAGATACTGAAGGGTGATAAATATGGCGACAAAGATGAGGACAATAGTCCGAATAATGTAAAATTGCTAAGTCAAAAAATGTCAAATGTTTCCTTATAACGTAACGGCTAATATTGTCATCACCATTTTGTCACTGAATGAACTACGTACCCTTCTCTGGGATCCACAACAATGTTTATTTGTCAATCTAAGCAACAAAGATTGAAAATCATCAAATCATAAATGGTTCTAATTCCAATGTTTAGTGATTTTTCAAGCGTAGTTTAAATGTGGGACAAGGCCGAATATAGGAGGCACCCAGTGAGGATCGAAATCAGAACTCGGTCGTAACTGTTCTAGTGAGACAATCTTGCTAACCATTACACAGACCTCAGGTTCCCAAATTCCAATGTTTAGTACAACCTAATAGAAGAGAAGAATAACCAGATTTACAAGAGCAAAGGATACAATATAAATATACACCCACCCACAATTCATCTTGATGGGACCAAGTCATTGGTTATTTCATTAAACTGAACTCCAAAAGTTGGTCTAATTTATATACATTAACACAGGCTCTAATTATGGACCAGAGAAAATCTCCCTTATATCCGGGTTTCTCTTATATCGGGGCCTCTTATATCAGGGTTACACTGTATATAAGACCCCTTTTTTGCTTCGTTTTTTTCCAATCAACTATCACTACTATCCTCTGAGTCTTTTATTCAAACCTTAAGCAACTGGTAAGCTAATGTTTATTCAGATGTATTAGAATCAACATAAACACTGTAATTTGCTTAATTCTACAATTCATATTATTAGGTTGGTGCAAAAATAATGACGTAATAATGTCGTTTTTTGACGTTAAAAAATACGTCAAAAAACGACATTATTACGTCATTATTTTTGCACCAACCTAATAATATGAATTGTAAATGGTGGTGGTCTTATATATTGCTTTACTCGGGTAACTCAAGGTGGTGTAATCGTTAGCAAGCTTGTTTCGCTAGAATAATTACGATTGAATAGTTAGTTCGATCCTCACTGAGTGCCCCCTACTTTCGGCCTTGTGCCGTATCTAAGCTACTATCTATATAGTGCTTTACTAAGCGTACCAACGAATAATGACTTTTCATCCTAAGGGTAAGGGTTGTGTGTAATAAAAATGCGTTTAACGATCTTTATGAACTACTTAGGTCGATTTTGACCTTGTCACCGAGCTCAGCAGTTTCCGTCCAGATATGCGAATGACATTTTAGACGTTTGTTTATTTGTTTTTTAAATTGGTTGTAACAGATCTTTGAAAGCAGAACTCCTATAGAGCAAAATAGCTTAAATTGTAAACTTAATACAGGGCGTTGGTCTATAAAATAGAATATCACATTTCTCAGCGTATAATGCACGCTTATAGCAAGGAATAATGAAGAAGAAATAATAATCAGATTCAAATTATCATTTAAATACTTTTTATATTTAAACTTTTTTAAATTTATAAGAATTTGTTTATTTAGATGCAGTAAAATCCCTGATATCCGGAATCCCTCATATCCGGAATCCTTCATATCCGGAATCCCTCATATCCGGACATGATTTTGATGTGTATATTTGAACTATTTAGCTGATATGGTTGGGTGCCCCTTATGTTTGTCTCAAGGTTCTTGATAAGATCCAGAGACGGATATGCAATGTAATTGGCCCTGATCTGGCATCTCGTCTGCAGTCGCTCTCTCACAGACGTGCCATATGGTTGGGTGCCCCTTATGTTTGTCTCAAGGTTCTTGATAAGATCCAGAGACGGATATGCAATGTAATTGGCCCTGATCTGACATCTCGTCTGCAGTCGCTCTCTCACGGACGTGCCGTCGACTCCCTCTGTCTTTTTTACGAATACTTTCATAGTAACTGCAACGAGGAGCTGATTTCGCTGGTTCCCAGACTTCATGAATTTAAGCGTTCTACTAGACTGGCATCTCGCTCACACCCTTTCACTGTCGAAACTGTTAAATGTAGCCGTCTCTTCTACTCCAATAGCTTCATGTCTCGCACTTCTCACCTGTGGAACTCCCTCCCCATTTCTTGCTTCCCTGATAGCTATAATCAACTATTCAAATGTAATGTCAATCGACGTCTCAAGATACCTTGATCTATCCACTATCCTTCTCCTCATCCTTTCCTCTATCATTCCTATTTCGTCTCACTACAACTCTCTGTAATACCTTGCGTGCTAGTGGCTTCCCGACTTGCTTGGGGTGAAACGCTTGAAAAAAATAAAATGTAACTAAGTTGAAATTTGTGTTTTTTAGGAAATTTACTTTGGAAAATTGCTTATGCTTATTTCACTCTAATGACTTCTATTGGTGCAAAAGATGATTGGAATAAGAGGAAAAGAACAACTTTGGAGTTATCGTAAAAAGTGGAAATTTTAAACAGACTAGACACTGGTGAAAGTTTATTGTAACTAATGGCTGAGTTCAACATAGGAAATTCAACATTGTATGATATAAAATCTTCCAAAGAAACTATTCTCCAGCGTTCACACTGTCACAATGAACACGGAAATAAAAAAAAAAAACATGATTGTGATGAAAACTGGACCGAGATTGAAAAAGCTTTTGGAAAGGTTGTCATTTTTATGGAAAGAAAGCCGCCATTCGGCTATGACGATTGCAATAACGTACGCAGAGTTTAAAAAATGCCTTTCGTTTAAAATATTTCAAGAACAAAAGCAAAACGAAACGCAGAAAAAGTTGAGAATGACATTAGAAGAGAAAGAATCATCATGCAACAGCGATTAAAAAAATCCTTTTTACATTATTTGTTTTGCATACGTGGCATATTTAATTTAATGAATTTTCATTAACATTACATAATTTATTTCTTTTTCCTTAAAATCAGTTCGTGTGGATATGACTGGTCTTAGCTGTGAAGGTTAGAACTGGTGGAACTAAGGATTCCAGTTCATCTGAGCACTTTCCATGGAAATAGTGATAGAACAGTGAGACGTTTCGTTTGTGGGAAAAGGGTTGTAGGTGGGAAAATAATTAGTCACCCACAAGGATGCGAAGACGCCTTTGAACTCTATCGAGAGGGCAAAGGAAAGATTGGGTAGTGCCTACCCATATATTGCAGAATTTCTTCATTTTTGTCTTGATTTGACTCATATAAAGGTAGAGGATAGAATGAGGAGTCAGGTACTTACTGGAGCGGTACAGGGAACTGACCATTTTTCTAGCATCTTTAGTGATGGATCGTATGTACGAGTTCCACTTGAGGTCAGGAGTGAGTTTAAGGTCCAAGAGGCGCTCAAGGCATAAGGTCTCTTTGTGGAAACATCTGTTCATCGCGATTGGTGAACGTTCTGGGTCCTATCTCTTGTTTTGTTTTCAAGACATTGAATGCGATTTGGCAATTTCCCCCGTTGAGCTGTTAGTGCTTTTCAAGTTTTCAAACCCTGGAAATCTAGGGTTTCCGAGGTGATTTTGATTTCTAATCAGGATTTAATTAATCATTTATATGATTATAATACACACACACACACATATATATATTAGGTTGGTGCAAAAATAATGACGTAATAATGTCGTTTTTTGACGTTAAAAAATACGTCAAAAAACGACATTATTACGTCATTATTTTTGCACCAACCTAATATATATATATATATATATATATATATATATATATATATATATATATATATATATATATATATATATTATTCTGGAGTCACCAGTGAATGACGGTGTCAAACAGGAAGTGTGTTTCCAAATATTTCAACGATATTTTGATTCGTAATCGTAACTGATTCATTTATTTAATATATATTTAATTTCTAGGGTCATTACGTGCCTAGAATGTCAAACAGGTGTTTTATTAAACTTTAACATTATTTTTTATTACACTTTATTATTTTTATTACACTATAATATTATTTTAATTTATAATTATAATTTAATCATGTTTAATCATATATATTTCATTCTGGGGTCATTAATGTGTCAGTTATTTAAGGGTGGGATTTTAGCGCAAGTAACCTCTACCATAGCGACAAAAACGCATGGTAATTTTACGAGGATTTAAAAAGTATCTGGGTCTTAAGCTCGTTTTAATGGATAGCGGCTAGGATTGCTGAATCGGAGAACCGTGTTCGAATTCCAGTCGAATCCATTACATTCACTTACGTGCTAATACCCTTGGGAAATTATGAAGCCTCTTCTCTCCCCAGCTATGGGTAAATAGCAGGCTAGACCGGGTTCTATAGTCTTGGATGGCAACTGGTCTACCGCAGAAAGAAATTGCAACATAGAATAAAAAATCAGCTTTGTTAGCCATGTATCGAAAGATACATGATCGCCTAAACGTGTATCCCGCATGGCACCTGACTGACAGCGAGAAATATATTACTTACGGTTTGGTTTGGTTTGTTTTATGGTATATCAACCTCAATGGGTTATTTAATGCCAACAAGATTTTTATTGCGGTTAATATCTTTTTTAAAATGTATTGCTGGCAAATTTTCCCCCAAAATGTATTGCTGGTAATATTTTTCTTTTTCAAAAATGTACTGCTGGTAATAATTTTTAAACAAAGTATTGCTGGCATTAAAACTTATTTTTATACTTTCATAGTATTTTGACCCCTTTTTGTGTGGGGGTAAGCATTTACCCATAGTTGGGAGCCTGACAGTTGCTATCAGCCCTGGTCAATTAAGAGATGGTACCACGCTCCTCAAAACCTCCTGATCAAATGCCTTGCTGCCGGATGTAGTTCATCGTCTTACCCAGGATGAATATTAATTACAGTCTGAAATTCAGGTATAAAGAATTATTGTCACGTTGAGTCACGAGTCCCGTAACCAATTAGTTTTGTAGAAACAACACATGTACTGTAGCCATGGTAATAAAGATGTGTCTAAGGCAAGATAGATCATGTCTCATCAAGATGTGATTGAATTCAATGTTTTACTACTCCTAGACTTATTGGCACTTTCAAGATGCTGCAAAAGAGGGTCGGTTCCCTGAATTTGCTGCAGTAAATATCCAATACCTCCTGCTATCCTCTACCTTTAAAAAAGCCGGAACAGGTCAAAGGTAAAGGACTGTTGTCATATATGGGCAGGAGAGTCCCAGTCTTCACTTATTCGTACAGTAGAAAATATCGTTTTAAATTGAGTCGTGTAAATATAAGTAATATTACATAATTATATTATTGGTGAAGCCTTCATGACTATTTATTCAGTAGAATGTTTGTGATAATTCTACTAAAGAACATCACGTGGTGCATAGAGAGTCGCCATTGTTATTCTTACGTTAGCAACACGATGGCGAAGACAAACGAACTTAGCGTTGACTTGAGGGAGAGAATTATTAACTTCCACAAGTTGGGAAATTGCTACAGCGCTATTTCAAACCGGTTAGCTACCCCTAGATTTATGTTACAGTCTGTTATGTGCCATGCGTGATACACGCTTAGGCGATCATGTATCTTTCGATACATGATTGACGAAGCAGATTTTTTCACGCAGTAGTTTGCCATTTCTTTCTGCGGTAGAGCAGTTGTCATCCAAGGCTACAGGCCCGGCCTGTTCTGCTATTTACCCATAGTTGAGGAGGAGAAGAATAGGATTCATACATTTCCCAAGACTATTAGCGCGTAAGTGAATGTAATGGATCTGACTGCAACTCGAACTCGGATTTCCGGTTACTGAATCCGAGCTGCTATCCATTAAAGAAAGCTTAATCAGTTTGGCACGACAGAAAACCCAAATTGTCACCGAAAACTGAACGAAAGCTGCGTCGTGAGCTTAATATAAATCCAAGTGTTGTTTTGAAAGATATCGACAAAAATTTGGATACGATGGATATCGACGTAAGTACTTGTATAATACAACGTTGTTTAATGGATTGTATGAAAACTGACCAAGATGAACCCCTCTTCACAAACAATGTCACATTGTTACTCGGTTTAAATATCCAACACCTCCTGCTATCGTCTACATTTCCAAGAGCCAGAACAGGCCAAAAGTGAAGGACTGTTGTCATATTTTTTTAAGGAAAATCACCCCAAGCAAGGCGGGAGTGCCACTAGCATGCAAGGGGTTACAGAGGATTGAGAACAAGAGTAAAGTGTTTGAGGAAAGGATACAGAGAAGGACGGTATTATTGCCTTGTTAGGGCCAGAAATAAAGACACAAGAGAGGAATTGAGTTAAACAAATATATTAACAGAAACAGTAATACAAACGAGAGTGTTACAGCAAGAATGCTCAGTCCGACTGACAGAGCTGACTGCTGGAAACTTCCCTCTCCAAAAGCCAGTACCTGCTCCTATTTATAGCTGGGAGAGTCCATGTGTGCGTAGGTAAATTACCATAACAGACAAGGAACAAGCTCAGGGAGTCAGATGTCGATTGTCATTACACTTGAATATTTGAAGATTATAGTCATTGGGGAAGCAAGTAAAGGGGAGGGAGTTCCACAGACGGGAAGTGCGGGAGAAGAAGCTGTTTGAGAAGAGGAGACGGTTACATTTAACCGTTTTGACAGTGAAAGGGTGGGACCGAGATGCCAGCTCGCTTAAATTCATGAAGTCCGGGAATCAGCGAAAGTAGTTCATCGGAACAGTTGCCGTGAAAATATTTGTAGAAGAGAGAGGGAGGCCACAGCACGTTTGTGGGATAGCGATTGTAGACTAGATGCCAGATCAAGACTTATCATTTTACATATTCGTCTCTAGAGTTTGTCAAGGACCTCGAGACGTACAGCGGGGACACCAGACCATATATAACAACAATATTCCGTGCAAGGACGGATGGTTGTATGGGCGCAGGAGAGTCCCAGTCTTCACTTATTTGTCTCGATGGTGTTCAAAAGCGTCTTCGCCGTCTTGTGAGTGACGGGTTATGTTCCTTCTTCCAACCCCTTTCTCCCAAATGAGTCACTCGCTGTCCTATCGCTATTTACATGGAACGTGTTCAAACAAACTACATTCCTTAGTCCCATCAATTGCAACCTTCACAACTAAAATCATTCATGCCACGCACACTGTAGCGAACCAGCATCATTTCCTTCGTGTTCCACTGGTGAGGCCCGTCCTCGATATGACGATAAACTACATCCGCGTCCTGGGTAAGACAATAAACTACATCTGCGTCCTGGGTAAGACGATAAACTACGTACAGCAGCAAGGCCTCTGATCAGGAGGTTTTGAGGATCGTGGAACCACCTCTTAATTGCTGGTGTTCACAGGTCCACCTTGACCCAGGGTGGTAACACCTGTTAGAATCCCAGCTATGGGCAAATACTTAACACCCAAACTTCTGTAAAAATAGGTTTTAATACCAGAAATACTTTGTAATAAAAAAAATATTACCAGCAATAATTTTTGAAGGAAAAATTATTATCAACAATACTTTTAAAAAATACCAGCAATAAAACAGCTATACATTCTTTGAAAAAAATATGGCCAGCTATAGATTTCTTCAAGGAAAAATATTCCCAGAAATAGATTTTTGAAGAAAAACATTACCAGCAATAAAAATTTTGTTGGCATTAAATAACCCATTGAGGTTGATATTCCGTAAAACAAACCAGACCAAACCAATCCATCGGCGAAGCGTAAGTTCCACTCGAACAGCTTCTTCGAACGAACCCCACATTAAATTTAGCCTTGTGTCACATCTGACCGCGTGGGATGGTTGGAGATTCATTGGGAAATTCATTTAACTCACTTCTAGCAGTTGACTACTACTTCTACGCGCCGCTGGCGAATCTTATATGTATTGTTCTTGTCTAAAGTTTTACCGTTCATTACCGACCTTTGTTTAATTATTCTATTCAGTAACCTTCTCTAGGTTACAACAAACACTAAAATAAAACAAATTGGAATAGGCCTATCCAAAGACATATAACACTTGGAATTGGTTCACACTGATGAGAAAGAAAGAAGAGTGGAATATAATCAGAAGATATCTGCCAGCATTTGAAGGAGGAGATGAAAAAGTATTTTCTCAGCCATTGCATGTCAGGATGAGGGTGTTAAAATTGTGTCAGCTAACCCCCACTGGGTCTTAGAGATATTCTACAAACTGATGTTACCAACTCAGTAGCTGCACCTGCAAATAAACACTAAGCCCAACAGCAGTATTAACAACATGTGGTGTAATAACAAACGTATCCCATTCTACTGATTTCAATACGAACCACTCTTTATAAAAAGGCTTATAAAAAGAAGTTTAGCAGAATAATATGAGCTCTGGTAAAAAAACATGCAATGATAACAGCAAAAAATGGGAATATGAGCACTGGTAAAAAAATGATGGTGAAGACATCAGGTTGATAATACCCAGAAATTCATACACACGGCACAGAGGATAAAAAATAAAAATGAAATCTAAAATCGGACATTATTTTCAAAGAGGAATAAAAGTGAAATTTGAAATCGGACATCATTTTCAAATAGAAATAAAGAGTGGAATTTAAAATCGGACATTATTTTCAAATAGGAATAAAAGTGAAATTTAAAATCGGACATTATTTTCAAATAGAAATAAAGAGTGGAATTTAAAATCGGACATTATTTTCAAATAGAAATAAAGAGTGAAATTTAAAATCGGACATTATTTTCAAATAGAAATAAAGAGTGGAATTTAAAATCGGACATTATTTTCAAATAGGAATAAAAGTGAAATTTAAAATCGGACATTATTTTCAAATAGAAATAAAAGTGAAATCTTAAATGATTTCCCGAACAACCTAATACTTATAAAAAAAGTGTAGAAGATGTCAATATGAAATGAGCGTAGATGATATCAGCTCATCTCCTAACAGCCTTTGCAACCGCACAGTTCCTGCTGATTCCCTTAGGCCTCCTAATCGTGTGAGCTTGTTTCAATGCTCAGACCACCCGCTTGATGATTCCGATTTAAAAAGTTCTGTTGTTTTGGTTTCTGGTTAGACGTCAGTGTTTTACTTCTGGTGATATGCTCGTAATATCTTCCCAGTCTGAATTGTTTGCCTCTTCACCAAGTGTACCGGAGATAAACGTTTCTCTAGACTGGCGTTATCCACTTGATAGCCAGGGATCCGGATCTTAGAGCAACTCCTGAGGAGGCTATCTTATCAACAAGTGCATAATATCGAGTCTACTGCATTGCCTTTTCGTTAATTGGGTTTGAACCGTATAGAAATTTCCGGTGTAGCCGCTTGATCCCATGATAAAGTGCGCAGTTACAGTTTTACCTTCTGGCAATTAATCCAGGTAGTTTTTTGTTTTTTGTTTTGTTTTTTTTTAACAAAATAATATGGTCTATCGTTACCTAGACTGCACATCCTCAGAATATACACTTACAATAACCTCTTTCAGTAACCCGCTAGGCTGAGTGGCTCTTAGGCCTTGTATTGGGCGAACAAGATTATGCAAAAATTATTAATTATTGATATAAATGAAAAAATATATTTAAAGACACTAATCTGAAATTTTTTAATAATAGTAAAGAATTAGTTATCGTTTTTACGGCAGGGATAAACGAGTATTAATATTAATTAAGAAACTACTGAACATAAAGTAGGGGATCGGTTTACAATTGTTATTAAGTAATAAACTGATCCCCCAAATAATAATAATACAAATTATTAATTGGATAATTTTTTTAAAAAATCACGTATGAACATAATAATAATAGTAAGGACTTATGCCATAATTTTTTTACAGCACGTGTAAACTAGTATTAATATAAGGTCCTACTGGACGTAAAGAGGGAATATGTTTTCTATTGTTATTAAGTAATAAACTGATCCCCCAAATAATAATACAAATTATTAATTGGATAAATATTTTAAGGACACACGTATGAACATCTAATAATAATTTTAAGGACTATGCCATCATTTTTGACAATCAACCAATATTAATATGAGATAATATGGTACATAAAATGGGGGATCTGTTTTCTATTGTTACTAAGTAATAAATTGATCCCCCAAATAATAATACAAATTAATTGGATAAATATTTTTAAAGGATAAGGTACGAACATCTAATAATAATTGTAAAGACTATGTCATAATTTTTGACAGCACGTGTAAACTAATATTAATATAAGATTCTACTTGACATAAAGTAGGGGATCTTTTTTCTATTGTTATTAAGTAATAAACTGATCACCTAAATAATAATACAAATTATTAATTGGATAAATATTATTAAAGGCTAACGTACCAACATCTAATAATAATAGTATGGATAATGCCATCATTTTTGACTGCGCGAGTAAACTAGTATTAATATCATTAATATAAACTATATACCATAAATAAACTATTAGGTTGAAGAAGTGACCTTTACATTGCAAATTTTGTTTCCTTTCATCCAATTTCAATCCATGCGCCTCTGCTTCCTGGTCGAATAAGTAAAATGGCGATGTGTGTTTTTGTTTAACTTCATGATTCTAGCAGCTTATGGCGAACGTGCGTGATGCCCAGCTGCAGTTTAAAAGAATGCACAGTCGGAAAAGTAATTAGTTTTATGTTGACACACACTTAGCAATGAAAGCTTGTTAACTGCCAGGGTGGTAAAAAAAAGTCATTCTTCTTTTGACTTTTGGTGACATTAAATGTGTCAGATCACTTTTAATTGCTTTCATAGTGATACAAATTTCAAGTAAATATTTTAGTAAAGATTTCATTGCTGTCACCTTAATAGACTTTCAATTGCAGTTATAGAACTTCTATCACATTCGTAAAGATTCCAATGGTGCCACATGTAGAATAGAATTGCCGTCACATTCATGTATATTTTGTTGATGTTTGTAAACATTTCATGAATGTCATTTCATTGAATATTTAATTTCAGTCGCATTCGTAAACATTTATTTCCTGTCGCACACACACAAACACACACACACGGGCGGCATTTAAACTAGCTCTTGATTGGGCCTTCATCAAAATAGGTAGGGAGGAGTAGATATGATAAGCAACAACAAACAGAAGAACTCAAAATTGATCGCTGTATTTAAATATTGCATTAATATTTAAGCTTACCTTTTAAAAGTTCAATAGTTCTTCTGTCGCCACTTAATTTAAAGACAATATGATGTACGTAGGTCCTTACTTTCCGTACAAACATTTATTTTTATTTCATGGGTGACTTTTGCTGGATTTCGTAATTAATTTCGATTATTCCCAAATTTATTTCCAAGTTATAAAAAATTGTTATCGTACATAAAAATTTGTCGCAAAAAAAAAAAATAAATAAATAAATAAATCACGTAAAAATTCGCCGAGAACAATGGCGGTAATAAAAATTTGGGATTCCCAAACTTCAAGATTGCTGGTCCGGATCTGGTCCAGAATGTTTTTGATTTGCTCACGGAGTCGGCCTGGTTCCAAAATGGTATGATATGTTGGGCTACGGCCTCTAGGAGTAAAGTTGATATACTGATATACGCATTATTTATGAATAAAAAGAGAGAAGCGGAAAATCTATTCTTAGACGACGCGTTTCGTCCTCTGAAGGACTTTATCAAGGATTTATTTTGCTATACGTGTTTATATACAAATGCGAGGATGACATTTGTTAATCAAGGTTTTAGATTTTAGAACGTCCATAAATGTTCATCAGGTTGAAATGTCAGTCAAAACATATGGAGGACACGAAGTGCCATAATTCAAAGACATAGGGTCGTCCAGCAGCGACCCTCTTCACCCAGTGCAGCACTACCTCCTCAAAGTACATAATGTAACCCTCCGTGTTGAGTCTAAGGCCGAGTGGGAAGATGAATGAAGGAATAACGTTGTCACCACTAGTGATCACTCCAAACACCTTCGTAATCACCATTAGACTCATCCAATTCTTTC